>JACEGR010000700.1:0-227739 GCA_014170235.1 Listronotus bonariensis
TGCCAACATAAGTAGACACGCTGAATTAGTGGCACTATTTTAGGTATTTCATTTTACTTTTATAACAATGGATTACGAGAAACCTTTAAGCAGAAAGATTATTGATTTTAATTTGTAAAAATTATACTTTTTTACATAGAAGGTTAACTCTGAAAGTATATAACAAACATCCTCCAAAATCCGAGTCACAATGCCACACATAGCCTACAATATTCACAAATATATACTAACCAGAACGCCTAAACTTCCCAAAAAAAAAAATCTTTTAGATTTTGGGACAAAAGTTTTATAATAGGTACTTAATTTTCTCTTTCTCAAAATATAGGGTACAAAACTTGAAAAAACAAAGTTTTTCATAAATAACTTAAATATCCTTTACTCAATATTGTTTTATTCTGATGATGGTACTAGTAATAATGAGCTAATATAGCCCTAACTGGCTTTCGTGCGGTTTTTATTATTTGTTTGAATTGAGCAAGTAAAAATAGAGTTTTTCCACGAACATTAAAAAAAATGCTGCTTTTTTAATCGTTAACATGTTAAAGTACTCCATAACACTACATAAAGTGTTAAATTAGTGTTTTGTTTTAACGCCAACTACAACAAATTTAAATATCAATTTATGCAATCTAATAAGGAGGTCATGATTTTTTGCTACAATATAATGGCTGTCCTGTAAAAATTAAAATTAATAAGTTTAGATTAATAAAACTTGTATAAAATATTATTTTGGACAATTTTTATATGGTCGTGGAAAAAATATAGTATGTAACACAATGCCGCCCTCGCCTCACGGCTCGTGCTGTCAAACTTCCCATTCGTAAAAAAGTATCACTTTATGCACTTGTTACATAAATTACTATTTTAGGTCGGTCTTATTGCATACCCCTGGACAACACAAAATGCATACAAAAAAAAATAAAAGTACTTTTTGCTGTTTTTGCATATTTGTTAAGACAAAATTATGAATAGAATCCAAAGAGAATTTCTCCTATATTTTCTGTGGAATCCAAGGGTGTGTAATTAAGTGGATTTTATTCTTTTCTCGAAAACTAAGCTAGATCCTACAAAAAGGTCAAGATACCAAAAAACTGTATTTCTACTTGCTTAAACCAAGAAGCAGTAAAAAGCAAAAAAGTCAATGGCTTACATTTATTTTCACAAATATTCGTTTAGGTGCCGCTATGGACCGGCTTTCGGCTTAACAAAAAAATTGTGTAAAGTATATTTAGGATATTTGTAAAAGTGCAAGTTTTTAAGTTCTAAATTTTGCAGACCTTAAAGTTTGCCAAAGAACTTTTTAACACCCTATATTAGTAGTATTTAGTAGTATTAAGTACCTTAAGAACTTTTGGGCCCATTTGTTTTTTTTTTCAGACAATCAGCAACTTCATTGAGGTTAACAGGACAGATAACACTTAGTTCGTTAAGCTGTTTTTACAGTTTGAAACATTTCTTGCATCAAAGTTTTCTTGCTGCAATTTTTCGATCTGCACACGCGCACTTTGAAGCAATTTTTAAATGGATAAAAATGCGCGTGCGCAGATTGAAAAGTTGCAGCAAGAAAGAATTGCATGCAAGAAAAATTTCAAACTGTAAAAGCAGCTGTATACCTTATGGAGTTTACATTCTCATGTATGACAAATCAATAATTCCTTCTCATAAGTTTGTGCTTTTTATTAATAAAGGTGGGAACAATATTCCCTTAAACCATTACCTTTCAAATACTCCTTTAACTTCATCCCTAAATGGACTTATAAATGGATCCTTGGGATTTGTAACATAGTAAATTTTAAGCTTTCGAATTGGTACTGGTTTATCCAACTGAAGTTTATCAGCATGATCGCCAACTAAAACTTTCGTTAAGGGCACTAGATCATCAGCGTACTTCGTCATAGGACCGACGGATACCATTGAATTAGTTTCTTCTCCTGTTCTGAATGTTAAACCTACGAATGTATGCCAGTAAATAAAATGTATACTTAGTTTTTAGTAAAAATACTAGGAATATATACAGTGCTTGTCTAAAGTCAAGACACCCCTTCCTAACTTTTAAACTGTTTCGTATTTTTTCATTAAGGACTTTAGTAAGACGACATGAACCAAATTTTAGGCAAATAATGACAGATATAAATGTCAAACTGAGAAATAGGCGCAATTTAAAAAAACAAAATTAAATGGCAAGGCGGGTCTTGAGGCACGTCATTTTAAAGCTCCTTTGAGTACTTTATAACCTCAGAATATAAAGTCAATACCTTAACCTACCACAAAATGGCGGTACTTTGATAATTACCTGAATACTGATTTGGATGGGCATATTTCCAAAACTACCCTGTATATTATCAACAATATCACCAATAAATAAATCCTTAAAAGAGCTTTAATTAAATCCACATCAAATGTATCTAAATTTATTAGATTCAGAAATATAGCCATCCAAATAAGGTACTCATGTTATTTTTAAAGTACCGCCATTTTGTAGTAGGTAAAGGTATTGACTTTGTATTCTGGGGTTATAAAGTACTTGTCAGGAGCTTTAAATGATGTGCCACAAGATCCCCCTTTCCATTTAATTTTTTTCTAAATGACACCAAGCTGTCAGTTTGACATTTATATCTGTCATTTGTTGCCTAAAATTTGGTTTATGTTATATAAATTTTCATGAAAAAATACCAAACTATTCAAAAGTTATGAGGGGGTAATGCACTGTAATGTGCAATTTCGATATTTCTTATAAACTATTATTTATTATTTTTACTTATATATCCTTTCTTCACATCAGGGTAGGGTCAAGTGGGGTAAAAATGAGACAATTTTTAAAACTTTTAAAAAATTAAATATTAAAACTTGACTAAACCTTTTCATTTAAGTGTTAGAACATGTTAGAGGTGTTTTACTATTATGTTAAAGGATTAAATTTATGCAATATTGCTTTTAAAATTTATTATTTATAAAAAACACTGTCTAATTTTTACACAAAAAAAAATATAAAAATGAGACACGCAAGGTAAAAAATGAAATACTTGGATTTTACCGCTCAATTAAGATTATATTAAGTCAATATAAATATTATTTTTTTATAAAAATAATTTAGTTTCATCCAGATTATAAACATGAGAGGGCTTGTTTTTTAAATTTATATCCTAGTAATCTTTTACCAGTTTATAACAAAAGGAATAAATGTATAAATGGATCACTTGTGGCACACACACTTTTCCAGTTGTTTCATTTTTGCCTACTTAAATCGTTTCTAAATAATTTTAACCAGTTGTCACTATTACTTATCTTTGAAAGTTGTAAGAAGGTTATTTTGAATAACATAAGATAGTGAAGTTAGTGAACTACTTGTTGAACCTCAGTTTTTGTTAGTGCAAAACCGCATTTTGCCATAATACCTAGCTAAATCGATTACTACCTCAACGAAAAGGACTGTTTATCTTCCCTGTCTTGTGGATTTTTTTTTTTTTGTGCACATACCGATATAACTTGCTGTTATATGACATTTCGCCTTAAATACCTAAATTTGTGGCTTTTTCAGGTCATCTATTGTGTATTTTTTAGCTTTATAAATATACTTTCTTGGCATTCTCAAGCAACCCCTAATATGTATTATTTTTACCCCAATAAATATCTCATTTTTAACCCTAAATGCGTCTTAAACTTATCCCCAAGACTTTGTTACCTCTAACCTCATACTCTTCTTAAAAAATACTAATTCCAATAGCGTCAGATACCTACGTGTAACCTTTCAGCCACAGTGCAGATTTTAGCAGTGTAAGGAACTCAACCGGTTAAAGATCTGTGGCAAAAGTTAGGAAGGCGAATTTAATAGTTTTTGTCAAACATTTTCCAATATAACTAATTATTACAATATTATTTTAATACATGTGTTCGAATATTTTAATATATAGGTATATTCGTCGACGACAAAACATATTTTTATTTGATAGAGGTGTCTTATTTTTTACGAAAGAATCGAATGTCTTATTTTTACCCCACTTGACCCTATTACAAAACATTAACTCAAGGCATGCTTGCATTTAGTGGAATAGGACGCAGATATTAGGTATGAAGGGCGTATTTATAGATATAATCATCAATTTTAGACGTTCAACCAATTATAATCGCGGTAATAATTGGTGACATCTTTGACGTATAATACATAAAGTAAACGTCACCACAACGCATTGGTAAATACCGTTTTCTAATTGGTTAAGTGTATGCGAAAAGTTTAAGTGCGCACGCAACCACTCTTAAAGTTTTCGTATGCAATCTCACTTTAAAAAAATGTTTGTAATTGGTTGTTAAAGCAACGAAAACTATAAGTCAAAATTGACAAATACTTTGTTATACCCTTTAAAAGCCAGAAATATGGCCTACTTTTCGAATCTTTATTGTCAAATAAATCGTGTTTTGTAATATTTCTAGGTATTATTATTTTTAACTATGTAGATAAATAATTCATTGTTATTATTCAGTTACTCACCTTTTAAAGACACTAAGTCATTTGTAATTTTATGGCCAAAAATGCCACACATTGCAGCTGGTATTCTGATGGACCCTCCAATATCTGTTCCTGTAAGACAGAAAGTAATATTAGCAACACGATTTTGTTAAAATACCATCTAAAATGGTTAAACCATACTTATTGATAATCCGGTGCTACAGAACAATATTTATTACTTTATGGATGATTTGTTTTAAAATCAGATTAATTATTTATTCTTAATTAAAATTTTTTAAAAAATGTAAGGAACTTTAAAGAAATATGTATATACATACAGGGTGTTTCCTAACTACGAAACTTAAGGGGTAATTTTTTATGCCTATATATGAAAAAAAGTTCGTATAAACATATGTCTGGGCTTGCTTTATTTCTGAGATACAATGCGTTAAAATTTTTATGAAAAGTCGATAGTTTCTTAAATATCTTAAAAACTCTTAACCGATTTAAATGAAATTCGGTTCACTTATTTAATAAATTAAGACGCTTGTAACGTTTTACCTAGGTTGAAATTATTGGGCACAGTGACGTCTTAGTGGCCACCACAGCCAATATTATTAAAGAAAAAATGTACGCCACTTACTTTGTATAAAGTTTTAATTTTTTTCCTGATTAAGCAATTAACAATTTAACTTTTAGTCGTCTATACTATTTTGTATCCAGCTTCGTATTCCAGAAAAACATAAAGCCACTTTAATTTATTTAAAGAAGTACCCATAGTCAACATAATATAAAGTAAAAAATTAACAATTTTTTGTTTTTAAATAAATAAGCAGTCGTGCATTTAATTGGAATATCGTCTTTTTATAATTTACTAGGGTCAAAATTGAATGGTGGATATTTCATGTTGTTTATGGATAGTTTTTAGCATGACTTAAACTGCTTTCATTTTTTTTCTCAAAAACGGAAGCTAGATAAGAAGAAAATACAAGAAACTAAAAAGTTTCATTTTAATTTCTTAATCAGAAAAAATATATAAAAAAGTATTAAAAGTCAGTGGCGTACTTTTTTCTCAAAACTATTGGATGTATGGTGCCCACTGAAGACGCCACTGGACTTTTTTTATCTAGGTAAAACTTTACAAACGACTTAATTATTAAGTGAACACAAATTTCATTTAAATCTGCTAAGTTTTAAGATGTTTAAAATACTGACAGCCTTGCAGTAAAGTTTCATTATTAAGCCTGATTGTTTTTAGAAAGGCGAAGGACGACGATTGGTGCTATTTTATACAAAATTTAACGAACAACATTTATTTTTAGGCAGAATTATTAAAATTATCACTGTCGTTAAAGACTATAATTACCAATTCCAATAGGTGATCCACAAGCAGCCACGATACTGGATTCTCCACCAGATGAACCTCCAACGTGTCTGGTTGTGTTATAGGGATTTTTAGTGGTGCCAAAAATGGGATTGCTTGTTTCTTGCCATAAATTCAGTTGCGGTATATTAGAAACTCCCAGCAGAATTCCACCTGCTTTTTTAACCGATTCCACACAATCGGCATCAAATGACGCCTTTTTTCACGCCTTTTTCTTATGCCAAATGTAAACGACAATCCTTTGCAAGCAGTCGATTCCTTAGATGTAAAAGGAATACCTATAAAATAAAAAAATAAGATAAATAATTTCTTTACCAAATCGTTTATTAGTACAAGGTGGCCGTGTATTATTTTAATCCATTTTGATCGCAAATAACTTAAAGGGGGTATTCTAATCTAGAGCATCCCTCACATGGTCAATATTATTATTATTATTGACGCAATATACTTTGACATTATAAAATTGTTTCAATATAAGTCATAAACAGTCAATATTATTGATCAATATAAATATTGTCCGTCTATAAAGGTAGGCTCAAATTTCGAGGATTTTTGTCAATGAATTACAAAAAAAACAATTGATATTTTTACCATCCATTTTTTATCATTTCTTTATTCATATACAGACTGTCTACGGATGAGATTTACAGAAGGATCAACTGGATTAAATATTTAATGGAGGGAAGTTGGATATTATAATTAAATTGGATAAAAAAAATGTTGATTATGTATACAGCTCAATAACTTGACAAACATGATATTTCTCCAAGAGTAAACCACCTTTATTTTTAATTTTTATGCAAAGTATCATTTAGAAAATTTATTCAATTAACATTTTTTCTTCGTAAATCATATTTTTTACAAGAAAAATTTTAAGAATGACTTTTTTCCAAAAATGAAATTTTTTGTCCATTTGTCCTCTTGTAAAACCCATTGTTGAACAGTCTGTATAAAGAGTACACAAAATTAATTTAAAAAAATCTTGAAGTTGTGCGTCCCTGAAATGGAGGAAGAAAAAAATGCCATGTCCTCGTCGCCATGATTTTTACCCTTGTAGGCATTAAAAGAATAAAACAATTACCAGATTCTTTATTAATACAAATGAGATTATAGCGTGAACAAACGAAACTAAAAGAAAAAATGTTTTTTATAAAATGGAGGCTAGTCAAAAATAACACTTATTTTTTAACTTTTTCAAATTTTTTAAAAATATAACAAATTGATATTTCGGTTTTTGTTGGATTATACGATAAAAAGATATTTAAAGAATATTCATGCCAAATTTTAGGTTAATCGCCTTATTAGAACTTGAGATATCGTGCCGACCGTATCAAAAAGGTAGTTTGAAGAAAATCGCGTTTAAAATTTTTCTTTAAGGGGGAAATAGGTTTAGCACAGGTTCTTTTTAATGATTTATATATATTTTCATTTAAAAGAATTGTATATCTATAATTTATTCATACTTTCTGGATATTTTAGATATATATTTAGGAGGATATTGTAAAATGGTTAAAAATTTGTCTTCATAAACATTAAAGATATCAGCTGCTGTCAATGGAACGTCACCGTCAGAAGTAGCTGCTTGCTTACATTCTTAAGACCACTGTTTTTATATAAAATTATTGAGGTTTTAAAATTTACTTTAATAACAAATTTTTCTACTTTAGGAATCGAACCTTAAATAAAAAAATGAAAATCAAATTTTTACAGAGGTATAAATACAAAACATCGATTTTTTGGCCTTTTTTCACAACTTTTTTGCCATTTAAAAATACTTACAGCAATGATATTTTTACGTATTTTGGTTCAAATAGAGCGTAATTATATAAAGAAAAAATCTACCAATTATTAGAATGATTGATCAAAAACTTTTTAAGCTAGAGTGTACGCAAAATGAAAAAAGTTATTTCGAGAAAAACCCGTTTAAAAACCGCTTTTACACACCGCGCGGTGCGGCTCGTTCACTTAAAATCTCTTGTTACACCGAAACGAATTGGAAGTTTTCTTCAAAACTTTGGGAACACATTCTCCTATGGTTATACTACCAATTTATGAAATAAAAAAAATCAAAACCAATTTCTTTCCTTAAGTTTGAATTGGGATAGCCCGCCCTTTAATCGCCTGTTGTTACAGTCGTCTGCTTAACCCGGTCTAGTTGCCATGTTACTAAAACGGCTGTAACTTAGAAAATAATTCGAGGTTTAAAAAATCTTCTTGGGGAGATAATTTTGAATACCTAAATTATCGAATTATAAAAAAAAATGACTTTTTACAATTTCTATACTGAAATACATCCTTAATTAATTAATCACAAAAATAAAATTTATTTTTCCGGTATAACTTTATCACTTTAAATGAAACTTTAAAAGAGTAAAATAGGCTATAGGTATTTCAAAAAATAAATTTTATTAATTTATTGACTTTTAAAATTGACATAGCTATATGTTGCTGTATTTCTTGCTTTATAACAGAAAACAAACACTATGCTTCTTACCTAAAAACGGTTTTTCTCGAAAATCCACCTGCTGGATAGTTCCAGAAGCAATATCTTGATCAATTTGTTTGGCCTCCTTTAAAGCTTCCTCAAATCGATTATCGACAATTGCATTTATAACAGGGTTCACATCTTTAATTCTATCAATAAATGCTTGAACAACTGCCTCTGATGTTAGTTTTCTATTTCTTACCTTCTCTGCTAACGAGGTAGCACTTTCCAAAACAATTGGATTTTCGATTTTCGGAATAAATTCTCTTTTTGAATCATAATACAATCCAAATAGTTTATCAATTAATAAATCCAAATAATAACGTAGAAAAATAAACATTTTTATAAGAAAAGAGCAAAATTTTTGGTTTCCACTTTTCGCAATTCTTTTTATTTGTTCGGTGTTCCCTGGGATTTATTACGTCTAAAAAATATTAATCTATTAAAATATCTTTTATAATACTGGCAAGACTTGCTAGAAAAAAAACCCTTTGGTAAGGGTTCCATGGCTTAATGACGATATTTGATCCAAACTACTCACAGAGTCTTTACTTTAAATTAAATTTAAATTAAAGATTTTATTTTCCTAATTAACATGACATGTTTCTCATAATTTAAATATTTTTAATAACTCTATGCGCCTGTAAGAATCAGAAACTTTTAAACAACAAACATAGTTACAAAATGTGAATTCTAATTTTACCTCATTTTTATTTCTAAAACCATATAAAAGTACAATTATTTCAAATGAATTGTAGAAACATTGTATTGGTAATGGGGTCTAATAAAAGTTTACCCATTAAAATTTGTTGCTTTGATTTTAAATGGCACACAAGCATGCTTGTGTAAACATAAAATTTATTTATTATCCCGCTATAAGAGTTGCGCTACAAAAGTGTAGACCTATATGTGCAAGTACCTTAATAAAAAAAAACATTCACATTTTTTATCGCATAGTTATTGCGAGTTTTGTTTACGCTCGCTCGAGTCAGGCGATGTAAATCAATTCGCCTAATTTTATTCTATGCTTCTACTACAGTGGACCTGTCTGTATTAGCTTTGTTCGCGGGTCTAGTAATGAATTTATTCTGAACTAACCAGAACCGAACTGGTTGAGAATTGTTTTAAAGCGCATGTCTAGTTATTTATTAGTTCGGAATTTTTATTTACCGCGAACGATTTTCTATTCCGCTGAGGATGTATTCTAACCTAGCCTTTTGGTTAGGATATTTCGTGGTTAAATTGGATACTACACAAAAAAATTAAATTCAAACAAAAAGGTAAATTGTTATACTGTCGAAAGCCACTCGAGGTCTCTCGGCGGAAGACGATGGATTCCCTGCCTCCTCTCGTTTTTAACATAAGTATGTGTATTTAACTAAAGATAAAATTCAAACAACTAGAAATGGTAAAATCTTGTAATATTGTCTATATTTTTTAATTAAATCTTTATTTATGTTATTGCATACATACATTCATACGGAATACAATTAAAAATCCTTTGTTTATATACGCTCAGAATCACAAAAATATAAAAAAATATTCAACAGATATATTAACCCGCATAAAAGTGGCATAAACAAATAAACTGTAATACAACGGTCTATTTCTGTACCACGAAAACAGAAAACAGCTGACCATGTCGACAATGCGCATGAAATTCCGAACTGAACTTTTAGTTCCAACAAAAATCCCAGGACTGCTAATCAGGTTACGAACCGGTAACGAACTGATTCCATTGTAACCCGCGAACACAGAACTGTTACTAAAAATTCAGGATTTTACTAACCGCGAACGCTGTTTTTCACTGCGCATGCGAATAGTCCCAGAACCGGTTCAGAATCGAACCCGCGAACAAAGCTATTAGTTTTGGCTAGTTAGTTAGTAGTATGTCATTATTTATTATCGCCTGCATCCATTTGGTCGCAAATACATACGCCCATTTTAAATACGGTGAATTTTAATTAAAACGGTACTCTCTATAATTCCGTTATTCGCACACTTTAAAAAAAATTAGGATACACGTCGATTTTTATTTTTAGGGGGATACATTTTTGTGCCAAAATTTACTTGTCCAGGGTTACCCTCTCCACCCACCAACACAAATGTCAAAGTTCAAATCAAAAGGGTACACAAATAATTATTACATGCCATTTGCTACTTTTTGACATCTAACCTCTAAATATTTTTATTTTAAATCTAGAGGGCCATAAATTCGATAAAACGATAAATAGACACTTATAGTCTGGGGGCCAGGGCTGTTTCGTGGCCGATTAGTCTCTACGGAGTTTCAGAGTGTATTCCTATGGATTTTGACCCGCTGAATTCTAATTTCAAACTTGCTTTTGTGTCGGAAGTGACGGGAATTTGTTATAAAAACATTTAATTGTATTATAAAGCTTTAGCTCCTAAACTAAAAGAGATGGAAACGTTTATTTCAAATAAAATTTGTTCCTTTAAAACAAATCCACAAAATGCCGTTTTATAAGCATTGATCTGATGGTTTAAACCGAATATATGGCAAAATTAGTGCAAAAACATGGCAAAATTTGCAAAAATCACGACATTTAGGCAAATCATTCACTTATAACTCGGCTTGATTTTGAGTAAAGTAACTCTGTAATAGCTCAATTTGAAGGAAAAATTACCAACTTAAAAACTAAGCCTAATTTTTAATAAAAATATTATTTATAGCAAAGTAATTACAATTATAAACGGATTTTTTTTTTATAGGCATATAATTTGTTTATAGGTTCTTAAGTTACTAAAAGTGTACATTATTGCAGAGCAAGTTACATATTTAACTTGAACAATTCAAGACAAATAATTTGATGTATAATATGTATAATTTAAAAATATTTTTTAATATGATAAATCAATTTTAAACTGCGCGTGTCGTTACGCGCCGAACGGCTAAAACCGTACATATAATAGGTATGAGTGTACGAAAAGCCGTAAATAAAAATATTTTCGTGTTCCTTGTAAAGAAAGGACTTCTTTAGAAGGTTGTATAAACATTTTCACAATTAATAAATATAGAGTGGTCAAAAATAATTGTTAAACATTGTAACGACAAAAAATTATTTTTGACCACTCTGTATATATTAATTGTAAAAACATCATTACAGTCTACTAAAGAACTTCTTTCTCTAGGAGAAACCCAACCTTAACTCATATTAAAGGCTTTTGTTTAGAAGAAATTGGTGGTTATGTAATGGCTTGCAAACGTCATTTTTGTCATAAAATTTAAAATAAGTCAAAAACGGTTAGTTTTAGATATAGGACATTATACATAAATTATGTTTAGAACTTTACGCAGAATCTAAAAAATAAATAATATATAAGATATTCTATTTAAAATAAGAAAGTTGACATTAACTTTCGGTGTAACCGAAAGTAGTAGAGCTGTCAAAATATTTTAGCTGTATGTCCCCCACTGACTTTATAATGTTACCAAATTTTCCAAAGCGTACTAAATTGATCACGAAACTTAATGGGGTGATTCTACTTGACAAAATAAGGATAAATATACATTTTTTTCAAAATGTCATTCGTTTTCATTGCATTTATGCATTTATTTTTAATCAATTCACCTGATATTTGGCACACAAATCGAGCTTTGCAGATTCTAAAATTTTAAGACAAAAGTACTTTTTAAATATCGCC
This sequence comes from Listronotus bonariensis, assembly GCA_014170235.1. Lineage (NCBI taxonomy): Eukaryota > Metazoa > Arthropoda > Insecta > Coleoptera > Curculionidae > Listronotus > Listronotus bonariensis. Next base: position 11,980 of record JACEGR010000700.1, read on the forward strand.
AGAGAGGACTTTACCTAAAACTTAAAATTTTTATACATTATAACTTGACAGATATCGCAAATTTGGGGACACCATTTTATAGACAATTAAAAACTTAAAAATAAGTAACTCTTTATTAAAGTCCATAAACCCTGTATATATGTAGGTAATTGGATTGAAATTGATGAAAACTTTGATGTCTATTGGTGCCTAAACGGTGAGGTTTATCGACTTTAATAAAGAGTACCTTCTTTTTAAGTTTTTGATTGTCTATAAAATGGCGCCCGCAGCTTTGCGATATCTGTCAAAATAAAAAGTTATGATGTAAATAAATTTTAAGTTTTAGGTAAAGTGCCCTCTGGCGGTATTTAAAAAAGGATTTTTGTCTTAAAATTTTAGAATCTGCAAAGCTTGATTTGTGTGCCAAATATCAACTGAATTGGTTAAAAAATAAATGCAATATGGCGAAAAACCAAAATAAAAATTAAATTTTGACGGCTTGTAACTCGAAAACGAATGACATTTTGAAAAAAAATATATGAAGCTCTAACCTTATTTTGTCAAGTAGAATCACCCCTTTTCGTGATCGATTTTTGAATCATCCTGTATATTATTACCAATAAAATCCAACAGGAAACTATAGGTCATTCGAGTCATATGTGTCTACTTTTGACTTATGTTGTCGAAATGATCGATTTAATTGAAACCTTTATGAACGTTATTCAAGAGTATAAACTTACCGGATTCTAAATCAGTGGATACCTTTAAATATTAAATTATGGCCAGGTTAAACAAATAAAAGAAAAATTAATAAGTACATTTTAGCTACATAAAATAGCTACCAGGTCATAGGCCCGAAAGTAAACTACATGATTTTAAATATAAAGAGTTGATTCTTAGTTCATATGACTTTAATATTTTCTTTTGGGTTTATTATATCAATAAAAAAAAGCAGTTATTTTTTATTGTTTAATTTTACAAAAACAATTAATATGATTAATTATATTTATGTATAGTTTAAAGTGTGTGTGTTCGGTTAACTTATCATTCATAATAATGAATAATTAAATTAATTTTTATTAATTTCTAAGCATATTTATCTAAAAACAGTTAAATCTAAGTATTTGTATAACAAAACCTAATACATCCATACTAAAGCTGCTTTGTTTTGAAAAATGTTAACAAATAAATATCCATGGATTTAAGCATAATACATGTCATAGGTTTTGAATTAAAGAAACCATTGGCGTGCACCTAATTTTTTAAAATAACCGGCGACAATGTATTACAAATATTAACTTTGTCAGTAAAAAATGCCACGTCAATTACCTTAACTTTAAAAGTGGAGCAAATGGAGATATACCGAGAGGTGCATGGCCAGACTGGTCATAGGAAATCTGATGTAAATTTTGATATCCTTAAATATTGGCTCCCCTATTGATTTTACAATAGAATTGCTTTTGACTATTTTGAAGACGATAATAATATAAGCTAATACACTACATTGCAATATTTACTAATAAGTCAACAAAATGTTATTTAAGAAAAACTGTTTGTAAAATTGTTGCATACCTGATACTGATAGGTACATACTATGTACATACCTTAATGAATCCACCAGTAGTGAATCAAATGTCTTGTAAATTTTTAAATGACATTCTGCGTTTTATTACTTATTTATTATTATTTATTTATTACTGGTGAATTCATTATAGTATGAATTAGGTATGCAAAAATTTACAAATAGTTTTTAAAACCTGACTTTTAATTAGCTTATTAGAAAATAACAAAATATTTGTGTGTGAGCTCATATTATTAATGTCTTTAAAATAGTCGGTAGTACGACGCTATTTTTTAAATTTTTAAAACCTGACATGTTTAAAATTACATGGTGTACATTAAAATGGCCCATTTTTACTAACTTGTATAATCATTTCATTATAATTGTTACAAGATGTATTTGGTAAAGTAAACACATAGAGTTCTGCAAAGAGTAACTGTAAAATTTGCTGCAGAAACCTGTTATAAACTTTCACTTGACTGATCTTTGCACTATATTTATTTTCCTAATAAAACACACACATACACAAAAATGTGAGTTTACACACTACAAATAAATTCACTGTAAATTTCATTTTAGCCTAAGACTTCAGTTAACTGGTTTCTGAAATAAACGATTTAATTATAAATTGCGTATATTTGCCTTTAGTATACAAGTATTTAGAAGGTTTAGATCTTTTAGGGGGCATCCCTAAGGGGGCGTCCATAAATTACGTGAGGTGTTTTCCAAATTTTGGACCCCACCCCCTACCCCCTAGGTGAGATTCAGTAAGATTTTTGCAACTCTCCCCCACCCGCCTATCACTATTCTTACGTGAGATTTATGGGAATGCAAAAGTCACTACTTCTCAAACCGAAATGAATTTTGCCAGCAAAACATTTTTAAGAGCAAAAAAACTTTTTTAGCTTCCATTTCTTGGACTTTGATATTTAAGGTGTTTGTTGACCAAACCTAACTTTAAATTTTCAGGTGTATTTACCAATTACATAAAAGCTAACATACAAATGCTTATTAGTCCAATAGGTTTATTAAATAATAGCTCTATTTTTATCAACAATGTTTTTATAATTCTAATCTAAAGCTTAAAGCTACCAACCCATTAAACTATAAAAAATAATTAATGCTGTTTCTTTATGTAAGTTTTAAACCTAAACTTTCAGAAGTAAACCAATTTGTGCCTTAACTTTAAAAGGTCAATTGGATATAACTTACTTAGATTACTAAATTCCTAAACACCTTGTTCTTAGAGAATTGTTTCAATTTTTAACCCCCTCCTCCCCTCTGGTGAGATTTGCTTTAATCCCCTCCCCCCCATATTTCACGTGATATTTCTCAATTTCTCAAACTAAAATTGATTTTGTGTTTGTCAAAAAATAATTTAAAAGGGAAAAAAACATGTTCAACACAAAAGTTACTTCTGGTTGTTACCGGATAACATATTTGTCCTGGGGGATCTCTGAGTCAGTCTAACCACGCAATAATTTAACTCTGAGTTTGTTAACACGACATTGTAAAAGCCGCTATAAATGGATTACCATGTCTATCTTTCAACAATCTTATTTAATCTTTACCCTTTAAAAAAATGTAACATGAACAATGGTAATTTCCAAAAAAAAATGGATTTATTGACCTCCAAAAAATTATTAACTGATTAAAACTAAAAAGAATATTTAAGACTTTGAAATACAAAGGGGCCTAAGCCCAAAATACTACTTATGTAAAAACGACTTTTAAATTAACATTGTTTATACCTAATACTCAATACTCAATTTATTCATGTCACTACAAAAATTGTTTACATACATTTACAGCAGCCGAAAGGACACTTAGCCTACATAATACATTAAAATCATTTTAAAATATATGCTCAACTAAACAGATCATTAAACTAACCCAACACATTAAAACCATTTTAAAAGGCCATACTTAGTTAAAATTTATGGGACAGGTATTCATCAAAACTATAAAATGCATTTGTAATAAAATTTTCTTAATTCTAACTTTAAAAATATTGTGTGTTAAGTCTTTTACAAGTTTTGGCAATTAGTTGTAAAATTTAATTACCCAGTTTCCCAGACCACTTTGACACCTTTTAGGTCACCAATAGGAAGAAACAAGGTGTGCTTATGTCTAGTATTATGACTGTGGATATCTGAGTGAACCTGATAACTCTCCATACTTTCTCTTACGTACAAAAGATTCTAGAGGATGAACTGTGACGGGACTGTCAGTATCCGTAAGGAACTAAAAGCCCGCCTACAAACATCCCGGTAGCGAGAGTCCAGCAAGCACCCTCACTGCCCTTCTCTGTAATCCAAAAACTCGGAAGGTATGGGCCGATTGCCCCAGGCAAGAATTGCATATGCTAAGTGAGAATGAAAAACTGAGTGGTAGGTCACTCTGAGTATGTCTGCTAAAACACAGTTGCCAAGTTGTGCAGAATAAAAAGACCTTGGCACAGCTTCTTGCACACAGAATCGATATGTGCATCCCACTGAAATTTGGGGTCCAGATATACACCCAGGAATTTTGTGCTCTCTTTCATCTGCTGTTCCAAGTCCCCAGCATCTCTTAGTGTAAACACTACTTATTTGGTCGTAGCTGCATTAAGAAGTAACCTATTGTGACAAAACCAGCGCTCAGCACTCACCTAAGCCACCATGGAACCCTCAAGTTGCACCCTCGAGACTATCAATATAAAGAGTATATCACATTGTTTTGCAAAATAATCCATATCTACTAATTGGTAGTCACAAGTTGCTTAGGCCACTTTGCATCTAAACATACCTTAATAACAGATAGCTTTTTGGTGATAAATGTGTTTTGGTAAAATTGAGGGTTAGACCACTTTGTTTCTCAAATCATTTAGGAAAGTGCACTTTTAGAAAGTAATATTTTTGAAATTAAAATAGGCTATAACTTAAAATAATTTAAAATAATACTTACACTTTCCTTTTCTTTTAGCCATTTTGATACTATGTACCTACTTTAAACCTTTTTAATATTATTCTATGACCTTGACTTCTAGTTAAATGTAAATACAGGTAGCGTCACATTAGGTATTTTGTTTAATTTCATAAAAGTTAATAAGTAATGAGTTTTAATATCCTCAGTAATTAATAATTAATTTTTCAGTCATGACGTCAACAATTCTTCATTTTACAGTTAAATTTATATTAGCCATTCGTAATACGGCACATGTTTTACATTTATAAAATATTTTATTTCTTAAACTACTTGTTTTAAAGCAATATTTATTTTAGAGTAAGAATCATAATTTAAAAAATGTTTGTTTTGAATTTAAAAAATAAAAATGTCAAAACTCAAAAGTTGTAAATTTCGTCCTGTTCAAAGTACCGGTTTACGTGGATTATAGAAAAATTTTATGGGTTTACGATAAAGCTATATTTCCACTCTACGTTTATTTAAACGTAAGCGGAGTCGTAATTGATATGGCCGTGGATGATCAATTACACGGTTCCACACAAAAAAAAGAAAGTTAAGAATCAGACATATGTATTCCCAGCTGCACTTTTCGCCGCTGATACCAAATCCGAGAGCGCAGAAATGGCCCCGCATGTCTGGAAATGGCCTTAAAGGCCTCTTATAGGGCTCCTGAAATACGGTTTCGGAGTAAGGCGAGGGTGTATTCTGAGCCCAAAGCCGATTTTGTGCTCGACAGGTGTATGGCTAACAAAAATTTTCTTGTTTGGGCCAGTAATTTTAGACGTAGCAATCACAACAGTAATATTTTCATGTACATTTGAATCCTGGAACTTACACTATGCGCGAAAAGTGTATGGCCTATAATTTTACGATTGGGACGTCAAAACTGCGATTTTCCGGCTTTTAAGAGGTTATTTTTCCTGCCCCAAACTGGGAATTTTGGTTGGCCAGAAACTTTATAAACACAAAATGAGTTGAGCTGTTAGAAATTTTTTGAGAAATCAAAAATAAAAGTTTTTCATATGGGTTAAAATTTTTGGCGGTTACTGTATAAACTTTAGTTTTATATATTTAATAGTAGAATCTGCCCTTAGCTTTTCTAAACAACATTCTGGGTAATTGCTTAATTATTGGACACCACGCCGTTTTTGACGATTTTTGGCATACGGGGTTTTTTGAGGCGCTCGCTGCGCTGATTACAAATCTGAAAGATTTTTTTTGTCGACAAGGTTTTGTTTTCGAGATAATTATCATCAAACTTGAATAGAAAACTAAGCTAAATACACCACATTTCCCTTCTTTTGCACGATATTCTTAAGCTTTCTGCTCAACTCAATCAATATTTTATTTCTACTTCTTAAAACCCCATTTTTTATTTATTTTACACCCTTTTTCCATAAAATTGCAAAGCTTCTACTTTAAATCATTTTAATCACAGTAGCCATGGCGTCGCCGCGGCTACTATAGTGATGGAAAGTTAAGTTTTATAATATTACAGAAAAGAAAAGGGTAAAATAAATAGAAAATGGGGTTTTAAGAAGTATAAATAAAATATTGCGTGCCAATTTAGCTTTGAATTAAGAGTTGTTTGCAATAAGAAGGAAAAATGTGGTGAATATAGGGTGAATTTGCTTTTTAAGTTTGATAATGTATGTCTTGAAAACGAAACGGTGCCGGTTCAATTTTTTTTTCAGATTCAGTAATCAGCGACTCAAAAAACCCTCTATGCCAAACATTATCAAAATCGGCATAGAGTCCAATAAATAAACAATTACCACACTGTGGAACACCCTGTATAGAGTATCCCATTTAAAAACTTAGGTTGTTTAATGTATCCAATATAAATTTTAATTAAATTTGTGCAAAATTTAGTAATTATTAGAAACCTGCATCAACTCCGATTTTGAATTTTGATGAAATTTGGTTTACAGGGGTTTTGGGGCGCTGATCACGAATCTGAAAGAATTTTAGTTGTGTCATTTGAACCTTATTATTACCATATTCCTCCTCCTTTTTGCACACAATTCGGGATTTAAAGCCAAAAGTGGCCCCCAATATTTGATTTTCACCTTTTAAAACCCCGTTTTTCTATATATTTTACACCTTTTATCAAATAAATTGAGAAGGGTCCCTCTAAAAACGCAGCAAACCATACAAAAATTTCCGGCGCATTGACCATAATTATAAACGAAGCGCAATTTAATTTAAAAAAAGTGTAAAATACGTTAAAATATAAGGTTTTAAAAGGTGAAAATTAAATATTAAGTACCACTTTAATCTAAAATCAAGAATTGTATGCAAAAAGAAGGGGAAAAATAGTGAAAATAAGGTTAGTTCAAATACCAAATTTAATGATGGATATCTCGAAAACAAAACGTTGCAACCAAAAATTCCTTCAGATTTGCGATCAGCGCCCCAAAAACCTTCGTGTACCAAATTTCATCAAAATCGGAGTTGCGGCCGGTTTCTAGATAATTACCCAAGATTTTATCGACCCAGAAAATTATGTGAAAAATATTTTTTAATTGTTAACTTTTTTTCCTGCGGAAACCCTTAAGCTGCCACAATATGTTTTCATTATTGGAAACAATAAAAGGGAAATACGAACTTGTTTGCCTTAAGTAAATACAAAAGCTGAGAAAACTTAATAGTGCGTAAAGTAACCCAGGGTGTTCAGTTAAATTAGTGCACGCTCTGTTTAACTACTCCAAAATGTGAGTAAACAAGACATATGTAAGTTTATTTTTGAAGGCTTTATACCGTGTGTTTGAAATTAGTAGAGAATTTATTGAGCTTTTGGAAATTATGAAAGATAGGAATATTGTTAAATGTGGAAAGTTTTTTTTGTTTCTGTGTATCGATCTCCTGATGGTGATATGAATACATTTTTGGAAACTTTAATATTCTTCTTGATGAAATTAATACAAAGGATTGAATTATGGTAGTGTGTGAAGACTTTAACGTCGATTTTAAACGTGATAGAAGAGACGTTGTTGACATGATCGGTTTATTTTTTACTTACGACCTAAAATCGATTGCTAATGGAAATACAAGGGTTACTACTACGTCTAACACACAGCTTGATAATATTTTTAAATATTGATGCAGAAGCTATATGTGAGTTCTGGGAATAATGCTAACACGCTGTTTCAAAGCCAAAATAAGAGATCTCCTATAAAAGGCTATTTAACCAAGCCAACATTCAGTTTAGAGTTTCAATGATGAACGAATCTTGGCTGGATGTGTATTAGGAGGTGAGCATTAGGGAGAGATTTAGCACCTTTCTTAGAATATTTATTTACCATTTTGACACAACTATACCACCATCAAAACCAATTCTAGAAGCAGTCTATAAATTATATTCTTGAACAGGTGGACCAGAAAATCAGTTGCTGGTATTTATTTCGATCTTAGCAAGGCCTTTGACTTGATAGATCATGAGATCTTGTTATTCAAACTGGAAAAACTTGGCATTAGAGGTACTCCTAATGATCTTTTAGATCTTATTTAACTAACAGAAGATTTGCTGTAACAGTGAGTTCCAGCTCACGTGGCACGGCTACCTCACAAATTAAAAACATCTCCTTGGGAGTTCCTCAGAGCTCTATACTGGGTCCAATTCTCTTTGTCTATATTTCCTAATGATATGAATTAATCTATAAACTTAAAATCTTTATATCAGTTTGCCGACGATACCTCTTGCATTATAGCGGAGTCAAGCACCTTCCGCTTTGTAGCGTAAGTCAATGGAGGTTGTTCAGAACATGGCCGACTGGTGGTATTAGATTTAAGGGTAATGGACTTAAGTCACTATATACTATTTTAAATGGGTCTAGTATTAGGGTAGACTGTGTAAGGTTTTTGGGAGTATTCCTGGATTTTGGCTTGCGGTGGAATGAGCAGGTCGACCACATAGTTTCCAAGAGATGTTCAGCGACCTATGTAATTCGATATCTTCGGGATCAGGTTTCTGTTAATACTTTAAGGGTCTTATACTTTGCTTGTATTCAGTTCATTATTTCATACAGCATAATTTTTTGGTACAGATCGCCTGTTATAAATTCTTCTCGTGTGTTTGTTTGTCAAAAAAGAGCACTGTGTTAAAGATGGGTTATAATGAATCTTGTCGGAGTAGATTTAGGGAGCTGAACATACTTACGATTCCGTCACTATTTGTTTTTAATTGTACCACATTTGTCTAAACTAACCCTCAGTTTTTTAAGATAAATCCTGAGTTAAGTACGCAAATGCGAACGAGAGGAGGGGATAACCTGGTCGTTCCATCGCATGGTACGGCATTGTTTGGCAGGGGTGCAATGATGGGATGTATTAAGGTGTTTAACGCACTTCCAGCCGATATCAGGGGCATAAGAGGCATTAACTCTTTTAAAATGCGACTTAAACAATATCTGTATAATAAGGGAGTATTACTCGAATGAGGAATACTTATAATATTCTGGCTTGTCTAGTACTTCTTATCCCTCTGATGTACCAACCAACACCGACTCCACAGAAAGCCTATCAACTACATCCAATATGGCGGCGCTACTAGTCGAGTAGTGTATAATAAACTGTCGTTCTTTAGTACTTAAAAATTTGTTATTGGGCATGTTTATCGTAATCAAAATATTTTTTTATGATATTTAATCGTAAAATATTACATATTATACAGTGTGTCTGATTAAGTTGGAACCATATGGAAAACTTTTTTATTATTCATTTTCGAAAAAAATCTTTATACAAAGTTCTGCATGGTCTAAAACTCAATATGCAATTATTAAATTTTAATTTTCTTTAGTCTTATACGAGATATGTTAAAAAATAGAATTTTGCTCAAGAGTAAAGTACCTTAATTTTTGACAAAATCAGAAAGTGCTATTAAAGAAAGTTGTTCAGAATTAATGAGCATGTACAAATATGAAATTATAGCAATTAAGCATAAGCATTCAGATTTGGTGAAAAACGCTAAAATTGTATCCTGCCAGAAAAGTAATAATAATTTATATGGAAGGAATTTTTATACTAAACTGCTGTAACTGCATATTTGTACGTCTTTTTTTTACTTTTTAAATAAAATTTTTTGATGTTAAAAACTAAGGTACTTTACTGTTTGAGCAAAAATTATATTTTTTGACATATCTCATATAGGATTTAAAAAAATAATAAAATTTGATAACTGCATATTGACTGAACTTTTTTCCCAAAATGAATAATAAAAAAAGTTTTCCATATGGTTACAACTTATCAGACGCAGTGTATAATCCAGTTAATATTAATTTTAGTTTTAGTCACAAAAAGTGAAAAAAACATTTTTTTATAGAAAAAGAAATTGACATACTTACCAAAGCAGTATTAATTTTTAGGTCGAATTTCGCATTACATTTTACACTGCTTTTATTTTAAACATGTAGACTAGAAAATTTTTAAATATTAGCATTATATTTCTATCTGTTTTGTTCGAATATTTTCGAATGTAGAATATATTATTAATGTACATTTAACATTACAATTAAATACATATTATGTTTTACTTACAATGTTTACAAAATTTAATAGATGATTAAATTTAACATACATTCTGAGCTTGATATGTATTTATTTATTTATTTCACTTTATTGACTATGCGTAATAATGCTATGCTATAATAATCCAAAGGGATATGACAACGTCAAAAATACAAATTAGTACTATAATTAAAAAATGTACAATAATATTGTTTTAACAATCTTAGGTTTATACAAAATAAAATAAAATGCTAGACAAACTAATTTACTTTAAAACAGATTACAAATCAAACAACCCCACCAAATTTGTTTTCACCATACTTGAGCAAGTATCATCTAAAAATAAATACTAATAATATAAACTAACTTATAAACATTAAAAATATGTTATGCGAACTATTTATTCTTTTTTGTTGCCAAATTTTATCCGCTTCAATTGAGGCATAATATTATTTTTGAAAGTTAAAACATAATTTTTTTGTTTGGCAAAATTTTTTAAAAATAGATTTGAAAATTTAAATAAAAGTTCTTTAACTATATAATTTGTGTCATGTTTTTGACAATTATGTCCCAAAAATAAATTTTAATCTACACCATTAATATTATTAAGAGACAGAACTGTAACAATTTCTCTATGGTTCTGTTCTCTTAAAAAACTGATGTTTTGGTTAATAGTTTTTCTAAAGTCATATACATATAAGCTGCACATATCAGAACGTCATGGTTAGGATAGCATAATCCACCCCTGTCGTTTGCAGAAATAGGAGTAGTTGGATCCAAACTGCCAGTGCAACTTATACGTTGTTTTAGAATGAAAAATTTTATTGTAAAAATAAAGACATTTTAACAATTTAAGATTAATTCAGTGACCTATTTTTTCTTCTGTGTTACACTTTAGTAGTAGAAATTAAAAGGTACTCACCTGGTTTTAAGCGTGGCCTGTTCAATGGTACATCCAAAATATCCCCTGTATTAGTATAAAATTTTGTACTGCGTTCTATATCGTCACTTTGAAAATGTAACTTATAAACCTACTAAGAACATAGACAACTTTATATTTTTAAACAAAATACAATTAGGATCAATTATACCTTATAGAATGTGTTGTTGGAATAAAATTCTCCCTACGAATAGCATGTATCCATTTGTTTTTAAAATCTTCATTTGAGGGAAAAGAAAAACTGAAACCGTTGGGCCTTTACTGGCACTGGTACTCTTACAAAGAGGCACACAACAAGAGTACGGCATTTTCAAAAAACTTCATAATTTGTTAAAAAACAGAAATTTACTATAAATTTAGTATATAACCTGTTGTCTTTTGAGTGTAAAAATCGCAAAGAAAATCACAAAAAAACACTAAACACCATACTAAGAGGGTCCTTTTAGTTCACTAGGCCAATAAAAAGTTAATAACACAATGTTTTAATTAGAAAAAACTGGTTTAAACGAATGTAAACAACCACTTGTTGATACACCACTACACAAACATCACAAGAAAAAAAAGGTAAATAAAACATACACTGTACTAACAGTTGCAAAAATCAATTTTAAACGTCCTTTATGTCCACTTAAAACAATTAAAAGGTAAAAACAACAGTTGAAAACGAAAAAAACTGACAAAAACACTATACTTGTCTACTGTACCAGAAAACAAGAGATGCCGCCATTTTTTATCGTCGGTTGACAGTTGATTGGCTTTCCGTAAAGTCGGTGTTGTACCAATTCATTTAAAAAGTGTCGTGTTTTGATTTTTTTAATATATATTCACAAGCAGCAAGCTGACGTCTTATTGACGTCTCTTTTAGTAATTTTTGGTCAGCAAAGACGTCATAAGAAGACGACAAAATGACGATAAATTGACCTCCCTAAGTCACAGACAAAAGACGTCCCGTTAATGATGTCATAATATAACTTCTTTAAGATGACAAAAAATTGACGCATATACTTTTTTCTAAATCTGAAATGATATGATATTTTATTTGAAAATTGAAATAGGAAAAAACTAGTTAATTGTCCATTAAGCCATCTATCGGTAGAGTTTTTTCCTACTTCAATTTTTGTAAAATTATTAGTCTTATTTTTCTGTCATATGATATTTCGGTTGGATTTTGACACGAATCATATAATGTCACAAATTTTTCTGGCGGGTTTTTCTAAACATGAGGTCATTAGATTTTTATTAGTTAGTATGACGATAAAATGACGTCGAAAAGACGTCACTTTAACGACGTCTAAAACACGTCATTAAAATGAAGTCATAATTTTGGTCTGATGACGTCCTATGACCAAAAATGACTTTAAAATGACGTCATAATGACGTCATTTGTCGCGGTATTATTTGTCGATTTCCTGTGAATATGTCTATAGATTTTTTATTTGTAACTAGGATAAGTTTTTATACTTTTTAATTAAGGACTTTTATATAATTTAAAAACTTATTTTATTTAATCCATTATTGACGTTGTCTATGTCCATCTGGAATATTAATGACAATAAAAGCATTTCATTTCATTCATTTCAAATTCGAGGACACAAGATCGGCTTTTAGCCCTTGCTTTTATTTTATTAGAAAATGACGTAGCTCATTTGATAGATTATTGTGCCTTAATTAATTATTTTAGTCTAAGGAAAAGCCGCAAACATCAATTTTAAACTTTATCATCTGTGTATTTGTTAATTTTGTGAATATTTCGAATTAAAATATTTTAAATCTCAAATTGTATTTATTTCTATAACTTTAGCATTTCTCGTCAAACATGACAAATACCTAAACCAAACAACCAGACCTACTATCGCACCACATATTTTTCATGAAGGACAAAGGACCTCGCAAAGACCTGCCGTCCCGCCCGTAGCCTCGCAATGGGTAAGGCCGCCGCTGCCTATAGAAAGTTGGGATATAAATAAAACATTTACAAAAAAGGCTTTTCGTGATTTAATGCGTGCAAATTTAGAAAGAACACTCGTGAAATCAATACTTCTAAGTAAATTATTTTCTATATTTATAGTGAGGTCATTTTAAACGTTCTTGTCCCATTGTGTTCCTCAATACATGTTTTATTCGTTTTAATGTTAAAAAACAACCTTCTTCACTACAGTTGGTGATCATCAAACTTAAGTAAACACTATTTCTACATTCCAATGAATTTTTATTAGAATTTTATAAAATTGGAGTTCCAAAGCTTCATGTTTTTGCTGTCAATACCAGTAGCCACATCTGTTTTCAGCAGCTCAGCAAAATGCACCAGTTTATTGCCCCAACCATCTTCCACGTCATCTAGGTAAGAGCTAACGATAATTTGACTTTTTTCAAAATCTCTTTCGCCGTTAAAGACAATAATTGCCAAAGTATTCCAAATATACGGGTCACTTGACGATAAGCTTTCGTGCCCATCCATTTTACTATTTTGTTATTGGTACCTAATCATTTGAAAATTATTCTACATAGTAGGGTTATACAAACAGCTCGAATCGAAAACAATATATATATAAGGGGATTTCCCTGGAAGTATTGTGGTATTGCCAACTTGCAGCATAATAATATACAATTACAGTCTGACCAACGGTCACTTTGAGAATAGCTAAGGTGTGTGCGTTTCCATTACATTTTCCCGGGATATTTTGAGTGTTGCCTAGGTACCCATATAACATTTTTTGCCGGCAAGGCATTGGCAACAAGGTATCAAAAAGACATCAAAATGGGCAATTGGCCGTTATTGAGCCATGTGTTGCAGAAAATGTGATGGCATCCATCATTAATAAGTTATGCTGAAAAAATGCATTTAGGATGATGGCATCCATCATTAAAAATGTTTTAGCAAAAATATACTTTTAAATGATGGCATTACATTATTTTTTCCTAATGACAATAAAATGCAATTTTTACCGTCGAGGAACTAAAATGTGCATAAATAATGCACATGCATAATGTGTGTTTATGTACAGGGTGTTCCATATAAAATTAAATACTATATTTTTGGAAAAACCATAAGAGATACAATAAAAATACTAAAAAATACATTTCACTGAACAACTTCTGCATTTAACTTTTTCTTGTATCTCTTATGGTTTTTCCAAAATTATAGTATTTAATTTTATATGGAACACCCTGTACATAAACACACATTATGCATGTGCATTATTTATGCACATTCTAGTTCCCTGGACGGTCAAAATGCATTTTATTGTCATTAGGAAAAAATGTAATGCCATCATCTAAAAGACATATTTTTACTAAAAACCTTTTAATGATGAATGCCATCATCAAAATGCATTTTTTAGCATAACTTATTAATGATGGATGCCATCATCCTAAACGCATTTTTTCATCATAACTTGTTAATGATGGATGCCATCACATTTTCTGCAACACGTGGCCCAATAACGACCAATTGCCCATTTTGATGTCTTTTTGATACCTTTTTGCCAATGCCTTGCCGACAAAAATGTTATATGGGTGTGTGTTTGGTAATAAAATTATGCTTTATAATCCGTTTTTAGTTAACCAGTTTCCTACCGCTTTTTCCAACCTACGGCTGCAAGCAAGGGATCAACTTCATTGCAAAAATATTTGTTGATATGTTTTTGCGCATAGGCGCGAAGCCCCCAAGGCGCGAGGCCCGTAGCATTTGCTGCCTCCTGCCACATGGCTAATCCGGCACTGCTGCGGTTAACTATGTCGGTGAGACTTTATGTTTAACTCTATCGATTTCGCGGAAATGTTTGATATTTTAATTTTTTTGCGCTGCTAGCTTTGTTATAAAGTTTCTGTATAATAAAAGTAGCTTCAAAGGGTCCTTTTAGCTGAAAAAATACTAAGGCTTCTTATTTCCTTTAGCCAGGTGGCAGTATCCATGCCTATAAATTCCTTGGTACGTGTTATCGAGTAAAAATGAGACAAAATAAAATGTGTTTTTAAAAATAAATTTATATAAGTACGCCTTGTAGCTATTCTAACTAAATTCTTATGAAATCTAAATTTGGGACACAATTTTAAGCTGAGATTTTATTAAAGTCTATCTAAACTGTTTTTAATTTAAACCCACATATAAACTATAGTGACATGTAGCTAGAAAATGAAAATATAAAACTGCATGTAGTACACCACAATTTTACATAGTCGAGGAATTATTTATTGTCCTACAAGCCATTAATTACATTTTCCGTTGGCAGAAAAATCATTTAAAATAGGGCGTATAACCGCGAATTTAAGATTATTTTTTCCAGTTTTGTGTTTGGTTTTGTTTAAATGATATTTTAGGTATATGAGGTATACAGCGTTAGTAGAAAAAACCGGAACAGTGGATTATCTCAGCAACCGTTAAATATAAATAACCCAAATTTTGTGCGAAGAGGTAGCTGAACATGATAAATTTAAAAATGATATACCTATCCAATGTTGCCAAATTTATAGCTTTCTCTCTAGGATGAGGAATTTTAAAATTTTAAATGAAATACCCTATTTTTTGTTTCTGTTATCAATTGCTTGTATCAACTTTATTATAACCTGGTATTATCGTTTTTACTCCTGTCAATTTCGAAGATATGGCATCAAGCTTGAATACTGAAACGACCATGTATGGTCAATTATTTTAAAAACGATCCCACTAAAATTCGGTAAAATTAGTACAGGGAAGTAACTGAACATTTTAAATTCAGAAATTGTATTTGCAATGTTTCATAATAAAATTTCCTTATTTCCTCTCCTTGACTTTTTTTTTTAAGAATCTTGAAAACGTCGCAGAAATGCTATTCATGAATTCAGAAGATCCAGTTTTACCCCTGTACTAATCGTTTTTCAGGAAATTGACCATACCTAGTCGTTTTTGTTTTAATTTCGATAAATGCATGATGCCATATCTCGAAATTGACAGAAGTAAGAAAACGATAATAACAGGTCATAATGAAGTTGATACAAAAAATAGGGTATTCTATTTAGAATTTTAAAATTCCCTAAACTACATAGAAAACTATAGACTTGGCAACCTTGCAAATACAATTTTTTAATTCTTCATGTTCAGTTACCCCTTGGCACAAAATTTGGTTCATTTATATTTGACGGCTGCTGAAATAAACCACCGTTTCGTCTTGTTCTACTAACCCTGTAGAGGGTGTTCATAAATTATCTTTGTGTATATTTTAAGAGGTAATTCTACACAAAAAGAATTTTAAAAAAGTTTATATGAACATAGATCCGAGAATGAATTGTTTAAAAGATACATGGAGCCAATGAATTCTTTGCAAATTTTGTTATTTAATTGGATTGAAAACAACTAAACTTTTTTTCTTCGTCCTTTAATTTTTTAAAATATTTTTCATCCTTTTTGTGAAAAGAAATAAACTCCACTCAGGTGCATATCATTGGATCTCCCAAAACACATGAAAAAAATTGTAAAACCACCTAATATTGTTAAATTTGTTAGTTTAAGGTTAAATATTATCCTATTTAATTAAGTGTATTATGTGGTTTTTAAAACTATTTTTTTTAAATATTATTAAAAATATTACCCACAAGAAAAATGTTTCCATATTTTTGTGTGGCAATAAAAGTATAATAGACAATAAGATAATATTTTTTTTTGTCTTAAATCTATACTCTGTTCACTATAAAATTTGAATACAAAAATGTATTTTATTGGTGTAAAACTATAGCAACCAGAGTTACTTACCAGGTATTAATTATTATTAATTTATAGTGGCCAAAGTATAGTAAGTAAAATGGAAAGAAAATCTACATTTTTGCTTGCTTGATTCAAAGAAAAATACAAACAATTGGTAAGAGACAGTAGTGTACACTTTTTGTCAAAAATATTTGTGTAGGACCCCAATGGATTTTAATAATTTAAGTTAGGGCTCCCTAATTTTACAAATAATTTTACCAAGTCTTATTAAAATTGATTAAGCAATATTTAAAAATTTATACATATATACATATATATACACCTTGTATCATCAAAACATTTTTTAACCTACATTTTTATTGTATAAACTTCTTTTTTATATATAAAATTAGCTTATAATTAATGTAATGTAGTCGTTGGTAGGGTAGATTTTTAAACTTTTGTAGACTTTTTCTCATTTCTACAGCTCTAATTATTATTTTTTAATAAAGTAATGAAAAGGCATAGAGATAAATTAAAAAATTCGCAAAGACAAGGCGTTTCCCATAAAACAAAAACGATGTGAAACATTAATCAAAAAGGGCTTTTAAATTTTAGCATTATTGAACCAAAATAACCTAAATTTACTTGAGTGCTATAAAAATAGCAAAAACTTTGACATTTTATTAAAATTTAAGGGCAATAAGGATTATTTAGGATAGTTAAATTAGTTCGATCTACGGGGTAAGTTGAAAAGTGAGATGTTCTTTTAATTTTACAATAGAGGGTTCTCCTTTTAAAATATAATAAGGCTTTTTAATTCTTAACAAGTTTTTAAATAATACTTTTCTCCAAGTTCAAAATTAAAGGTAGTTTTCTTCTATGCCACATTCGTTACCTCCCTCGTATACGCTATGATTTGTTTAAATTTTGATCAGTGTTGTGCGCGTTTCGATGATGCAGATATTTTTATCTGGAACATCTTTTAAAATAGTAAAACTAAAAGGATTTTCATATGATTTAACATTTATGACGGTCATTGTATAATCAAAAAATATGCATCACGTATAGTATCTGTGTTCGGTATACTCGAAATGCGAGACCTATGCAGCAGTGTCGACGCCACCTTTTTGCTTTAGGGGCCAAAAAAGCAAGTTTGAAAATGAGGACAAAAAAGATCCTCACCCTAAAAATTAAAAAACTTTCATTCTCATAATTTACAATAATTTTATTGTCCCTCAATAATTTTGAGAAGCAAAAAACCCTACCCCCTAGCGTCGCCACTGCTGTGCAGATAAAACAGATTATAATTGTTGATTAAGTTCCTAGAGGTGACTCATTACAGATGGGTGAAAACCCAACATTACATTATTTTTTTAAGCATCGCTTGTACGGTCAATATATTATGCCATAAAATATGGTTTTCAGTGTTTAGGGGAGACCGGGGCTAGTTGACGCAGTGGCAAGTCGACGCACGGCCTATTACTACAAACAGGTAAGTCTGGCAACATCGCCGCCCCACTCATTTCGATGAGAATTACCGGCAGCAAGTTTGTAAAGAGTTTTAGCAGGCCTGGCCAACTTCTTATGAGAGCTGTCATTGCACCTGGCCAGATTTTTAAAGGGATTTAACGATATGTTGGTTGCCTATGCGCCCAGGTTCCAGATTTTATTTTAGTCGGTAAAACAGGAATCTGAAATTTTATACGTAGAAACCTGCAAGGAAAGGTAAAGTATCGATCGTTTTTATTTTCTTTGTCCTCGGCGCCGTCGCATTCATTACCGCCATTTTATCGTTTTTCTGTTTTAGGAAGCACCGACGCTTATCTTAATTCCTATTATTTTTTTTTAATTCTGCCTATTTCAAGTTGCCTTATTCATTAGAAAAAGGGCCAGAGAGTTAAAAAGTGTAAATTCATAGAAACCTGCAAGGAAAGGTAGAGTATATCGATTAATCGATCGTTTTTCTTGTCTTTGCCCTCGGCGCGGTCTCATTCGTTGTAGTAATTTTATAATTTTTTCTGTTTTAGAAATCACTGGGAAACACCGACGCTCGCCGACGCTTTTTTTTCTTTTGCCTTACCAAATAACCAAGTAGGAAGCAGTAAAAATAATGTAAATTTAATATTATGTAAAGGAGACATAATTTGACCATGCAAGGTAAGTAAAATAATAATTGTATAATATATTAGACGCTCCATTTTATTTTATACTGTAGTATTTGCTTTCTGTTAAAATTCTGTAGAATTTGATTCCTGTTTGAATTTTGTGTGAACTTATTTCAACATGGCAGTGTCAGCTAATATTGGGAGAATTAAATTTAGTTGTAAATACCCATCCTTTCGAAATTCTCATTTTATTATATTATAAGAATAAAATGTATGCACTTTAAACCGTTTAATTTCTTCATCGTTTTTAAACAAAAAGGTATACTTTATTTGAATCGATATCTTGGACCGTTTTTCATAAAATCACATTTTAAGTCCAGACATCCAGCATTTTGTATGTAATAAAAATTCAATTTTTGTGCGAAAACCATTAAAATGTGATAAAATTATGAAAAGCAGTCTTTACTTGTATTATAAAGTTTAAAAGGCTCACAAACACCATATTCTTTTTATCATATTACGACATTTATGACATACAAAATGCTGGTTTGTCTGGATTTAAAATGTGATTGTATGAAAAACAGTCTCCAAGATATCGATTCAAATAACGTATACCTTTTTTGTAGAAAAAGATGAAGGAATCAAATGGTCAAAGCAGAATGTTATTGCCACCTGTGTCAAAAATGCCTACATAAAATGAAAAAAAAGGCTCACCCCGCATAATCCCTACTTACTGAACAGCCAACATATTTAATTGCCCAAATATTATTTGTACTGTGGCAACAATTTCAAACTTATAATTTAAATAGGCTTTTTTCCCCAACGAAGCATGATAGAACTTTTTTTATATGAAGTACTAACATTATTTTGGCTCACTTTATCACCCCTATCATTTATGACCTCACCTTTCCGGACACCATGTATATTTAAAATTATTAAAGTTTAGTATCCTATTTTCATTTTTATTTTTTTACCTAAATATTTTATTTTGCTTTACAATATTAATTATACACATAAATATTGATAAATTGGTTTTATTTGTTTTGTAAATAAATTGCTTTTTTTTGTTAGTGTATTGTAGAAAAAAGTGCCCAATCATCCTTAGTATTCCCTTTTAAATGGGTAATATTTGTGCATGTGCATACAAGTTATGACTGGCCCTTTTTTAAGATAGGCTGACATTCTATTATTACTCTAATAAGTAGTTTTAAGTGTTTTAATACTATTTTTTTTGTTTCATAAAAGTACCCTGAGTACCTGACTTGACATCCACAAGATTAGTGAGAAATGCACCTACTCGATCTGTGATACATACCTGATTGTGACAATCTTCCCAAATTGGAATGACCACCAGGCTGTGACTGCTTTTATTTAGTTATAATTACCAAAGAGAATACCAAATTTAATTTTATTATTAGAATTTAAAATTTGTTTTATTTTTTTAATTATGTATAGAGAATAAAAGTTGTTTTATTTAGATATTAGATTTAATAACCAAAGAGAATACCAAATTTACTTTTATTATTAGAAATTAAAGTTTTTATTTATTTTAATGTAATTTTCTATGCTTTACTTTTGTTGTTATCTTATATTATTGTTTTATTTAGATATTAAATTTAATAACCAAAGAGAATACCAAATAATTTTGTTTTTTTTTAATATCTTTTTCATGAATGGTTTTGATTTTAAGTTTTCTTTTAATAATAAAATGTAAAAATATAAAACGAAAACCGTTTATTTTTTACTTTTTATTGTTAAAAATAAAACTTAATATCAAAATCTTTATGAAGACAAATTTTAAAGATCATTTAAATATGGCGCCAGCCTTACAGATTCTGGTTAATTTATTAGTTCACAGATGGCGACACAAACAAAAATCTACCAGGCTTTGCCTCCAAGGCCTAGTTAGTGTGCCAGGTACCAGGGTGCGTATTTTGACAGTTTTTAACTGTCTCAGCAGTGGCGCTGATTTAACACGGCAATCGGACTTCTCTAACTCTCTCTGTTTTGTGAGTTTTAGTTTTGTGCAAGTAGTCGGTGAGAGTGTACGCCAGTTGATAGGTTTTATATACCCGTAAGTAAATTTTAACTCTCTTTGATTTTTTGTTATATCTTTTTTCTAATTACAACTATAAAAACTAAATATGCCTAATGAAAGCCTATTGTTTCTACTTTATTAATTTATTTATTACAAATTATTTATGTTTGTAATTCTGTTTTTTCTTTAAGTTAAAACACATACATACGCTTGGGGCTATTTGACGCACTTTATCCGGGGTAAGATGACGCGTGCGTCAACTAGCCCCAGGTATGCTACCAAATATATTTTTATTTTCTTTTAGCAAAGCCATGAGAAATTACAAAAGGAAAACTGACAAGGACTCAACTCCGCCCCACATAATGTTAAAGGCGGCAAAGGAAGTTGTGAATAATAGTAAACATGTCCGGAGCATCGCTAAAGAATATAATATTCCTGAAGCAAGTTTAAGAAGATTTATAAAAAGAGCTATTGCGGAGGAATTGTCTGGGGCAGCTGAAATGCCCATTACTAAAGTGGGATATGTAAAGCCTCGACAGGTAAAGCCTGACAGGACTTTGTTTCAAAAATATTTTGAAGACCTCTAATTATTTTTTTAGGTTTTTTCTGATGATCAAGAAGCCCTTCTTGAAGAATATCTTCTTCAAGCTACCGATATTTATTATGGTTTGTCACCAAGAGAAGTCCGATTATTTACTTATGAATATGCCACAGCACTAAAGCTTAAATTTCGCGCTAAAGCTAAGGCCTTTGCCGAAAGCGCCCGAAAGAAAAAAATCAAAAACCAAATCGTAAGAGACGCCATACAGCTATTCTATCAGATACCCCAGTTAAAGAAGCGTTACGGGAAGAGCAAGCTACAAAAAGAAAGGTGCCATTAAAAAGGAAGCTTTGGGCGAAAATAAAAAGGACAAAAACAAAAAACAGGTAACAAATAAAGAAAATTTAACCAAAGCAGGCAATAAAAAGAAAAACAATAAAGGCATTGTTGATTCAAGCAGTGATGAAGATGAGTGTTTTTGTCTGTACTGTATGGATACATACCAAAATAGTGCATCCGGAGAAGAATGGGTTAAATGTATCACCTGTCAAAAATGGGCACATACAGAATGTGCAGGTGACATCCCATCTCTATTTATTTGCATTAATTGTGTTAGTGAATAAGTTCTTTAGTTTTTTCAGTGTCTTTAGTTATAAAAGCAACATTTCAAAAGCAAACGTTTTAGGTTAATTTAGTTATTTTTGAAGCTTAGGACATATTTTTTCAAAGAGTCTTACTTTTTAAGTTTTTTAATTTCTTTTATGTTAAAATCAAGGTTTTAGCTATTTTTTGACTAAAAGTCGTTTAAATTTAATAATACTTTCTTTGTATTGGCTGTTATTCGATATTTTGTGTAATATAATAAAGTCTTCTTTCGTTTTTCCCATTTTTTATATTTAAGAAAAAATAAATTAAGATATGCGTCAACATGCCCCATGTGTGCGTTAACTAGCCCCAAAGTGGGGTAAGTTGGCGCACCCTGTACTAATGTAAAAAATACTAATGATAATTAAACCAATAAAAATATAAAAAAATACCTATAGGAAATAAAAATAAACATATGATAGCCAGTATCTGACATCAAAATTTTATTTAAAACTTTAATACAACTGAGCTAAAAAGAATATGTGAAAAACGCGTCAACTAGCCCCGGTCTCCCTACTTGATATTACTGAAACATTTTCTAACGAAGACAGAGTATAGGTGTGGGTCCTGGTTAGTCCTGTTTAGTTAATATTTTTTTAAATTCCTCAGTTAAACCTGAGACTAATACATACATTATAAATCTACTTAATAACTGTGTCAATTCTGTTTTTCATGCATTCATGAATAAAATCAGATCGCCAGGTATAAAAAAATTAACACGGTCGCACAATGCGGGACCATCGTTCATTTACTTCGAATCGTTGAGTCACTCGACGACGCCGACGCGACTCCAATCAGACCCCTCCTGCCCCGCCTTTCCTCCGACCACTTGCTGGCCAAAACTAAAACAGTCGTTCGCTTCGAATGGTAAACGGTTGCTCGACCGTGTCGGTACTGTTAAAAAGCTGCTTTCAAACGCGCAGCAAGAAGTGAATTAACTATTCGTAGTTTATAAACGATGGCAAGACTTACTTCCTTATTAAAATAAACAGGTTTTAACAGCAAAATAAAGCAAAACAAAAAAATTCTATAAAGCATTCGTTTTTTACCGTCTATGAATTTTACAATGCTTTTCTAGCAACCCAACAATCTCAAATTCGTCATTTTGTTATTATCTTACCACTGTCTAGCAACTCAAGCACATCCTCTGTATCATATTTTTTTAACTCCATTATTATCACTTACTTATTTGATTGCGATAACTCACGTGGAAACATTTTAGTCGCTCCAAAAAGGTTTTTAATGGTTTTTATCGAAAACAAACGGCATAAAATTGCTCGATATTAATGTTCATGTCTCGTCATTCATAGATAACTCACGTCCGTATCATTTATTATTTAAACGAACCCTCTATTGAATAAACTTGCAATATATGTATGTATTGTATGTACGGGTAAAATCTTGCAACTAAATTTTAAAGCATTTATCTTTAACCGATTGAGCTGAAATTTGGTATAAACATTTAATTTGGATGACAATGCATAAATAGCTGTGTAACGTCATTATAAATTCAACATGGCGGAACCCCCAAGATGGCGGACTAGCTATTTTTAATGCACTTTCACAATATGGATATCAAATGATAGGGCTTTCCAAGAGTAACTCGAAAAATTAAATGACATATCATTCTAAATCCAACATGGCGGTACCGCGAAGACGGTGGACTAGTTGGTTTTAATGCACTTCCACAATATGTATATCAAATGAAAAGGGCTTGCCAAGAGTAATTCGAAAAATAAAGTGACATCATTCTAGATCCAACATGGCGATACTCTCAAGATGGCGGACTGGTTACTTTTAATGCACTCCTACAAACGGGTATCAAATAAATGGGCTTGCTGAGTAAGTTACTTGGAAAAAAACTAACATCTTCCTAAATTCAACATGGCGAAACACTCAAATTTTAAAAGCGACAAAAGCCGTAAAGTACCTATCTAGACACGCGGCAGGGTGTCAAGATAAGTTCAAGCGCGCTGAGTGCAATATTACACGAACCACTTGGTGCCACTTTTGACCCCTCCATAACTCAAAACCTATTTAATGTAAACATATGAAACTACGTGTATTTATTTACATTCACAAGGACAACTGAAAAGCATTTTAAACTTTTCATGAAGCTAGCTCAAACGGTTATAAAGATATGAAGATGCAAAAGTCGTTAATTTTTACTGACTGACATATAGATCAAAAACCTAATCCACTTCCAGATCACCTAGAAAAATAAAATTTATCCAGCTCGGTAATTGTGTGTAGGCGTAGGAAAAAAAGTTAAAAAAGAGGGTAAGGGGAGGGGTTAGAAGAGAGTCCTTATGCAAAAAAACTATATTTTTTTTAAATTGTAGCGTTTAAACCGTTTCAAGTAGATATTTGAAATTATCCTAATATATGTATTATTATATTTGTTATATATCAGAACTATAAGAATAAAATTAAGTCATAAAATAGGTGGTGTCCCCATACCAAAAACTTGTAATACGCGCTAATAAACAAATCTAATCATAAACAGGAAGCCTGTTAGAAAGATAATAAATAGGTAATACGCACTGTTATTTCTAAAGCTGCGTCCAGACTTGCAGCAATTCGCCAAATATTCGTCCAAACAAACCAACCTATTTGCTCGCTCCTTTGATGCAAAAAGCCGACAAGTTCTGAATCACCGCGGAATCATTCCCCAAGCACTTGGAACTACGTGAATTTCGTCCACCTTCAAGTCCGCGCTATGTGAGGCTATGTGGCGCGCTATTCGGCGCGGCAAATTGTTGCAAGTCTGGACGCAGCATAAGGTTTAAGAAAATCAGCAGCAATAATAGCATAAAAAGGAATCTATGCAGCGGAAACGCAAGAAACAATATTAAATCCTGCTGCAGTTTTTTTAACAAAAAGTAATAGTATTCCACCAAAAACATAAGTGTAAAAAAGGTGAGCTAAGTACAATACTAAAATTATGTTTGGCTGGAGATCTAAATAAGTGCCAAGTTCTATACAAAACAAAAAAAAATTCGAAGTAATATTTTTGCGATTTTAGATCACCCTGTATATCCTATAGTAATTTGGATTATAGCTTTTAGCCAAATTTTTGGGTTTTTTAAAAAGTATAACACTCTGTAAGTTAAGAACGAAAAATTTGCGGACGTATGCCTATATATTATGAACTTCTTTTCATAAGATTAGCTTATGAACCAGCCATTATTTTTTATCGCAATTAGAAAACACCCTGTATACTGAAGTGCATTATTGATATTAGGATTAAACACATCTTTTATCCTAAAAAATACTAGTAGCTAGAATTTTATCAGCTACAATGTTTCTCAATACTATTTAACTTACAATATAATTAAAAAAATTTTACATACCCTTCTGCAATTACCTATTTTACCATTTTATTTTACCTCGTCAAAATCCTACTTTTACAATTATAAATATTTTTAGGGCTTATTAAAAAAAAATAAAATATTTTTACAAAAATTTATTTTAGATTTTTTTTTTTTGTTTAAAAGTTCATTTATTTGGCTATGGCAAAAGTTTATTAAATCACAAAAACATTTTTATTTTAGTAACTTTTATAATAAAATTAAAAAGTAAAAACTAAATTCGTAAAAATAACAAGCTTTACAAAACACAATGTATACGTATAAGTTAATTAAATTTGATTTATTTTATGCTTTTATATTTAATTTATTCGAACCACAAGTTTTCCGATGCGGTGTTGATTGCTTTGTTCTGTAAAAATAGATATAACATTTTATTACCGGATTAAATTTGGTAAAAATATCTGCATTTTCTTATAATTAAAGGCATCTAAAAGTTTTGTATAAAAAAATTGTAAATTGAAATTTATCAAAAATATTTCATCCGAATAAAATTTTTTGAAACGTATAAATAATTTGTCAAATTTAGGATTTGTCAATAAAATTTGAGCAAATTTGAAGAGAAAATACAAATAGTAGATTTTCGTTTAAAACCTTTCATTTTTTCTGGGAAAGGGTTACCTAAAATAATAAAAAAAAAACGTTTAAAATCTGGTTTCATTTATTAATATACATATACATACAACTTGAGTAATTGTTAACTTTTAAACTTAAGTAATTATTGCTTAAGATAAGCATTGACCGAAAATAAAAAAAAATAGAGTAAAATATTTTTAGTTACAAAAATACCTAATTATTTAAAATTAAACAAATGTGGTATAATTCTGGGGACAAATATTTTTTATTCATTACCAAAAGCTTACACACTAATCTATTTTTTGTTTTAGCAATACCGTAGCAATAAATAAGACATTATAGAGAACACCAATTAATTTAAAAGAGTTTTTATTTAAGAAGAGCAACTAAAATTTCTAAGAATTATAAATTAGGCGCGACAATTTCCCAAGATCGCTGTTAAATTAAAATTAAAAGACGGTCTAATGCAAGATCAACGCATCATTCTATAAAAGATATTAATTTATGAGTTTCCTGTCTACATCTCTATCGGCCAGTGTCCTCCACACTGAAACTCGGTTGATAGCGTCGATCTAACACGACGTGTATATCTACCATCTACCTGGATCCCAAAAATGACCTCTGGTCGTCTGTGCTATTTGTGATACAAAACAAATAAAAAAATATCCTACTTAGGCGAGAGATTTACTGTAAGCCCTACATGTAATTTATTTTATTTCCTTATGTAATTCTATCTGCGTAAAAATAAAATCCCAACTTAAAAATGACGGTACTATTACTAATGCCAATTGTACCATAAACATCATAAGTTGCTTACTGTTAAAAAAAAGTTAGCCAATTAATTTTACAAAACTGTGTTAAAATTGTACTTAATTATTTTTAAAGCCAAAAGGCTTTACCATTTATTGTTTGTGTTCGTAATTCACGTTATTTTATTTAATTTAAAATAATTGATTATCGGGGGTAATTACAAAAGTGCATCAAAATTATCAATAATTTTGCTTAAAAGCGTATTGCCTAAAAACTACTACAGTTCATTTTTATATTTTGGCGAAAGAGTCCGACCCCGAACGAAGAGGGTTTTTTGCCAAAATGTGAAAATGAACGAGAGTAGTTTTTGAAAGGCAATACACTTGAAAGCTAAATTATCTGATTATTTTGATGCACAAGTGTAATTTAGGAGAAAATCACTCGAAGAAAGTGCAACTATCAAATAAAGAAATAATAAATACATGCGTTATATTACATATTAAATAAACAAAGGATGTGGTTGTCAAATTCAACAATTAAAAACATAACAGTGCAATTTTCGATTTCTACTTTGCAAATATCCAGTCAAGTGATAATTGTCGAAGACAAATGGTTAAGTGTAATTTTCTCATAAACAAAAAATATTTTAATAACTTTTTTTCATCTTTAGACATTATTTGCCCTCATCAATAATTTTTCAGGTTTATGCGTATTGGTTTAGAATTTATGAATCCGCCTCTATAAAAAATAGTGCACATTTTCGTTATTAGTCTGCAATTACTTGTTTAACCTAACAAAAATCTCAGTTTTTGATATAAAAATTGTATGTACCAATATTACGAAACAAAGGATTAGCTTGCATCAGTATATAGTCCCTATGATTTTAATACTTTACAGGAACTATAATAAACAGTGATATATTTATTTATATAATTCCAAAAGTTTAAATTAATTTTACTATAGTTGCAAATTGTAAATATAAAATACGTATTCATATTTATCCCGAATTTAAATTAGCATAATATATTACTTTACTGTACCAACTTTAATGGAGCTGAACAATAGTATTTAATATGATACGCATTTATATATGTTTTTTTTTTAACAAAATAAAAATTTATACAGGGTCTCCGTGATGGTCATGTCTTAAATAATGTTGGTTTTTAATATAAAAAAAGTTGTAAAGCACTTCGTTAGGGAGGTATTATGGTTTAAAGTTAAAATAAAAAATATTTTTATATACTTCTTAAACTGTTGCCACAATATCAATGATATTAGGGAGGTATTATGGTTTAAAGTTAAAAGAAAAAAATATTTTTATATACTTTTTAAACTGTTGTCACAATATCAATGATATTTGGGATACTAAATTAACCCTTACAAATTCTTTTTTATATGCATACGGCTGTGCAGTAAGTCAGAAAAAGTAGGACATTTTTGTTTTTCTTTTTATTTATGCAGAAAAGTATACCTTGTATTGATTGATAGTTGGGTCTGCAACTCGAGTTTTAACAGAAAAATAAAGGCGATATACCACCTAAAGTAGCATCGACCTGTGCTTTAATATCTTTTATTCTTTAACATATTTTTTTAATGCCAAAATATAAAACTTTATAACTCTATATAGCTAATAAATATAAACCTCTTGACGAGCTATCTCCCAAAGTTAATAAAAAATTAGCAAAGCATTAGGCTATTAAATATTCATCAGTATTATTGTGACATAAATTTTTGAACAGGACCATTTAACGGTATCGGAGACTATTACCATATGTAACTATCTCTTCGGGTCCATGGAACCGGCGGACTATAGAAGCTATTTCAGCATTGCCAAATAAACTAATTTAGTACTCGTACCGGCCTAATCAGAACTTTAACTCTTCTACTTAACGTCACTAAAACTTTTAAGTATTCTTTTATTTAAATTCACCATTCTGGGGTCAATTTCTGTATATATACAAATTTGTCATTGTTTGTTTTGATTTTTAAACATTTTTGAATCTGTGGGTTTATTTTATGACCTAAAGTTGTTTTTGTTTATTTACCATGCAGATTCAAAAGTTTAAAACTTGAAAGTATTTCTTACTAGAATATTTGTTTTAATTTGCAGACTGTATTTTACAGTACTATAAAATTTTTAACCCAATTTTTAAAATTCAATCATTTATCGCGAATGAACGTAAAGACAAAAAGTAACACATTTATATACATAATGTAAAAAAATAGGTAAAAAAGCAAAAAGGGGTTCTTTATTTAATAATCTAATCTAAACTCATACCACGGCAGAAAATAACAAATACCATAGTAAAAGAAAGGTCCACTTTGTGCAAATAATAAACACATTTATATACATAATGTAAAAAATAGGTAAAAAAGCAAAAAAGGGGTTCTTTATTTAATAATCTAATCTAAACTCATACCACGGCAGAAAATAACAAATACCATAGTAAAAAGAAAGGTCCACTTTGTGCAAATAATAAACCTTTAGAACAAATAATATTTGACAACAATTTTTGGAAAGCCTACCAGGCTACTTGCTGCTTGGTTTACTTTACCACATGCTTTTTTAGAGAAATCAACCATCAACCACAAACTCCATAAAATTTCGATCGTGATCACAGCCCTAGTGTTGTTACTGGTCATCGATTATAATTATGTGGCTAGCTTCATATGAAAATAATAACCTCACTTTTTTGCACATGTCAAAACTTAAGAAAACAGAAATTGAGGCTCTAAAGTAAATATTATAATGAAATTTAATAAGAATAAGTAATAGTTTAAAAAAACTAAAAAACACGCTTTTATATGCAACCGAACTAAAAATTAGAAAATAATTTTTTCATTACAAAGAGTTTGTCACTTCAGAGTAAAAAGCGTGGGGTGCATTTTACTATTTTTTCATAACTTTTCCCTCATAGATATTTGCAAATAGAATAATTATAACATTTAATATATTAAGCACCCCACGCTTTTATTCTGAAGTGACAAACTCTTTGTAATGAAAAATTATTTTCTAATTTTTAGTTCGGTTGCATATAAAAGCGTGTTTTTGAGTTTTTAAACTATTATTTATTTTTCATTTTTTAGTTCGATATATCAATTAGTTTTTTAAAAATAAATGCTCCAGTTTATTCACTAAAAAATCCTTCGCCATTTTGTCAAGAGACACATGGTCAATTAAAAACGCAGCAAGTTATGCATCAATTGCCCTTGCGCATTCGCCATAATTAAAAAAAAGGAATTTATTTATCCTGGCGGTGCTAATCAGGATAACGGGATACTGTTTTTAAATTATTGCATTGTCATCGGTCCTTGATACTTGTGCAAAGTTTCAAAGAAATTGAATCGCTGGAAATTGGTAAAAATTAGGCTCAAAGATTCCGTTACATAGATAGATAGATAGATAGATAGTTACAACCCAAGTTAATAAAAGCGTGTTAAAAATAAGCTTAAACAAAAGCCTCATAATAAGAATAATGCAGACTCGATTGATGAAATAGATGACGATTATGAAGAGAAGACCGAGTGGTATGAAGAGGATGTTAAAGAGCCTAAAAATGTTGCTCCTGTAACCGAACAAGTTTCTGTATTTTACAGCACCCTTTCGACAACGCAGTAATGCCACCACGGACTTTATTTTTAAAATAACTGCTACCTAGGATTGGCAAAATACTACACACAGGTTCTGCCATAACCATCTGTAAGGTGACGAACTATTAAAAACCCGATGGAAGAAACCGAGATTTGAACCCGGGTCTTTGCAGTGAGAGGCTAGTACGTCAGCCGCTACAATTTTTTTTAATTCCGAAATAATTAAATATATATTAAAACTATTAAATTCTACATACCATCCTATATGGGGTGTTCACAACATGATGATAACTGGCGCCCTCTTGGGAAAAAGTCGAATATGGTTTGTTCGTACCTCGTAGTTTTGAAGAGAATTGCAACTTAAATATTATTTGGGTTTATTACTATTTTTGATAGTAATTGAATTAGTATAAACAGGAAAGAACATTTTTTTTCCAAAAAGAAAACAAGACATACATAGAAATATACGTAATGTAATGAAAACCCGTTTTTATATATGTTTGTAAATAAGTGGAATCTGAAAGTTTATATCGTATAAGCCTGTGTTTTCTGATAAAGTTGTTTAACACTGAGTTTCCAACGTTGATAAATTAGGCTCTTAGGTGGTCTGGCAAGGACAGCTTACTGAAGCATAAAATAGAATAAACTCTGTGACAAATTGTCGAAACCTTCATTTGTAACACTTTTTGTATTTAAAAGCAACTTTTAGTTTTGCAAAGTTTTTTTATATAGTTTAAAAAAATATATTTTTTACTAAAAATATGTAGACCCTATACAGGGGCGTAGCCAACGACGTATGGACCAGGTTTGTTTACGTTTGAGCTGTTCTCATCAATACATCACAGTAAAAGCGCTAAAGTGCGGTTTGCCAAATTTAATTTTTCCACTCTAAACTTACTAACCACAAGTAGTTGTTGGATAAGCCTCTATATAAAAGAATTTTGTAATATAACTTTTTAAATAAACAATACATATATTTTTATCATTTTTAGATATCATAATAAAAAATATGTTCAAATATTATAAGTTATTATCTTTTTAAAAAGGCAAAATTCTGAAAATATGTGATTATTTGTTAATCCCGGCAACGCCGCGCCGCTCAGGGATTTTTACTCCATCGTAAATAAAACATGAATGAACTCTTCCTAAACGCTTGTGGGTGACGCCCCCTACTTTGTCATTTCTGTTGGTTTCTGTCATTTGAAAAGCCAAAAGTGATCAAATAAAGCTTATAAAGCGTTTTTTGTGTATTTTCTGGTGTTTGTTGGTGATTAGAAAGTGTTTTTAAAGACAATATGGGTAGGCAGTGCTTTGTTTGTAGAAGGGTATTCATTTCCGCACCTCACTTTTCACAGGTAAATAGAGACCAACGTCGTTGGGTGCATACTATCGACCAAGGTCAAAAAGTAAGTCCGCCATTTTCATTTCTCGCTTGCCTCACCACCCTTTGCCTATTAGGATTGTTGGCTTAATGTTTATCATAAAATTATGAATGAATCGCTGGGTCCATACATCGTTGGGCTCAGCTAATTGATGGTACACAGAGAAACCACAGATTCATTGAGGTTAATGCACCCTAGGCACTCAGGTCTCGTACTCTTACGTTTGGGTCAAATATCTTGTTTACTATTTTAATGTACTTTATGACCACTTATGTAAAAAGCATATAAAATATTTGACCGGTTTGTGAGCGTTCCGAGACCTGAGCGCCTAGTATGCGTTGACCTTTATATCAAAATATTAAGATTTAACCAAACACACCTTTTTTTTATTTATAATCAGAAAAGGTATTCTATAATCAAGGATTCACCAATGAAAAATAATGCATATTGTACAGGGTGGGTAAAATTCTACAATTTTTGTAGAAAACTAATGTTTTTGTGTTTTACACAAAAACTGATTTTCGAGGCCTTAATTTTAAGCCAAATTTATTGGTGAAAACAACAATTCGCTATTTTGCGAATACATTAATTTTTTTTCAAAGTTAGGTAAATTTAAGCGTGTCTTTGCTTTAATAATTTTATTTCTTAACCTTTAAATGGGACACAAGTTGTATATTTCAAATTATTCATTAAAGAAATTAAAAACACACTATAGCAAGCAAACGGCCCAAAATAGCTTATTACGGCTTTCAATACTATTGAAATTTAAGCGTTACAAACAAGGGCCAGGTGTTGTGTAAAACATACAAAAACATGAGTTTTCTGCAAAAAGTGGTAAATTAAGTCCACCCTATCAGAGGGTTAAGAAACACCCTGTATGCCTTCACCATTCTTGTAAACTGCAACTTCTATTAAGTTTTAATCTTTTCCCTTTTTACCTATTTCTCGTACCGTTGAAGTGATGTAAATGTTTTAGACGCATTTTATTGGCATGACGTAGGTTCAGTATTAATATTCTTAAACTTTGGAGCTTAACCAACCTCTCTCGAAAATGTCAATATCAAATTATGGATATATGTATCAGTTATTCCCTTGAGTGTTAGTAATCTAAATAAGGCATTACATTTGCATTTGTATGGTTTTGGGCTGAGATTTGTTATTGAGGTAGGGGAAACTGGCCTAAAATGGCATACTCAGGTAAAATGACAAACTTCATAATTTTTGAATTTTCTGCCTTAGCAGAGACCTTTTAAATGTGTTGAAGCATGTAATGTAATCACTGCATTCAGTATCGAAGTTACCGTACAGTTGCATGTCCCTGATTGTTTTTTGCACGACATTTCAAGTTTAAATTTCGATTTATCAACCTCAAACTAATTCTAAACAGTTTAGAGTGTGTGTATTTTTGCGAAGTTACATAGGTTTGTTACAAATTTTGTTAGTTTTTTATTGAAACACAATAATTTGGCTATGTTTATTAATAAACATGATTACTATAGGTTTGCTAAATTGTCGTTTTTGGGTAAAATGACATACATGTAATAAGTGTAAAATGACATACCATTTTAACGTGTTCATTAACGTCAAAAACTGTTTTTCCTTGATGGTTCGTAAATATAAAACAAAATCTACATGCCAAGGTTGTTCAAAGTGGGTCCATGCTAAATGCGCTTAGTCTTTCCTAGAACGAAGATATTTTCTGTAAACTATGTTCTTACATTAAAAAAAAGTCAAGAATATTTACATACCTACCATATTATAAATGTTTTTAATACAAATAGGTTTTATATTTTTTTAATGTATAATATGTTTTTACTTCATAAAATCCTTTAAATCATTCTGTTGAAGGTATATGTCATTTTAGCCTCAACTATTGTCATTTTATCTGACACCATGTCTTAAATGACATACTTTGAGACATTTTAAAAACAGTCGTTATATTTTTTTATGATGGAATAGGTAAACCTTGGCTTAAGTAATGACTAAGAATAAGTGATAAATGCACTTTACAATTTTTTATACTAAATCACATTATTATTTTTTGAAATATAGGCAAAAATTTACAAAGTATGTCATTTTAGGCGATTTTCCCCATTTAATTACTGAAATGTTGGCAGTTTTGCAATTTTAGTGCCTGGGCCAGTAATAAATGAACTTTATGTTAAAAACTCTTTAAGAATCTTTTGGGGGTATTTCTTTGAAGGGTCATTCACGCATATTCAGACCACCATATATGAAAGCGGCGCTCTAACACAACCAGTCAATGTCAAATGCTTCGGGTGTCGGACTGGGAGAAGGTGTCACTTTTTTGTCGGAAAAGTTTTCCACCATGTTTTACATGCAATTTTTAAACATTGAAAAACTATCATAAAGTCCATTTCATTACTGGCTCAGGCACTATTTAGTCCGTTGCATTAAACCTTAACATTTAAAGAAAAAGTCATTTCAGCGCCAAATTGTACTAAAGAGTTCCACTTATTTGAACATAAGGTTTGGGTGGAATGGAGTTGCGTGGTGGTAAAAAAAGTAGTTTTTTGTAGATATCAAGAATACTATGCGCTTTAACGCAGAGGCACGTGGTGTTCTGCTCGGGGGTTAACGAACGGACCGAGCAACAATCATCTAAGTTATGGAATGAATGGTGTGTGAATGGGAAGGAGTAGGGGTCAAGGCACAATAAGCCTCTAAGGCTGCAGCGCACCACCTAGGGGGCGATGGTCGGACTTAGGTGGAAGACCCCGAAAGGACAAAAAGAAAAATAAAATAAAAGCAAAAGTTTACACAAAAATATTTTACAATAATTTACAAACAAAAATGTTATTTTATATAATGTTAAATTAAATGGTTGAAAAAATATGTGGTCGTTCGGATATTTACAATCGACTTCAAAAAAAAAAGAAAGGAAAAGAAGGAACTTAAACATATTATACAGGGTGTTACTAAACAAATGCGATACATTTTGGGAGGTAATTTCTTGTTCAAAGTAAAAAGTAGTCTGCTTTATAAATATGGAGTCAAAAGTCAACCATTAGGGAGATAACGTGTCAGGACGGAAAAATTTATTTTATAAAAAAATCTATTTTTTGCTGCCACCTATGAATTTGTTATATTTTTTTCTTTGACACTATTTGGTAGTTTAGACACAATGCTTAATTTGTTTTCAAAATTATTATTTTTTTTTCAATTTTTTCGCGATATCTCTCTAATGGTTGACTTTTGACCCCATGTTTATAGGGCAAAGTACACTATATTTTTAACAAGGAATCACCTTTTTAAATTTTTCGCATTTGTTTAGAAAAACTATGTTTATGTTCAACTATATATTATGTTTTTTTAAGTGTGTTCACCAATTGTCAACATATCCTAAAAAATTCAAAGTAAGCTATCAAAACGTATCAGTCAGGAGGTGCGGCAAATTTAATATCTTTTGCATTCCTAATATATTATTTATGTTATATCAGGCGGATAAGTTAATATACAGGGTGTTTCTAAACAAATGCGAAAAATTTTAGGACAAAATTCCTTTGTCAAAATAAAGGTAGTTTGTTTTATAAAAATAGGGTTAAAATTCAACTGTTAGGAAGATATCGCTGTACAAAAGCGGCAAAAAATCAATTTATTTATTTTTTATCTGAAAAACTAAATTTTGCTAAAATATTGACATCGTTTTTGCTGACTAAATTTAAAGAGAAATATAGTAAAAATAGAATTAGTTTAAATTTTTATTTTGATGAGGAATATCTCAAGAACGTTTCCGCAAAAAAATCTTTTAAATTCATGATCAGCACCCCAAAAACCCTGTATACCAAATTTCGTCAAAATCTAAGTTGCCGCAGGTTTCTAGAAAATTACCTTTTTTCGTTAAACTTACCAATTTCAAATAAAAAATAAATCGTAACGTGCCGGAACGGGAAAATTTATTTTATAAACAAAATCTGTTTACTTGCTGTCACCTATTAAGGCATTTGTAATATGTCTTTATTTGACATTACTTAGTAGTATAATTATATTACTAATTTTGTTTTTAAGCAAAAACTTAAAACATTTTTTTGGTAATTTTTTTGCGATAACTCCATGATGGTTGACTTTTAATCACATATTTATAAAGCAAACTACCCTTTATTTTGACCAAGGAAATACCTTCTAATTTTTTTTACATTCGTTTAAAAACACCCTGTATAGAAAGGTTTCCAATCCTGCAATGCATAATGGAAAATGTGTCAAGCGGTGCCGAAAACCACGAGTGCAGTGACACACTACCCGGCAAATAAAGTATTTTCATGTCAGCTCCTCTAATATTAAATTTTCTTTTTAACAAAAAGTTTCAAAAAAGCCAGCTAGTCTGCCAGCTAACACACTCGTGGTTTTCGGCACAAATTTCTCATCATGTATTACAGGATTGGAATATCTTCTTGTATATTATCTTACAGGCCGGTCGTCCTATATCAAACATGCAACATGCTACATGCCAGGTAAGAAAAGATACCGCGGGTACAATTTACTACATAAAGCTTTTTAAAAAATTGCTACCCCCATACCAACGTACACTATTCTCAAGTTATAAATGTGTTGCGAGATATCAGGTGTGTGCGATATTTTAAGCAAGTCTTGTCGCCAATACAGTGACGTTTGCTTAAAAATTTTGCTTTGTAGGCTGATATATTCTACAGGAAATATACTGGGTTAGTGAAAAGTACTGCAACTTTTAAATATCTTTAAAACCGCAACAGCTACACTTACCAAATTTGGTTCCTGAGAGGCATAGGGCATGAAGAATGTAATAGTTATATTAGCACCGTTGCCAGATTTTCCTACTTTGTGCTGCACGTATCTTTTTCTTTTTTTTATATATATATAAAATGATCCATTTGTTTTTATTGCAATAAATTAGTTAGTCTATAAATTTTTAAAATTCCAGGTTAACTAGCTGCTAAGATATAACAACACCACATTTTAGGTAAAAAGTTTAAATGCGCTCAAATATCTCTAAAACTACTTAAACTGCGTTTACAAATTTTGTCAGTCAAGGGTTTCTGGGCAAGTAGAACTGTCATTGTTACCAGATTTTTTAGTTTTGCGCCTCATATAATATTTTTTAAAGAAATGGCCAATTTATTTTCATTGCAATAAAATTAGCGTGTCAACAAAAGTAAGAATTCAAATTTTCAAAATTTAATTTTTACTTTTTATCGCGATATGACAACACCGCAAATCCATTAAATTTTGGTAACGATATATATATATATATATATATTAATATCACTGTATAATTAGGCATACCAAAAACCCCCAAATACCAAATTTTGTAAACATAGCTTTAACGGTAAATATTTAGGCCCTAAATAACTTTTTGCTGAGAGTTTAGTGTATCATATCTCAACAATCAATAGAGATAGAATTTTGAAAAATAAGAAACTTACTAAATTTTATATGTTCAATTTTAATGGAATAAAAATCAATGGGGCACTTCTTTTAAAAATCTAAAAAAATATGTAAAGCACAAAACTGGGCAATCTGGCAACAGTGCTGATATCACTATTTAATTTCACGTGTCCAAAACACCTTAGATACCAAATTTGGTAAATGTACCTTTAGCGGTTTTAAAGATATTTAAAAGCTGCGCTATTTTTCACTAACCCAGTATAAAAAGGGTAAAAGGGACAATAGAGATAAAGAAAATGAAGAGATTCTTACCCCTTTCAAAAGTCGTTATTTGTAATAAAATATTTTTCGGTTTTGCTAGAAATGAAAAAACAATTTTCAAGAGTACAGGGCAAAGATAAATGGTAAAAAGATACATATATATTTCTGTTCCTTGTTCCTTTCCTACTTAACCCTTTGCGGCCGGAATTATATTTTAATAAAACTAAGAAAAAAGTTATACTGTACTTGCCTAATAATGGTGTCTGGAAGATATTAAATCGTTTTTTTTTAAATGTTTTTTTTTGGTTTAGGTTTAGAGGGGTGTCTTCACAGTGAAACCACTAGGCATTATAAAGGCAAATTATTTAT
Organism: Listronotus bonariensis; assembly: GCA_014170235.1. Taxonomy (NCBI): domain Eukaryota; kingdom Metazoa; phylum Arthropoda; class Insecta; order Coleoptera; family Curculionidae; genus Listronotus; species Listronotus bonariensis. The sequence goes on from JACEGR010000700.1 coordinate 49,581, forward strand.
TATACTAAGGTTACAAGGGCTTAATAATTATTTCTTATGGTATTCCAAGAAACATTTTTTCTTATCCGTCAGACATAGCGCGACGTCACATCTGAAACAAATTATTCCAGTAAGTTTTAAAATATTTATATTTGATAAAAATTACCTTGTACAAAGCCACCTCGATTTGTGGGGTTCTGATTTGCTGCTACAAGAAGCACTTCTTCTTGGTTATTCAGAATGAATAGGCATATGTGAACATGAATCGTATCGAATTTCATATGGAACAATACGCTTAAAATGACTTACTGATCCACTTGATGGAAGGCCCTTTTTTACAGCTGAGTCCTCTGACCCAATCAAACCCATAGCCACAGAACAAACAGCTCCAAGTTTTTTTATTTGCATTGCCACCAGCTTTTGTAAATCGTAGAGATTAGTTTGAAATACTATATGGTTGCAAAGGCTTTCTGGAAACATTTGAAGAAACATATCGGTAGGAGTTTCTACATCAAGGCCAATTTTTGGTCCAGTTAATTCATTAAATATTTTCATATTTTTTAAGCAATTTGTTGTAAATTTAGACCAAATTTTTTTTTTTGCAAATTCTCGTGCTTGAATAACTGAAAGCGGGAGCTCATCATCGCTATCCCAGATTAAATAATTGATATTATTGACCTCCGTCACAGAAATATCCTGATCAAAAATAATGGGCATTGATTCTATGTCAAACATGTCAAAATTTGCATCACTATTAGAATTTGTCATATGTTCATCTTCCTCAATATCGTCGTCACTTACATCCCCCAGCTCGCTATTATCATCCACTGGAACGTCTTCATTAAAATCGAACAAGTCATCCGCTTTTATATTTTTTATTTGCAAAAATATATTTTTGGACTACCACCTATAAATAACAAAAACAGATTCTATGAGTCCTAGTGTCCCCATGGTGAGCCCACCAGATATTTTCAATCAAAAATCATATTTATTTGTAGAACTAATGATTATTAATAAAACAAATCTATAAAACAATATACTTGATAAATATTAAAACCAAAACTTACCCGCCATCTTCCTAATATATTGTTCTAATGCATAAAATCAATCACACTTTATCACTTAGCAACAACATCCCTAAATAACTAAAATTATAAATTTAAAATGGCGCATGAACACATCGGCGAAGATTGCTTAGGGTGGGGCGATATCTTACGCCTACGTCATTACAGGTGTATTCGCCGCGAAGTCACCAGGCACTTAAAAATATATTTATTTTTAAGTGTCCTCACTGTGTGACCACTAGGGAACAAAGGGTTAACTTAGATTCTCATTCAGTGGATCGTAACCGAAAATAAATTATAAGTATGTAAAATCTGCGCTGTGACATTTATTTGATAGAAAGAGACCCACCCGTATTATGTAACTTGATATAAAAGAAATTTCCTAAAATTGCCATATGATTTACATTGCTTAGAAAGAAAAGTTCTTCTCTATCGAGTTACATAATACGGTTTCTCACAAATTTTTAGCCCCACTGGGGTACATAATCTAGTGACATGCTGAGTGACATGTGGTATTCTTTGAACAGTAGGCAACACTGGTTGCTTTTTGATGTATCACTAGTTGACGACTCGCCTTAAATGTGGATATCATACATTTTGTAATTATGGAAAAAGACAATAAAACTATAAAAAAAAACATAGGGTTGAAAGGTCTAAGTAACTAGAGGATCATTTAAAACGGAAATTATAGATATGTGTAATGTAATATAGTAGAACTTTCTTACGAACTTGCAAAAAATTTTGCCCTTGCGTTTTAAAAATATAGATTTTGTTGTGAAAAAAATTATAAAGTTTTTTGTATTTTAAGCATTCAAGTGGTGCAGAACCTAAAATTAATTTATTAACAAGAAAGTTCTAAGGTATATTTAACAAAAACCTTAAGAAAGTAAAATCTATTTTGGAAATTCTCTTCTTTATAAATTTCATTTCTGATTCTCACGTGACTAAAACCGTGCTCTCTCTTGACGCTCATCGCGGTGCAAATTTATAACCCGCCTTAATAGTCTAGGGGCCAGGGCTGTTTCGTGGCCTATCAAAGTCCACGGAGTTTCAGTGTGTATTCCCAAGGTTACTGTTTATATTTATAAGGCTGCGACATATCCTCAACTTTTAGGCGGTTCGAGGTCGGGGACGCAAGGAAGGGCACTTCACGGAGAAAAGTTGGCAAGACTGGGTAAAATCAAAGCTGATTATCAATCCAGTGGCGTTTAGAATTTGCGCATTTCATTTTACATTGTTTTGGAAGTGATATTTGTTGAAAGATGTAATTCCAAATGTCTTTTATTTAAAGTAAAAGAATTTACAACCTACTAATAATTAAAAACTGTTGTGTAAACGGTTGTTCTACTAATACAATAAACTGTATATCTCCAGCACTGAAGAACATGGCCGAAAAATGGGAGATGTGACGTCATAACACGTCAAAGCAATATGGCCCAATGTCGCGACCCTATATAGACCGACTTTGTGTATTCCCATGTATTTTGACCTACTAAATTTTAATTTTAAACTTGTTTCTGCTTTGGAAGTAACGGGAATTTGTTATAAATAATTTAATGGTTTATGAGGCTCTAGCACCTAAACTAAAAATGGAGACGTTTTTTTAAATACAAATTTGTTTCCTAAAAAAATCTACAAAATAACTAAAAATAAATCTTTATCTGATTGTAACAACCTAAGATATGGCAAAATTAGTGCAAAAACATTGCAAAGTTATGACGTTTAGACGAATTTTCACTTATAACTCGGCTTAATTTTGAGTAAAGTTACTTTGTAATATCTTAAGTTAAAGAGAAAATTACCAGCTTTAAAACAAAGCCGAACTTTTAATCAAAATATTATATTTAGTAATGTTATAATAATTTTAAAAAATTTTCCAATATAGCAAAGCAAGTAACATATTCAAATTATACGATTTAAAACAAAGAGTTTGGGTTATTATATGTGTGATTTTATATATTTTCTAATGCGATAAATCAGTTTTAAAGTGCGTGTGTCGTTATACGACGAACGGCTAAACCGTATAAGTTGTGAGAGTAAGTAGGGCTTATTATATGCATGCATGAATATACTTGTAAACAATTTACAAGGACTATTTTAACCATTGAAAACATAAAAAAAAATTAAAAATTACATTATACACAACTAAATACTATACTACTTAAACATACACCATAATATGGAATACTTTTTTATTATTAATTTTATTTAAAAATGTTATTTATTATAAATATATTATTTATATTATTAAATATAAATTTGTGGCAGTGGTATAAGTGGTTTCTTAGAAAATATGAATTTTGCTCAAGAGAAGAGTACCTTTACTTCTCATAAAGTTAAAAAAATTTGTAAAATAAAAGATGTTTATGATTAAAAATAACATTCAAATAAGTAGAGATGGCGACGCTTGCGTGTAAAGACCTCGGGCGACGCTTGCGTGTAAAGACTGAAGTTAGCTGTAGGGCCTAGCGCTTCGGCAACCCGCCTACCAAGTTAGGCACTCCACCTAGCGTCGAGGCAGCGTGGCTGCTTAAGTTAGGCAACCCGGTGACTGAGCATGAAGTTAGCTACAGGGCCTAGCGCCCAAGTTAGGCAACCCGGGGCGCACCAACTGAAGTTAGCTACAGGGCCTAGCGCCTAAGTTAGGCACTCCACCTAGCGTCGAGGCATATCATATGTCAAAATCTCTGACGTCATTTAAAATTTAGGAATCTTGCGCAACTCCATATTTAGGGCGTGGTCAATCTGTCAAAAGTCATCTGTCACCTGTCAAATATCACGTGACTTAGAAAATGGCGTCTGTCAGCTGTCACCTGTCATATTTCGCGAACCACGTGGTTACGTGTATGAGATAAGGCATTACGTATGCGCAAAAAATAATGTCAATATAACCTAGAAATAAGGCGTTGACAAAATTAGAATTTTTAATGCCCTAAGTCACCACGGGGTAGATGGGGGTAGTTTTCGTAACCATCAATGACGTCATCACCTAACCATATTCAGAACGACCTATAACTTAATTAAAAAGTCTCGCCGGCGCCGGGAGTCGAACCCGCAACACCTGTGAGAATCCAACGCCATATACCACGAGGCTATTGGAGGATCTGATAATTAAATGGTAAACGGTGATCCAATGAATCTTTATCTAGTTTTAACGTATATTTCGGTTTCTAGTAGACCGATTTTAGTTGTTCTTTTTGCTAATAATTTAATTTTTATAAATCTACAAATATTAATACTAAAATTTTTAATAATTATGTTATTTGAGTGTAAATAGGGCCTTAACAGTTTTTAACGTATATCTTGGCTTTTAGTGGTTTGATTTTAGTTGTTCTTTTTGTAAACAATTATTTTTAATAAATATATTAACACTAATTTTTAAATAAATATGTTATTTGAGTGCAAATAGGGCCTTAACAGTTTTTAACGTATATTTCGGTTTCTAGTAGACCGATTTTAGTTGTTCTTTTTGCTAATAATTTAATTTTTTTATAAATCTACAAATATTAATACTAAAATTTTTAATAATTATGTTATTTGAGTGTAAATAGAGCCTTAACAGTTTTTAACGTATATCTTGGCTTCTAGTGGTTTGATTTTAGTCATTCTTTTTAAACAATTATTTTTAATAAATATATTAACACTAATTTTTTAAATAAATATGTTATTTGAGAGTAAATAGGGCCTTAACAGTTTTAACGTATATTTCGGTTTCTAGTAGATCGATTTTAGTTGTTCTTTTTGCTAATAATTTAATTTTTATAAATCTACAAATATTAATACTAAAATTTTTAATAATTATGTTATTTGAGTGTAAATAGGACCTTAACAGTTTTTAACGTATATCTTGGCTTCTAGTGGTTTGATTTTAGTCATTCTTTTTATAAACAATTTTTTTTAATAAATATATTAACACTAATTTTTTAAATAAATATGTTATTTGAGAGTAAATAGGGCCTTAACAGTTTTTAACGTATATTTCGGTTTTTAGTAGACCGATTTTAGTTGTTCTTTTTGCTATTAATTTAATTTTATAAATCTACAAATATTAATACTAAAATTTTTAATAATTATGTTATTTGAGTGTAAATAGGGCCTTAACAGTTTTTAACGTATATCTTGGCTTCTAGTGGTTTGATTTTAGTCATTCTTTTTTAAACAATTATTTTAAATAAATATATTAACACTAATTTTTAAATAAATATGTTATTTAAGGGTGAAAAATTATTAGGGTCTTAACAGTTTTTAACGTATATTAGAAATACAGGGCTGTTTTTGGAAATACAGGGCTGTTTTTAGAAATACAGGGCTGTTTTTGAAAATACAGGGCTGTTTTTAGAAATACAGGGCTGTTTTTGGAAATACAGGGCTGTTTTTAGAAATACCGGGCTGTTTTTAGAAATACAGGGCTGTTTTTAGAAATACAGGGCTGTTTTTGGAAATACAGGGCTGTTTTTGGAAATACAGGGCTGTTTTTAGAAATACAGGGCTGTTTTTGGAAATACAGGGCTGTTTTTAGAAATACAGGACTGTTTTTGGAAATACAGGGCTGTTTTTAGAAATACAGGGCTGTTTTTGAAAATACAGGGCTGTTTTTAACGCATGAGTAAGACCGTCAATAGGAGTGTAAACATGGCGGATTATGAAGATATGCGCCGAGCGCCACGTACAGAGGTTGCGCTTCACGCCTTATGACATAACCTTAAACTTATATAGTTCTTACGCATGCGCGAAAAAATGACGTCAACATAACCTAGAAATTCGGACACTGTTATGATTGAAACATAACCTAAAATTTATTCGGATAAGCCCTCGCCCCGCGTCTAACAATTAGGGCTCCGGGTCCTGCGATAACGCCCCCACCTAAGCCCTGGGGCCCCACTCGTATTACAGTATAGTTATTTAAAAGACGACAAATAACAGTGTTCTTATTTAAAAAGCAGTAATTTTGCCGTCTTTTAAATAATTATACTGTAATAAACTGTTTATTAATGAAATAACAGCGATATAATTTAAAAGACGGCAAATAACAGTGATTTTATTTAAAAAGCAGTAATTTGCCGTGATACAAGGAGATATATAGGTAAATTATACAGGGCCGCCAGCGGTGCTAATATTATCACAAGTAGATAGTGCAAATTATATACGAGGCTGTCAACGACACTAATATTACCAAGTATACCTATCGAATAGCGAAAACCGCATGGTATATTAACCCATCAAGAGTAGGTTTCTTGTTTTGACAGGTTTCAGGTTGATTGATACAGTACGAACCAAGGAGGCAAAGTATGATGTGATTTAAAAACACACAACCACACCACACCTCTCGGGGACTGACCAAGTCTCTCTGGACTTATCTAATATATGTGTCTACAATTATGACGCCTGCGCAAAAGTCTAAACATGAACAGGTAATTACATATGAACAGCAAAATAAACAGCTGAACAGCCCTGTAGTTTCAAAATACAGCCCTGTATTTTTAAAATACAGCACCGTTTTTTAAAATCCGGTGCCGTATTTTAAAAAACGGTGCCGTATTTTAAAAAACGGTGCCGTTTTTCTTAAATACGGCACCGTTTTTAAATACGGCACCGTTTTTAAAATACGGCACCGTTTAAAATACGGCACCGTATTTAAGAAAAACGGCACCGTTTTTTAAAATACGGCACCGTTTTTTAAAATACGGCACCGTATTTAAGAAAAACGGCACCGTTTTTAAAATACGGCACCTTTTTTAAAATACGGCACCGTATTTTAGAAAAACGGCGCCGTAATTTAAAAACGGCGCCGTTTTTCTAAATACGGCACCGTTTTTAAAATACAGCACCGTATACGAGTGGGGCCCCAGGGCTTAGGTGGGGGCGTTATCGCAGGACCCGGAGCCCTAATTGTTAGACGCGGGGCGAGGGCTTATCCGAATAAATTTTAGGTTATGTTTCAATCATAACAGTGTCCGAATTTCTAGGTTATGTTGACGTCATTTTTTGCGCATGCGTAAGAACTATATAAGTTTAAGGTTATGTCATAAGGCGTGGAGCGCAACCTCTGTACGTGGCGCTCGGCGCATATCTTCATAATCCGCCATGTTTACACTCCTATTGACGGTCTTACGCATGCGTTAAAAACAGCCCTGTATTTTCAAAAACAGCCCTGTATTTCTAAAAACAGCCCTGTATTTACAAAAAACAGCCCTGTATTTCTAAAAACAGCCCTGTATTTCCAAAAACAGCCCTGTATTTCCAAAAACAGCCCTGTATTTCTAAAAACAGCCCTGTATTTCTAAAAACAGCCCTGTATTTCTAAAAACAGCCCTGTATTTCTAAAAACAGCCCTGTATTTCCAAAAACAGCCCTGTATTTCTAAAAACAGCCCTGTATTTCCAAAAACAGCCCTGTATTTCTAATATACGTTAAAAACTGTTAAGACCCTAATAATTTTTCACCCTTAAATAACATATTTATTTAAAAAATTAGTGTTAATATATTTATTTAAAATAATTATTTAAAAAGAATGACTAAAATCAAACTACTAGAAGCCAAGATATACGTTAAAAACTGTTAAGGCCCTATTTACACTCAAATAACATAATTATTAAAAATTTTAGTATTAATATTTGTAGATTTATAAAATTAAATTATTAGCAAAAAGAACAACTAAAATCGGTCTACTAGAAACCGAAATATACGTTAAAACTAGATAAAGATTCATTGGATCACCGTTTACCATTTAATTATCAGATCCTCCAATAGCCTAGTGGTATATGATGTTGGATTCTCACAGGTGTTGCGGGTTCGACTCCCGGCGCCGGCGAGACTTTTTAATTAATTTATAGGTCGTTCTGAATATGGTTAGGTGATGACGTCATTGATGGTTACGAAAACTACCCCCCATCTACCCCGTGGTGACTTAGGGCATTAAAAATTCTAATTTTGTCAACGCCTTATTTCTAGGTTATATTGACATTATTTTTTGCGCATACGTAATGCCTTATCTCATACACGTAACCACGTGGTTCGCGAAATATGACAGGTGACAGCTGACAGACGCCATTTTCTAAGTCACGTGATATTTGACAGGTGACAGATGACTTTTGACAGATTGACCACGCCCTAAATATGGAGTTGCGCAAAATTTTTAAATTTTAAATGACGTCAGAGATTTTGACATATGATATGCCTCGACGCTAGGTGGAGTGCCTAACTTAGGCGCTGGGCCCTGTAGCTAACTTCAGTTGGTGCGCCCCGGGTTGCCTAACTTGGGCGCTAGGCCCTGTAGCTAACTTCATGCACACTCACCGGGTGGCCTAACTTAAGCAGCCACGCTGCCTCGACGCTAGGTGGAGTGCCTAACTTGGTAGGCGGGTTGCCGAAGCGCTAGGCCCTACAGCTAACTTCAGTCTTTACACGCAAGCGTCGCCCGAGGTCTTTACACGCAAGCGTCGCCATCTCTACTCAAATATGCAATTTTTAGTTTGTACATAACTGCATGTTTATTTTAAAATCTAATATGTGAAGAACTGTCAAAACAGCGAAAAGTCACCGAAACCTTCGTTATCTCAAAAAAAAAAAAAATCTAAAAAATTAACAAGGATACTAAGGGATAATTACAATTTTTCTTAATAATAAAAAAGATACAAAAGTAATATTTTTTGACAAACCTTTTATACCACTAAAATAATTAACATCTGATGATTACATTTTTGGCTTTAGATCATGTAGAACTTTTACAGATACTTAATAACTTTTTTCGTAAAATTAATAATAAAAAGTTTTCCATATGGGCGAAGTAAAGTAGACACACTGTATAATTAATATTTAAGTGACGAATAAATGTTTATTAAAAATTGTTTGTTGCAGCTACTAACTGAACAGGTACAATCTCATTTAAAAATTGTCCAACAACTTAAAAAAATATATACAGGGTGTTCCCTAAGCAATGCGCCAAAATTTAACTGAAGAATTGCGACGTTAAAATATTCCGATTTAACTAAACTTACCTTAATACAAAAGTTGATATTAACTGAGATACAGGGTGTCCAAGTTCAAAAAACATTTTTAAGGTGCTTTTTCTAAGACAACGATCTAAAAAATGCTCATATTTTCTCAAAAATGTAAAGGCAGATATGGACTCCTTTGCTTCTGTCTAGAATAGCAGTATATTTTCTAGAACCTCGACAATATAGCCCTTGTAAAAAAATCCTTTTTCTATTTTTTCACCTAGGTGTCTCTAAAGTTATGTTAGAATTTTGTTGTAAGATTGTTAAAATTTAAAGAAATATAAAAAAATCGGTTGTCTGCAAAGTTGGTATACTGACGATAGTTGAACGTGACAACGTCAAAAGAATGATTACCTTTATTGCCGCAATTATCGTTGCTATTAACAATTGACACCACATTCACTTTTTACTGCACGCTCACTTAAGTAGAAGAGAAACATATGTCGAACGACGCGGAGATTGTGCTTCTTTGTTGCTCGTTCCTCGCTCTCGCTTGCACTTTAAGCCTTAAATGGAACGCGCAAGGTAACGCCGCATAAATCATGTTTTGCATTGCGTGCAGCCGGGTCCATCAAATTATAAGACGTTGTCACGTCAAAACAAACGTTCAACTCTTTGGTTAAGGTAAGTTGGGTAAGATCGTTGTATTTAACATTTAACAAGGGATTTATGGCAGCAATTTGTACGGAACTTTTAGAGGCACTCTGTGTAAATTCGGCGGCAAACAAATAATTGATATTAACCTTGCAACAAAAGGGATATCTTGCCGTTGGAATAACGTAGTAATTAAAACTCGGTATTTAGGTGCTAACTAGAGAACGCTACCTACACTGGTTAAATTTCTCTAAAACGTCGTTACTTTTTGTGCTTCTCTCTATGTACCATCCGAGTAAAATATTCAAATTCTCCAATGCCTTTTACACAAAAAGGTATACTTTGTAAGAATCGCTCTAAGCAACCGTTTTCTAGAGATTCGCCATTAAGTAATTTAGTGCAACTCAAAAACGCCTTTAAAACCGCGTATTTGCGATAACTACAACTGCCCCATTTGAAATAATGTATTTATCCAAATACTTTTTGGTTGCACTACACCACTTAAATGCAAATATCTTAAAAACGGGGGCTTAGAGCCATTCTTACAAGGTACACCTTTTTGTTTAGAAAACATAGGAGAATTTATTGGTTTACTCAAATGGTACATACAGAGTAGCACAAAAGAGTTGGGACGTTTTAGAGAAATTCAAAGTAGTGTAGGTGGCGTCCTCTTGTTAACACCTAAAAATTAAAATTAGATATAAATAGCTCATGTTAATAAACTCCTAAATACCGAGTGAAAATATATCAAATATTATTGAAAAAATTAAAATTATTTATTTAGTTAAATCGCAATATTTTAACGTCACAATTCTACAGTTGAATTTTGTTTCATTACTTAGGGACCACCCTGTATATTTTTATACTGTGATTACATCAATATAAAAAATTAATGTTCAATTAAATAAGAAATAAATAAAAAAATATGTAAGAAATAAGTTAATTGAATAAAATAAATATATATTAATTTTAGTGAAAAATAAAATCGTATTGCCGAGAATATTGTCATTCATAGCCTTACATACCCTCACACTTATACCGGATCAGCTAAATAACATAGCACATAGACAATGTGAGAAAAAGGGAACATATAACGTAAATACCGGCATGTTAAAATGAGTGACTAATAGTGCTTGTTTTGTTATTACATTACTGGCCGATATCCCAAATCTACTCACTTATACAGTACCTATACGGTTTTAGCAGGATAAAAGGTCATTGGTAACGACACGCGCACTTTAAAACTGATTTATTGCATTAAAAAATATATTCAAACATACGTATAATAAAACAAATTCCTTTTCTTAAATTGTACAATTTGAGCATGTAACTTGCTTTGCTTTTATGTGAACTTTAAGTAGCTAAAAAACGTATAAACGAATTATACCTTCTTTTACTAAAAACTATTCATTTATAATTGTAATAACTTTGTTATTAATAAAATTTTAATTAAAAACGGGACTAAGTTTCTTTACTGATAATTTTTTCTTCAATTTGAGCTATTATAAAGTTATTTTACTTAAAATCAAGCCGAGTTATAAGTGAAAATTCGCCTAAATTCGTAATGTTACAATATTTTTGTACTAATTCTGCCATGTCTCCGGTTCTAACAAACAACTCAAGGTTTATTAAACGCCATTTTGTAGATTGTAGAACAAATTTTATCAAAAAGAATTTTTTCTATCTCTTTTAGTTTAGGGGTTGACCCCTATAAACAATTAAATTGTTTATAACAAATTCTCCTTACTTCCGATGTAAAAACAAGTTTGAAATTTGGATTCAGCGGTCAAAATACATGGGAATACACTCCGAAACTCCGTGGACTTTGATCGGCCACGAAACAGCCCTGGCCCCTTGAGTATAAGGTTCTTTTGTTGTTTTTACTTTCACATCAGTTCAGTATAAATTACATCTTCCAGAGTCAAGGATTGTTTTTTCCGATATCACTTTGGGCAGCGTGTGGATCGTTGAAAAGGATAAATTGCTTAAATTTGGTAATTTACATGTAAATAACCGGATATTTAATGTATTAATAAGATTAGATCAAAGAAAATTCGGTATTGCTTACAACCTAAACAAAAAAAAATCTTTATTTACGTTCTCTACTTTTATGACTTACAAATAGAGAATAAAGCAGCTTAGTTTATTGGCTTTAAAAACACAAAAGTTTTATTTAATTTAAAAAGTATAATAAAAACCATATTACCATCTTTAACTTCTTGCATATTTAGAAAATTAATATATCCAAACTAAAAACTAATACAAAAATAGTTGAAATTGACTTTTTTTGACCCATTTGTGTAAATCCAGTAGGAAATATTAATCTGGGTTATAATTTGTATAAAATGTGTAAATTCGTATCTTGACCTTTTTTTTCTATTTTTTTTTAAGATAAGAATTTGCAAACGGCTTAAGTTTAAATTTCTTACTATTAAATATTTATAAATAAAGCCCTCTGATAAGTTTTAATATTAATAAAAAAATGCGCATACAAGTTCAAATCATATATTAAATATCCAGCGGTGCTGCTTTGCAAAGGAATTTGCGCATAACTGGGATTTTTATATTCCACTTTTTAATATTTCTAACTGGAGTTTTGATGGTCCAAAAATTTTGCGCATTGAGGTTAAACTCGCGAGCAACTTGCGTATCAATTTTTCATGGTCATCTATTCATAAACAATGATCTCGGAGAATCACTGGCGGCGCAAGATCATAATTTTATGTGGGAAAGATTCCTCGCGCGCGAGGTCCTCTGCTCGCCAGTCTGGAAAATTTGGCGAAGTCGTATCCGCGAGGCCCTTTGTCGAGAGACCTGCAAGGCCTTGTATTATTAAATTTTTTCATGCAAAATCTATGGCGCAAAGCCCCTCCGACCGTGATGCCGTGGGCAGGTGCCACGTCCTCCACCGCCTCTACAGAGAATATTTGGAGTCAAAAATTTTGTTACCGTTGTTTTTGCAATTTCTCACTTTAAATCTCATCGACTATTTCGCAAATTGCTTAGATCTACGTTTTTAATAGTTTATTATACGAAACAGCAGTCTTAAAAACATCGACCGTTTAAAATATATTTCACCAACTGCTTAGAGCCCTACTGGTTTTTATCCCTGGCCACCTTCTAATTTTAGTTGCCAGTTTCAGCTTCGGTAATAATAATGTTTTACGCGAGAGTCATCACTTATACAGCGTGTCTTCGGAAGTTCTTACCAAATGGGAAACTTTTTTATTAATATTAACTTAACGAAAAAAATTGCCTTCTCATAAAAAGTCTTGCTTGATAAGAAAATACATTTTTACAAAAATATTTGAAGGTTGGATGTTGGCTTAAAAATTACTTATTTCCAAATTAAAATAAGGGTTATTTTCTAGCTACGGTATTAAACTTTAAAGGGTAATTTCTTATGTCATTTTATAAAAAAAGTTCCGTTAAACATATGTCCAGAGTTTCTGAGATACAGGGCCTTATTTTTTTTAATTTTGTTTAGATAAATAAAAATGTAGTACACTTACAAGTTATATTTTTAGTTGCCTTATAGGAAAAAATATAAAACTGCATAAAAAGCCAGTGGCTTTTGATGTATTTTTCATATTCTTTTTCTATAAAGCAACTAAAAATATAACTATTTGGTGCAGTATTTTTGTATCGGGCTTCGTATTTAAGATACTTAAAAAAAACATAATTTTAAAAAATAATTAACGCCCTGTATCTCAGAAACAAAACAACTCCGGACATATGTTTATAAAAACTTTTTTCATAAAATGATATAACAAAAGAAATTACCCTTTAAGTTTGGTACCGTAGTTATGAAATAACCTTTATTTTAATTTGGAAACAAGTCATTTTTAAGCCACCCTGTACATCCAACCTTCAAATATTTTTGTGGAAATGTATTTTCTCATCAAGCAAGACTTTTTATAAAAGACACTTTTTTCATAAAGTAAATAATAAAAAAAGTTTCCAATTTGGTAAGAACTTCCGAGAGACACGCAGTATATAGCAAATATTTAAGGAGTTTTAAATCAAACCGCAGTTTTTAATTAAAAACACAATTTTAGGAGTATCTCACAATTTTTACCCCGTGTTTTATTAAGTTTTTTAATTAAAATATATTTAAATATTAATGTACACATTTAATATATTTTTTAATTAAAACACTTTTCAGAATTTAATAATAGAAAATAAGCAGTAAAAAAGTGAGATATTCTTAAAATTTTGTTTAACTTCGTTTTCATTTGGTGCTCCTTATTTATTTTTTGTGACAACGAGATCGCTTTCCGGCTGCCATTTTTTAAATTTCTTTATCGATACTATAAAAACTTGGTAGGGTTGTTAGACTTACGAAAAGACATTTTAAAGTGTATATTATAATAGGCTTTTACCACTTCCAGTTTTACCGAAAATGACTGAAACTTTTGATTTTAAAATGGGACACCGTATATATTTTTTGTTTTGAGACCTTTAAACTTATTTTTTTTTAGTTTTCTTACCTTCGCTCAAAAACCAAAATAGGACCATATCACTTTCAAAATATTTCTAAACGCAGTATGGTAAAGCGCATCCAATAATGTAAAGCACTACAACATTTCACTTCATTTTCTTAAAAAAAACAACATTAATTATGTAGGTAGATAATCTGTATGATACTGAATGGCGTACATCGCAATTAATCGCAGTTGTTATGAAAACAAAAACTAATAGAATATTTTGTAAAAACAATTGCTTGTGTTCCGCTAAAGGTAAAAAAAATAGTTTGTATTTATGTATCTCCTACGATGTTAAAATAATTTTAACCTAAATTTAGTATTAGGATAATTTTTTATTGTTACCAATTGTTTTTAATCTATTAAATTTTGTTTGCAACTGCGATTAATTACAAAGAGAATAGACAAGGATAGAGGATCAATCGCCGTTTCGAAAAGTGGCACAATTTGAAGAAAGGGTCTGCGGGATGGCCGGGCATGCGCATACGCACTTCCAATGTCAAAATCGGCGGTATATTCAAAAACATTGATTTATTGAGTAAATATACATAAAACATTAATAAAAAGTGTAAAATGTGGTTTATACTGGAATTTATTAATATTTTAATGACTAAATATTGGTAATTTAGTGCTAATGGTGTATTAGAATCTATTTGGTAGAAGACTATTTTTTTCTTAGATTGGAATAGGTTAATGTGGAAAAATGTATAGGTATAAATTTTAGGGAAATGAGAACTGAAAATAAAAATCTAAATAGAATTATTTCTTGAAAACTAAACTTTTATTGCAAGATTACTTATTTAGCATAAAAAATGGTACTTAATGTAAAAGAAGTGTATAATTTTAAGAAATATATGAAAATAGCATGCTCAAACTTACCAACCAAAGAAATTTTAGATTTATGTTGATCCTATTTAGTTGAAAGGTATTATAGTCTATAAGTTAATATTACCTACTTATACTAAGAAAAGCGTAGTAGGATTTCAGTTTCCATAGGCCACTGTGCTTGGTCCATTTTATTCGATATCTAAATACTTATTTTTTTAGGTATGAGGAAGCAGATAAGATTGTAGGTTTTAATTAACAATGAAAATTTAAGTTTCCACATGACTGGATACTTATTTTGAAATAAAATACTTTTGTAAAAGAAGCTCAATAATGCTCGTTATTGCAGAAAAAAATCCTAATCCTAAACATCTTTCTTTTTTTTTTTCCACAAATTTTCAATATTGACAAAAATAAGTGTACTTTCCTCTTAATATAAATTTATATTTTTTAAGATATTTCATATACCTACCACTGAAAACAATTAATATCGAATGGTTAAATTTTTTCGTAAAATTAATAATAAGTTTGCCTTATGGTACGAACTTAAGTAGACACACTCTATATCTTGGTTTGTACCTTACTGGATCAGTTATTAAGTTTTTTAAGTGTTTAGGCTTTAGGCCTTTTTATTTTTTCGCTTTAGTATAATTTTTATCACTATTAATACTTTTTAAACCGATCATTTGTCTGACTTTTACAGTTCAAGCAAATTTTTTAAATAGAGAGTGACGCACACAGAAATCCTCCATTGGTTCATTGTGCTTTTACCTTCAGCAAGATATTCATTAAATATATTTTACGGATGTATATAAAATATTAATGTATATAATGTTTTGTTACATAAATAAATTAATATAAAAATTGTTTTTATTCAAAAAAAAAACAACGTAAATAATTTAAAAAATAATTTATTAAAAAACCCATAAATTTCCACAAATTTTGTTTCAATAATTTATATCTATAACACAGTTCACACGTAAAATCAAACCGAATAAAACACAAAACAAATATACAGCCACAACAATCATAAAACATCAGCCATATTGAACATGTGAGAGTCAAGAGTTTTGACATTTATAACAGCCAATAGCAAGCCGGAAAAACAACCTCCCATGCGCATGACGAGTAATCCCGCTGTGTTAAGTTAACTATCAAACCGGTGAAAGTTCGCAAGATATTTGGCTGATAGTATTGATTCAGACACAAAAAGGTTACGTAAAAAGTGCGTACTGAAACAAAAAATTATAAATAAATCCATAGTTTTAACCAAGCACGTCCTTTTTACCAACGTTAAGCAAGAATAAAATAAAACTTTGACGAGCTCTTTTGGTCGCTGAACACAATCACCAGTCGCAGGTGTGTGCCATTTCTTAATTGGTGGGGGTAAATCAACTGTTTCTCTCCCCTTCTCCATGCTCCTTGATTAATTACGATGTACGCATTTAGTAACATAAAGATCATTTACCTACATAATTAATGTTGTTTTTTTTTAAGAAAATGAAATGAAGTGTCGTATTCTTTTACATTATTGGATTCGCTTTTAAATACTACATTTAGAAATATTATAAAAGTGATATGGTCCTATTTTGATTTTTGAGCTAGGGTAAAAAACTAAAAAGATGAAGTTTAAAGCCCTCTAGTAAAAAAGTTTAAAAAGATAAAATTGATTTCGTATTTCTCTAAAAGTAAGTAAAGTATAAGGAGTGATTTAAGAATGATCAAGGCACTCCAGAAGAAAAATAAAAATTTAATTTAAAAATATAATTTTACCAAATTTTTTTTAAAACAATATTTTTGGCTAAACCTGATGTAGAAAATACGAAAAGAAATATACAGGGTGTCCCAATAACTGATCTATAGTTTCAGTCGTTTCCGGTAAATCCGGAAGTGATAAAAGCCCATTATATACACTTAAAAATGACTTTTCGTTTGTCTAAGAACCCTGCCAAGTTTCGTCAGTATCGATATGGAAATAAAAAAATGGTAGCCGAAAAGTGATCTCGTTGTCACCCGGTAAAAATCTGCATAATTTTATTATGTTTATGTTTATTTTAAGGTGTCGCAATTTTTATAATAAGTTGTATATTTTTAGTAATAAAGGTTTTTTTTTTCTACCGGTTGTCAACGAATTTATTAGCTATAACTCGTAGAGTACTAGACATATCAAAATGAGATTTGGTACAGGTAAATAATATAAGCAACGGATAGTTTACGCATATTTTTTATAGTCCGGAAATGACTCCAATTTTAATTTTTTTAATAAAACACCCTGTATTATATATATATATATATATATATATATATATATATATATATATATATATATATATATATATATATATATATATATATATATAGTTTAAAGCAAAAGGAAAAATTCCCCACTGTCTTGGTGTATAATATAAAATATTTTACTCCTTTTAAGACAGTTAAAAGAAGACGCCCTGCTTTTTAACTGTCTTAAAAAGGAGTAAAATATTTTATATTATACACCAAGACAGTGGGGAATTTTTCCTTTTTGCTTTAAACATACATAGCCACTCCGCTACAATTGATGCTCGTATTTACTGAATGCGATTTCAGTAGGGCATCAACGGCAGGATTTAATATCCTACCGCTGGACAACGAAACTTGTCTAATAAGTTGACGCTGGTTTCCTATGCCATTCACCACGACTCGATACAGCCTCACTGAGGAGTCCTGTAAGGCAGGCGAAACCGGTCTGGGGAGAGAGTCGTGGTGGATAGCATAGAAAAGCAGGGCGTCTTCGTTTAACTGTCTTAAAAAGGAGTAAAATATTTTATATTATATATATATATATTATATATATATATATATATATATATATATATATATATATATATATATATATATATATATATATATATATATATATTATATATATATATTATTATATATTATTTTTGTATTCTTAAGACAATTTTTAATTAGAATGGGACATTTTAAAAAGTTTTTTGGCCTATTTGATATTTTTAGAGCCATTTTTATTATTGCATCTAGGTGGCCATGATTGAACGCAAATTATTCTAAGGAACCCAGGTGATGTTGGAAAAACAATTGCAAAGCTACAAAAAAAAGTATGAAAAATAGGAATAAAACCAGTTGGCAAATTGTCATTTTTGTCTCTAACTGTTACTTTCCAAATGGCAACCTTTTTTTTAAACAAGTACTTTTTAAAAAAGAATTTTTCAGCAAATCTAATGATATCAATTTATCTGCGATCGGATTAAAAATGGGAACATAAATAAAGGATTATGGCCACCTAGATGCAAAATTGCAAATGGCTTTTAAAAAATCAAGTAGGTGTTACTTTTAAAATGGTGAAATTCCTATTTAGAATTTTTTCAGAAATCGAAATTAAAATATTCAAAATAATTTCAAGTCATTTCCGGTTAAACCGGAAGTAACCAAAAAGTGAGAAATGTGCGATAACACTAGTCTTTCCATACCATTTGCCTATTACAGGTCTCATTTTTATATGTCTAAGAATCTAAGAGTTATGGCTTGTCTACTAGATTTGTTGACCCCGGGGTATATTATGCAATATAAGTAAACCAAAAATTTTAGTGGGAAGAAATGAAACTTTTGTATTTCTAGCAAATCTTTAATAAAATCTAAGATGCGTAGTAGGGGTGTGCGAATATCGATCGAATCGAATTGAATCGAATATTAATATTCGATTCAAAATTCGAATCGAATAATTCGAATTTTCGAATTATTCGAAATTCGACGAACAATTCGAAAATTTTCGAATAATTCAAAATTTTTTGAATATTTCACGAATAATGCGAACTATTCACTAATTATCAAAATATTAATGGATTCTTTATTTTACCCAATTGAGATTCCATAATATCGGGCATCAAAATATCCTACTGACCCAACCTATACTTTTTGATTAAAAATTAATTATCTGAAGAAGACAATTGCTCATTTTTTTATTTTAATATAAATAAAATAAAATCCTCTTTTTATATTTTTAATATAAAATTTTTGAAAGACCCTGTATAAAATGCAAAAGATAAATTATTTTTTAAGTTTAGTAACAGATTTATGAAATAATCTGTATGATGAATATGCAAAATACAATAATTTTCAACATTTTAAACACATTGTATTAAGGGTATTTTTTAAAAAGCCCAAAAAAGTTTATATATATATATGTATACCTTACATTTTAACCTTACTTTTGTTGGCCGGATATACCTAAATTTCCTGTACCTAAATAGAAATTAAAAAATTCAGAATACTCTTTTTTATTTAAAATATTTTATTAAAAACATATTGTTCTTAAGAAGAACGTTTTATTTACATATTTTTGTTACACCCTATATAGTGTACAAAAACCTGGTCAATTTTAAGTTTTAAATACTGTGTGTACATTCATTTTCCTACTATATACATAAACCATACTATATATGTATACCTTGTAGTTCTGCTGAAAGAGAAAGATTATTCTCTACTGCTGGTGATATTGTATCTGATAAACGAACTTCGTTATCACCAGATTCAGTTTCATATTTATTATTTTTGAACAAGAATTTGTAGTTAATTTGCATAATAATGGTTTTATTTATCTAATTAAATTTTTTGGTGCATATAAAATGATATTATTTGTCAAATTTATATTTAAATATCACGCATAACAAATCATAAATTCTACTACAATAATTCGTAATAATTTGTAAAAAATTCAAATATTCGAAAAAAATTTGAATTATTCGAAAAAATTCGAATTATTCGAAATTTTTTCGAATTATTCGGTAACTTTCGAATAATTCGAATTTACGAATTATTCGATTCGATACGAATTATTCGTAAGTTCGAATTATTCGCACACCCCTAATGCGCAGCAGAGCGCTTCCGGAAAATCCATCATCAGTGCTACTTGTCAAGCAGGAGTCACAGCTCTGAAGTGGGTAAACAAGTCATACAATTTAAAATATTTGTTTTACATTACACTTAAAACAATCAACATATTACAATATGGTAA
This sequence comes from Listronotus bonariensis, assembly GCA_014170235.1. Taxonomy (NCBI): domain Eukaryota; kingdom Metazoa; phylum Arthropoda; class Insecta; order Coleoptera; family Curculionidae; genus Listronotus; species Listronotus bonariensis. Next base: position 69,541 of record JACEGR010000700.1, read on the forward strand.
AATTAACAAACATCCCTTAACGGCTGCTTACGTACACACAGCCACACCCATTTCACAAAAATTTTATTGCCTTACCTGTCTCATTTAAAAACAAATTTATATTTTATTATATAAATTGGTAGAAGAAAAATACAGAGATGCACAATACGACTATAAATATTCCGAAAAACAAATTGCATGCTATGCATACGAAATTCGAATTTAAGGAAAATGGTTAGGAATTCCAAACGTCAGTTTCGGAAAGGGGCGTATAATTGCATTAGATTACATACATAGATCTTAAAGTTTTCTCTGGAAAACTCGGTAAATAAACGAAGAGTCAGTTAAATAAATTAGGTTAAATTAAAACATATTAGCCTGATACGTAATTTAGTTAGCTTTTTGATATGGCCACTTTATAGTTGTTTTTCATCGTTGTAAAATTAGTTTTTAGTCGGTAAGAGAAATGGCGTAAGTTTCTGTAACTTATAACAGATTAACTCAGGGGTAGCAGTTTCTTTAAACCAGTGTTTTTTAACCTTTTTATGACGTGACCCTTTTAGTAAGAAAAATAATTTTTTTATGTTACATGTTATTATATAATGGTGGGTTTCCATCTGACCTTTATTGCATGAGATTTATCATTGCAAGCATATAAACCATATAACATTTTTATTTAAATTTTAAATAGGATTTGGATATACGATAATGAAGTATAACAATAATATTGATTGAGCAAAAAAGTGGATTCCAGTTTGTAGTGACGGAGTAAAAGTAAAGTGAATTTATTGCTAAAATAAAAAAAAACAAATTTCAATCACTCCTTGGATGCATTGTTTTCTCCATTTTTTAGCTCTTACGGTCAAAGCCTTGCGACAGGAATACAGTCAAGTTGTAAATAATATTATAAAAATTTAGCGGTAATTGTCGAAAAAGTGGGAGCAAATCCGATTTTGACGAAACTTGGTATATGGGGGTTTTTGGAGCGCTGATTATGAATCTCAAAGAATTTTTTCAGAAGCGTTTCGTTTTTGAGATATCCATCATCAAAGTTGAAAATATAAACTTTTTGTTCTTAAGGAGTCCAGTGGTGTCTCTAGCGGCACCTAAAAATTCCTTACAAAAAATAAGTACGTATTTTTATATTTTTTTTTTTAATTAAGCAGTTAAAAAACAGCCTTTATGACTTTGTTTTTTTGGTTAAAAAAATCAAATTTACATAATTGCATATTGCTAGACCATAAAATAAATATTGGAGACATATATATTTTTTTATTTAGGTAAATTTAATTTTCTATTATCAATTATGTAATAACAACAACAAATACTTTAATAAAGCACGATTATATCCAGTAGCGTAGCTAGGGTAGGTGTTGTAGGCGGTCGCCTACGGCCTCGCGGCAAGGTGAAGGTATGGAATGTGATTAGAAAAAATACCGAAATGAAAGATGTGGACGGTCTTGGGGGCCGCAAAACTGTAAAAAAGTAATAAAAATGGGTGAGACATTCTTTTTGCTCCCCAAATTTTTTTCCACAGGTTAAAAGGGGCCTCGCGGATAACTTCGCCCACTTCTAAAGGGCCTCGCAAGAAAAATGGGGACCGTTTTTTTGCTCTTCAATAATATTTCGTCTCATGAAAAAGGCCTCGCTGACCCGACTTTGCCTACACCAAATTTTGGTCACGCAACACCACGGTTTATATCTAACCAAATTATACTAAAGTGAGTTTTTTGAAATTTTATGGTTTTCAAAAAAATTTAACACTGTATTAAAATTGCAAACTAATGTTTATATACATATTTTGTTCCCATTTAATTAAAAGGACTCTGCTACAGCAGTTTGACACCTTAGTTTAAGAACATCTTGTATACTAAACAATAAACTTTATAAATGTTTAAGCATTTCAAAACTTTTTTTTGTTTTAACATAACTAAAAAATATGTGTCATTACCCATTACTGTTTGTCAGAACTTTAAAAGCCTAAAGCATATAATTTATTTTAAAAACATATTAAATATGTACAATGCCGTAAAACCTTTTATCCGTATATGTTATGTTTTCCAACAACTGCCTAATAAGCAAACACAATGAAAAAAATAAAATAAATAAAGCACCAACCATAACTTGTCGCAAAATTAAATTAGGCAACAACTAGGTTGCATTTAACTTTGTTGTCCCAGCCTGACAACTAACCAGCCTTGCATACTAATGCGGGCTTATAAAAATATAATGTAGGATAAGTATAAATATACCTAAATATAATATTCTAGGAGCCAGTGGATGGCAAACCGTCAGTATTTTACTTAAGCTCATATTTTGCTCAATGACTCTCTCATACCTACCTTACATAAGACCAGTGACGACAGGTACTAAAGGGCACAGAAAAACGTGCCCACCCTATAAATAAACAAAAAAAGAACAATGTAGTTAAATATTATTTAATTTCATGTATTTGCTATAATCCTATTAAACACTCTTCTTAAAACTTACTTCTAAATTACTCACGCGACAACGCCTAAATATCAAAAGCTTTTTCCGGGAACGCGAGAATTCTGCCCGCTTTGTCTATGTATTTTGCTCACGTAACAAACGTCTCCTTTACGCGAAACTAGTATAGGAAATAGGCACAAAATTACGTTTCCAGGCAGAAGTCGCTGATCAAACGGTAGTGCGTTTTTAGTAGCAATTGTTAATTATATTTATACGTTTAATTTTAACATGTATAGTTAATTACTTCGTATGTTGAGAGTTATGTGATGTAATATGTAATAATTAAGAAATGGATTCACAACTGGAAATACATGCAGTACAGAATAACAGTTTGCCTTTCGAACAGAAATTTTTAATTAAACAAAAAGGAAGACTTCCTCCCGACCTTCAAATTAATTTTGCATCCACTAGTAAAACTAGGACATATGTACAACACAACAGAGTTTTTAATAAGAACATTTATGGAAAATATGACTGGATGTGTGTGTGTGCTCAGTTACAAATAAACTGTTTTGTTTTGTATGCTTATTGTTTAATAAAGAAATAATAGCGTGGACTAAACATGGAATAAACGATATAAAACATAAGGCGGTATCCATCGAGAAACATTATACAGTGCATCCCTGATTTCGATAATAAAGTGATCGAAGTCATTGTTTACTTATCGAACACCATGCAGATTGTAATGATTTTTGGCATACGAATCTAAGGGAATTTTTAGTTGACAACGTTTCGTTGTTAGGATATCCATCATCACAGGTGAAAAGTCGGTTGCCATGGCTACTGTGATTGAAAGTAAAGTTTTGAAGTTTTATGGAAGAAATGGGTAAAAGAGGTCGAAAATTAGGTTTTAAGGGGTGAATGTTAAATAATTAGTATCAATTTAGCGAAAAACTCAAGAATTGCGTGCAAGAGGAAGAAGAATATGGTAAATTTAGGGATAGTTTTCTATTTATGTTAAATTATGAATATCTCAAACAAAACGTGTTCGACTAAAAGTTATTTTAGATTCTTAATCAGGGGCCCAAAAAACTCCCGTATGCCAAAAATCATCAAAATCGGCGTGGTGTCCGATAAGTAAGCAATTACTGAAAAATAGGCGAATCGACTTTCTTTTTAAATAAAGGGTAAGATTTGGATATATCTTATTATTATTTCTTTTTTGCTAGTGCCCTTCCACTAAAAAATGTCAAGAGCCGCCACTGCATGAGATGGGGCTGCCCTAAGCCAAGTGAAAGTAGGTACCTATGATGGTACTCAGGTGAGGCAGGTACCTTAATTTGACCAAGTTTGGCAGTATTTTACCAAAGATGTGGTTTTGATATTTGAAGAGTATATAATAAAAAAATTATTGGCAGACGACTCAGCTGGTTTTTTTTATTTTAAAAGTTTGTCACGAAGTTACAACCAGGCTATGTCGTCCGCCAACTTTTTTTTTGGTCGCATGAAATATACTCTTTAATGTGTCCAAATGGCAGCTTTGGTAAAATACTGCAGAACTTGGTCATATTTAGGTAGGTACCTAAGTGGCATCATGGCTACACTTGCTCAGCTAAGTGAGGCCCTATCTCATGTAGGAAAGACATTGAGCAAAATATGAGCTTTGGTAACATACTGACGGTCGTCCATTCACTGGCTCTTAGACTATAATAACAAACCAAAGACTTTCTTTAGAATAAGCTTCTTTATTAAATAATAAGCTATAAGGGTCCTGGTAACTATAACTACAAATTTTGGTGGACGGACCAAGACGGTAACATAGGTTTTATCCTACTTGAAAACAGTTACATCACTGATGGTAGGGAAGCCCAAGAGGGGATTTCGGGATTTACTACAGCGAGGCATATAAATATACCGTAGGATAGCTTGTACCCAGGTAAGTACCTTCACCAAATATGAGCTTCGTTTACAGGGCCGATCTTAAAAAATAGAAATATATCCATCAAAAATTGTCGAGCGCGTCAGATTAAGATAGGGTGAGTTAATTTTATGCTAAACAGTGTATATTCCTCTAATCTGACAATTTGAAAGTGACGTAAAGAAAGCAGAGGGCTACAAAAAAAAACGTCAGTTTAAGATTGTCGAACGTAGCTTTTTTAATTTTGAAGAAAATAATTCAGGGATAACATAAAATATAAAGTACGATATGACCCGAACGATTTCCACAAGCCGAAATAATAATAGTATTTACATATTTAAAAGTCTATAGCCGCTTCCCCCACCAATGAAAAGGTATACATTATATATTAGCAACTCAATCTTTATGACGCTCGAGTTAATCCCCATTAGCATCGAGGGATCCCCTACTATGATGTCCATAAAAATAAAAAACGGAATAGGAAGAGTTGTCATACGCTAACCCATTGAAAAATTAGTTAAGCTACCGATTGGGTTTGTTAAATTTTAATTTTATTTTTGTATAAAAACACGAGTTTGCTAAAAATTATGGGTTTACATTTAATTTATAAGTTAAAAATATGTATTGCTTGCTTCTAATGTGATAATTTTGTGTGTGGTTTATTATTAATAAGTCAATATTTCAAGAACTTTAACCAGTACAACTGTCAACTAAACAAAGGCCTATTCTGCGGGATTTTGTGTCATGCGCAGGGCCGAATTTAAGAAGGGTAGGCAGGGCAACTGCCCCGAGGCCCACACAGCAAATTTGTGGGTTTCCACTTTTGGAAACAGTGAATAAAAGAAGTTACATATGTATTGATGACGACCTTTTTTGCCCTTCAATTGTTTTTGAGTACAAAATTTCATTACTTACTCATTGACATGAGGGGTTACAAAATTCCATTTACTTTTGCTTTCAGGGGGCTCCCACACGCTCATTGCCCCAGAGCCTTAACATCTCTAAATCTGGCCCTGATCACGCGTAGTGTTGCCATACGTCCCGATATATCGGGACTGTCACCGTTATTAGGCCTTATGTCCCGACGTCCCGATTTCATGGCGAAAAGTCCCAATTTACGATAGGAAATCAGATATCTAATTTTGTATGTACCCCTTTATTATCTATTACCTTTTATAAATAATTATTATCGACTATTTATACCAAAAATCAGAATTTATCAAAATATGTTAATACTTATTTTCAATTCCTCCAAAAATTGCCATTTTAGAGAGATTTTAAAAAGTTAAATCCCCAAAAAAATATCTTTAGGGAATTTAAAGTTTGAGTTTATTATGTTTTTTTACTTTCTCAACTGTTGTTATGCCCCCCGGGCAAAATTAAACACACCAGAAATCGTTGTCTCCTGACATTGTCGAAAGAATTTATGGGGCAACCCTAGTCATGCGCATTGTACAAATTACACCATTTTTCTTTTGTTTGTGATCCGGTATAATTTATTTTATACCTTAATATAAACCTACTATATGAGGTTCATATTTCCTAATTTTTTACTTTGTGTCCCAGGATAGGTGTTACAGGACAAATAGAACAACAATTTTTTTGATATTAGAATCGGCAATTGGGCAAAATTGGTCGCATGGTCCGTTAAATGGAGAGAGAGAAAAATTTTAAAGAAAATTAAATCATTAAAGTTTTTTTTTTTAAATATGCTCCCTTCTGTCTAGAATTTAAGTGTAAATGAGTAAAATGAACTTTAAATTTGCTAGGGGTTGGCGCAGTTTACTTAACTTATATTTAAGTAATCCAAATTATGGAATTCTTAAATAAATGATCTATGGTCGCAATAATATAAATTACCTTTATGTAAATATAAAATAAATATCATAATAAATTTCTTAAAAATTCCACTTTTTCTCAGTAGAGAGTGGGACGATATCGCGCGCAGATCTCTTGGGACGATATCGCGCGCAGACTGAAGTTAGCTACAGGACCTAGCGCCTAAGTTAGGCAACCCGGGGCGCACCAACTGAAGTTAGCTACAGTGCGTAGCGCCCAAGTTAGGCAACCCGGGGCACGCAGACTGAAGTTAGCTGCAGGACCTAGCGCCCAAGTTAGGCAACCCGGGACGCACCGACTGAAGTTAGCTGCAGTGCCTAGTGCTTCGGCATCCCGCCTACCAAGTTAGGCACTCCACCTAGCGTCGAGGCCGCGTGGCTGCTTAAGTTAGGTAACCCACTTAGCTACAGCGTGCGTGTGTGCTTGTGAAATTGCTAAGATGGCTCTCAACCCGTCCTGCCGTGCTGAGGGTGATAAACGTGATAACCCCTTAGTGAGGTCTTTTTTTTCGTGCGGCATATAATGTATATAATACCGGACCCTGAGGTTAAGACTAAAATAATACTGTGGTAGTCCTGTATACAATAAATGTTAAAAACGTAATTATTATTTTATTAAGAGAGTCATAAACTAAGTTGGTACACGTGTTTACTAAATCATGTTATCAAGGAAATAGCCTGCGGTAATTATAATTATGCTATCCATATTTTTTTATATTTATTATCGAATTTTAATGAGGCGGATAATATTATTTCCATATATATACATATTGATAAGATTTACTGCTTCGAATGTTGTTTTTACAATATTGTTATCATTTTTTTGCCATAGATATTATTTATTAAAAATACCGTTGTTTCATACATACAGGGTGATAAACCGATAGCAGTATTTTAAACCGAAATATTTTTATACAGGGCCTTTAGTAATCTTACATGAATACTTATTTATATTAAACCGAAATATTTTTATACAGGGCCTTTAGTAATCTTACATGAATACTTATTTATATTAAACTGAAGTAAATTTCTTATACAGGGTATTTATTAAACTTATATTTATACAGGATCTGTCCTTGGGTATTAAACCGAAATATTAATTATGCTGAGTGTTTTAGTAATCTTACTTGAATTTCCAATTTTATACAGGAAGTTTTAAAAAGTAGGTTAATAAATTATTTAGAGTTAATTTTTATTAGTTTTTATTTAGACTCAAACTGGGTTATGAACTGAGAGAAAGGGCCAGTTTTAGGTTTATTTACAGGCAAAAACCTATTTAGGTGTTTAAACTTAACATTTTATACCAAGGCATTAAACATTTTTATGCAGGTGTAGACTTTTTATTTAGTTCGAAGGGTCTATTTATTAAGCTTTGGGTTTTAATGGCACACAAATTTAATTTATTGTCTCTTTCCGTACTAACAGTTTTTAACGTATATCTTGGCTTCTAATTTTGCCGTCTTTAAATAATTATACTGAAATAAACTGTTTATTAATAAAATAACAGCTATATAATTTAAAGACGGCAAATAACAGTGATTTTATTTAAAAAGCAGTAATTTTGCCGTCTTTTAAATAATTATACTGAAATAAACTGTTTATTAATAAAATAACAGCGATTTAATTTAAAAGACGGCAAATAACAGTGATTTTATTTAAAAAGCAGTAATTTTGCCGTCTTTTAAATAATTATACTGTAATACACTGTTTATTAATAAAATAATAGCGATTTAATTTAAAAGACGGCAAATAACAGTGTTCTTATTTAAAAGCAGTAATTTTGCCGTCTTTTAAATAATTATACTGTAATAAACTGTTTATTAATAAAATAACAGCTATATAATTTAAAAGACGGCAAATAACAGTGTTCTTATTTAAAAAGCAGTAATTTTGCCGTCTTTTAAATAATTATACTGTAATAAACTGTTTATTAATAAAATAACAGCTATATAATTTAAAGACGGCAAATAACAGTGATTTTATTTAAAAAGCAGTAATTTTGCCGTCTTTTAAATAATTATACTGTAATACACTGTTTATTAATAAAATAACAGCGATTTAATTTAAAAGACGGCAAATAACAGTGATTTTATTTAAAAAGCAGTATTTTGTTGTATTTTAAATAATTATACTGTAATACACTGTTTATTAATAAAATAACAGCGATTTAATTTAAAAGATAGCAAATAACAGTGTTCTTATTTAAAAAGCAGTAATTTTGCCGTCTTTTAAATAATTATACTGTAATAAACTGTTTATTAATGAAATAACAGCGATATAATTTAAAAGACGGCAAATAACAGTGATTTTATTTAAAAAGCAGTAATTTTGCCGTCTTTTAAATAATTATACTGTAATACACTGTTTATTAATAAAATAATAGCGATTTAATTTAAAAGACGGCAAATAACAGTGTTCTTATTTAAAAGCAGTAATTTTGCCGTCTTTTAAATAATTATACTGTAATAAACTGTTTATTAATAAAATAACAGCTATATAATTTAAAAGACGGCAAATAATAGTGTTCTTATTTAAAAAGCAGTAATTTTGCCGTCTTTTAAATAATTATACTGTAATAAACTGTTTATTAATAAAATAACAGCTATATAATTTAAAGACGGCAAATAACAGTGATTTTATTTAAAAAGCAGTAATTTTGCCGTCTTTTAAATAATTATACTGTAATACACTGTTTATTAATAAAATAACAGCGATTTAATTTAAAAGACGGCAAATAACAGTGATTTTATTTAAAAAGCAGTAATTTTGCCGTCTTTTAAATAATTATACTGTAATACACTGTTTATTAATAAAATAACAGCGATTTAATTTAAAAGACGGCAAATAACAGTGATTTTATTTAAAAAGCAGTAATTTTGCCGTCTTTTAAATAATTATACTGTAATACACTGTTTATTAATAAAATAACAGCGATTTAATTTAAAAGACGGCAAATAACAGTGTTCTTATTTAAAAAGCAGTAATTTTGCCGTCTTTTAAATAATTATACTGTAATAAACTGTTTATTAATAAAATAACAGCTATATAATTTAAAAGACGGCAAATAACAGTGATTTTATTTAAAAAGCAGTAATTTGCCGTGATACAAGGAGATATATAGGTAAATTATACAGGGTCACTAGCGGGGCTAATATTATCATAAGTAGATATGCAAATTATATACGAGGCTGTCAACCACACTAATATTACCAAGTATACCTATCGAATAGCGAAAACCGCATGGTATATTAACCCATCAAGAGTAGGTTTCTTGTTTTGACACACGTTAAAACACACCTAACCTAAATTCCATAAGAGGGTGGTATTTTTCAACATATTCAGCAATTTTTACAGATTTTGCTAGCAACATGTATTAAAATATGTTTTTTTTTGTCCAGACCTTAAGCGCGGGGTGTGTGGGCCGTAATTTCTAACATATCCGGCTTATCTAGTGACATGCTTGACCTTGAAATTTAAAACGGTGCCGTATTTTAAAAACGGTGCCGTATTTTAGAAAACGGTGCCGTATTTTAGAAAACGGTGCCGTTTTTTAAAAACGGTGCCGTATTTCTAAAAACGGTGCCGTATTTTAAAAACGGTGCCGTATTTTAAAAACGGTGCCGTATTTTAAAAAACGGTGCCGTATTTTAAAAACGGTGCCGTATTTTAAAAACGGTGCCGTATTTTAAAAACGGTGCCGTATTTTAAAAACGGTGCCGTATTTTAAAAAACGGTGCCGTATTTTAAAAGACGGTGCCGTATTTTAAAAACGGTGCCGTATTTTAAAAACGGTGCCGTATTTTAAAAGACGGTGCCGTATTTTAAAAACGGTGCCGTATTTTAAAAATACAGGGCTGTTCAGCTGTTTATTTTGCTGTTCATATTTAATTACCTGTTCATGTTTAGACTTTTGCGCTGGCGTCATAATTGTAAATACATATATTAGATAAGTCCAGAGAGACTTGGTCAGTCTGTCGTAGACATTCAAAGTGAAACATAGTGCTTAGCTTAAAAATCATTAAATCTATCTTAAAATGTCTGTTGTATCTAATACAGATTTTTACACACTCCTAAACATCAACGAAGTAAATCCTTTGTCTCCAAGTAAAGTTGCCGAGGATTACTGTTGGTATAATAAAACAGCAGATTTCACTTTTAACTAGTTTAATTAGTTAAATACTCAAAATTGTAGTTAAAACAGAATAAAAACGAGAGATAAAACACTTAGCATGTCGCCATTACATTTCTACGACAACGACTTCTAAACGCGACATCTAGCGGCAACTTCTTACACTAGTTACATACTACATATTTTAATGTACAGGTAAGTATAAAGAAGAATCCATATTCTCTACTAAGTTTATACCACTATGCGATAGATGGCGCAATACATTCTACTACATGGTAAGAATTATCTACCTAGAAGTATTGCTGGATTATAAAACTAAAAACATTTTTATAACTAACACTCCCCCTTAATCCAGTAATACTGATAACCTATATCAACCCCAAACACTTTACAAAATAGTTATGTCGAGGACTATGGAGTCCTTTGGTAAAAATATCTGCTACCATCTCATTAGTGGGTAAATAGCTTAATTTGATTTCTTGTTTTTCAACAACTTCCCTAATAAAATGGTATTTAACATTTATGTGCTTGGTCCTGTTGTGAAATACTGGGTTCAATACTAGCTTTTGGGCACTTTGATTATCATTAAAAATTAAAACTGGTTCCCCTTTATGAAGTATCTCTTCTAAAAACCCTTTTAAGAATAAAGCTTCTTTTGATGCTTGAGACATTGCAACATATTCAGCTTCCGTGCTTGATAGACTAACCGAGTGCTGTTTTCTAGCTTCCCACGACACTGAATTACCCCCATACATAAATACATAACCCGTATAAGATTTAGCATCATTAACATCATTAGCCCAATCTGCGTCAGCATATGCGCAAAGACTAGCATTGGTCCCTTTCTTAAAAACTAATTTTTTATCTATTGTACCTTTTAAGTATCTAAGAATCCTCTTAGCATGCTGGAAGTGAACACTGGTATAGCAGTTGTTATATTGACTCAAGAAACTTACTGCAAATGCTATATCAGGCCTTGTATTCACTGCCAAAAACATTAATGAACCTATCAAATTTTGATAAGGAATATTTTCATCACATTTTGATCCCTTCTCTAATTTTAAATTATGTTCCAATGGTGTTAACACTGGTTTTGCTTCCTGCATGTTAAAAGAAGATAATAACTTTAAAATGTAGTCTTTCTGACATACCTTTATTTCATTCTTTTGCCTATCCCTTTCTACAGTTAAACCTAAACATTTTTAGCTTCTCCTAAATCTTTTACTTTAAAATTTTTAGCTAATGCACTTTTAAGGTTTTGTTTTTCAACTTTGTTGTTTGAAAAAATCAAAAATCATCTACATATAGAGCAATTATTATAATTGAGTCATTTGAACTTTTAATATAAACACAAGGTTCATATTTTGATTTTTCATACCCCAAATTAGTAAGAACTTGTTCGACCTGTTTATTCCATAAACGTGATGACTGTTTTAAGCCATACAAAGCTTTATTTAACAAACAAACTTTATTTGGGTCTGTAACAAATCCCTCAGGTTGAGTCATGAAAATCTGTTCCTCTAAATGACTGTTTAAAAAAGCAGTTGAAACATCTACATGATCTATATCTAAATTTAAATTGACTGACAATGAAAATAACAATCTTATAGTAGAGTTTCTTACCACTGGCGCAAAGGTTTCATTAAAATCTACACCATATTCCTGTGTGTAACCTTTTGCTACCAATCTTGCTTTGAATCTTTTTTCGTCATTCTCACCGTTTTTCACAGTAAACACCCACTTGCACTTCACTATTTTTCTATCTTCTGGTTTGTCCACAAGTGTCCACGTTTTGTTTTCCATCAAGGCTTGATATTCTTCATTCATTGCTTGCTTCCATTCTTCACACTCAAAACTCTCCATTGCATCTTTGACAGAAGATGGTTCGTTCACTGCTTCTTGTGACACGTAATACAATATATGATCATGATACTGTTTTTCTTTTCTTGGTCGTGTTGATCGCCTTATCTCTTGGACTTGTATTTCTTCCTCTTCTCTATCTGAGTCACTATCTATTTCTTGAACTTCTTGAACCTCCTGCTCACTTTTTTCTTCCAAAATTGGAATGCTAGCACTATTTTTATCAACTTTTTCTACTTCAAGCTTTTTGGACATTGCTTTTGTATTTAAGTTTTGTAAGAATTCATTTTCCAAGAAAACTACATCACGTGATTTTAATATTTTACCAGGATTTTCCATGTCAAATAATCTGTATCCTTTTGAAAATTCACAATATCCAACAAAAATATATTGTTTACTTTTTGGATCAAATTTCTTTCTCAATTGATCAGGTACATGCGCATAGGCTTTGCAACCAAAAATTCTTAAATGCTCGAGATTAACTTTCTCTCCATTCCATTTTTCTTCTGGAGTACTATCCTTTATGGCTTTATGTGGTGATCGGTTTTTCAGATACACAGCAGTATTTGCCGCTTCTGCCCACATTTTTTCATCCATATTTACCTGTTGCATCATACATCTTGCTTTTTCAACAATAGTCCTATTTGTTCTTTCGGCTACACCATTTTGCTCAGGAGTGTACCGTATTGTAACCTGATGTTGAATACCCTTAGACTTCAAATAATTTTCAAACAAATTGTTAACATATTCAGTCCCATTATCACTTCTTAGCACTTTAAGTCTTTTTCCAGTCTGATTCTCCACCATAACAAGAAAGTCTTTAAACACATTTAGTACTTCTCCTTTAGATTTTAAAAAGTACACAAAGATCTTTCGAGTATAATCATCTATTAAAGTAAAGATATACCTTGCCCCGCTCCAAGACTCTTTAGGCATCGGTCCACATAAATCGGTGTGAACTAGTTCCAATATATCCTTTGCTCGTTTACCACCAGTCTTTTTAAAAGGTTGTCTTGTCTGTTTTCCCAATAGACAAGTAGCACATTGGTCATCTTTTTCGTCTTTATACTTAACTCCTGTGGCCAATTTATTTTTTAACAAATTCATGCTAACTCTATTTAAATGTCCTAGCCTAATATGCCATAATTGCTTAGAGTTTTCATTACTGGTCAAGTATATTTCTTCTCGAACCAAATCTAGCTCGTATAAACCATTTTTATTGGTTCCGGTTACCACTATTTCACCTTCGGCTTTAAAATTATCTGAGTTATATACCTTGCATCCATCTTGGTCAAAAACAGCAACACGTCCTTTTTCAACCATTTTACCAACGGAAAGTAAATTTGTTCTTAGTTCAGGTACATATACTACTTCAGAAATATCCTTTTGACCATTTTTTGTTGCAACTATCACATTTCCAACACCTAAACCTCCCACAGTCTGATTGTTAGCCACTACAATTTCACCACAATGTTTTCTCTGTAAATTATGGAAAATTTCTTCTTGATGACTCATATGCTGGGTTGCCCCTGAATCTATAAACCAGGTTGACTGTACAGGCTTATTTAAATCAGCAGTGTGTAATGCATTATTTGTTTTCTGACCTTTAACTTTATTGTCATTAACATTTCCATGCTTCTGATAATTTGTATCATCTTGATTTTTCTTGCATTGATACTTAAAATGTCCAGTTAAGCCACATCTAAAACATTTTACGTTTCTTTTTCCTTGAAACTTTTTCTTTGAGAAAAATGCCGAATCATCTTTATTTTCTTTACCATATTTATCATCCTGCAGTAACTTGGCTTTGACAAAATCACTTGTTATCACTGCACCAGAACTTTCAATTGCCATCACCATAGGATCATACTCTGTTGTAAGACCACTTAGCAAAATGACACCCAAAAACTCATCGTCTACTGGCTGTCCCATATCTGTTAATTTCTGAGATAACGACATAGCTTCATTTACATAAGCTTCCATGGTAGGAAAATTCGTTAATCTAATTCTGACCAATCCACGCATTAGACTTAACCTTCTGGATAAACCTTTATCCTCATAAGCCTTTTCCAAATTAGTCCAAGCCTCTTTTGCTGAACTAGCTGATTTAACATGTGCGTATACACTAGGTCTGATCATCAAACATATTTTTGCCAATGCTTTCTGATCCCAACGCTCTCTTTCTGGTTCTTTCGAAGTGTCATCGGCAGAATATCCTGCTATGGTTCTCCATAAATTTTCATGAACCAAAGTCATTTTCATACCAAATTTCCAACTGTTATAGTTTTCCCTGCCATTTAGCTTTTCAAAGCATAACTGCATTCCGCTAGCTTCCGCCATTTTTGGATTACAGCAAGTCACGTACAAGGGCACTAAACACACTACGACACTTTACATCCGTTTTTTACTACTTCTCCAGCACAAACATGTCTGGGCCCATAACCTGTTGGTATAATAAAACAGCAGATTTCACTTTTAACTAGTTTAATTAGTTAAATACTCAAAATTGTAGTTAAAACAGAATAAAAACGAGAGATAAAACACTTAGCATGTCGCCATTACATTTCTACGACAACGACTACTAAACGCGACATCTAGCGGCAACTTCTTACACTAGTTACATACTACATATTTTAATGTACAGGTAAGTATAAAGAAGAATCCATATTCTCTACTAAGTTTATACCACTATGCGATAGATGGCGCAATACATTCTACTACATGGTAAGAATTATCTACCTAGAAGTATTGCTGGATTATAAAACTAAAAACACTTTTATAACTAACAATTACGAGCAATGCAATCAAGAATGGTATCATTTACTACTAAACGAAGTTGATTTTGAAAACAGCCCTGTATTTCCAAAAACAGTCCTGTATTTCCAAAAACAGCCCTGTATTTTTAAAAACAGCCCTGTATTTCTAAAAACAGCCCTGTATTTTCAAAAACAGCCCTGTATTTCCAAAAACAGCCCTGTATTTCCAAAAACAGCCCTGTATTTCCAAAAACAGCCCTGTATTTCTAAAAACAGCCCTGTATTTCTAAAAACAGCCCTGTATTTCTAAAAACAGCCCTGTATTTCTAAAAACAGCCCTGTATTTCTAATATACGTTAAAAACTGTTAAGGCCCTATTTACACTCAAATAACATAATTATTTAAAAAATTACTGTTAATATATTAATTTAAAATAATTGTTTAAAAAAAGAATGACTAAAATCAAACCACTAGAAGCCAAGATATACGTTAAAAAACTGTTAAGGCCCTATTTACACTCAAATAACATAATTATTAAAAATTTTAGTATTAATGTTTGTAGATTTATAAAAATTAAATTATAAGCAAAAGAACAACTTAAATCGGTCTACTAGAAACCGAAATATACGTTAAAAACTGTTAAGGCCCTATTTACTCTCAAATAACATATTTATTTAAAAAATTAGTGTTAATATATTTATTAAAAATAATTGTTTAAAAAGAATAACTAAAATCAAACCACTAGAAGCCAAGATATACGTTAAAAACTGTTAAGGCCCTATTTACTCTCAAATAACATATTTATTTAAAAAATTAGTGTTAATATATTTATTAAAAAATAATTGTTTAAAAAAAGAATGACTAAAATCAAACCACTAGAAGCCAAGATATACGTTAAAAACTGTTAAGGCCCTATTTACACTCAAATAACATAATTATTAAAAATTTTAGTATTAATATTTGTAGATTTATAAAAATTAAATTATTAGCAAAAAGAACAACTAAAATCGGTCTACTAGAAGCCGAAATATACGTTAAAAACTGTTAAGGCCCTATTTACTCTCAAATAACATATTTATTTAAAAAATTAGTGTTAATATATTTATTAAAAATAATTGTTTAAAAAAGAATGACTAAAATCAAACCACTAGACGCCAAGATATACGTTAAAAAAACTGTTAAGGTCCTATTTACACTCAAATAACATAATTATTAAAAATTTTAGTATTAATATTTGTAGATTTATAAAAAATTAAATTATTAGCAAAAAGAACAACTAAAATCGGTCTACTAGAAGCCGAAATATACGTTAAAAACTGTTAAGGCTCCATTTACTCTCAAATAACATATTTATTTAAAAAATTAGTGTTAATATATTTATTAAAAATAATTGTTTAAAAAAGAATGACTAAAATCAAACCACTAGAAGCCAAGATATACGTTAAAAACTGTTAAGGCTCTATTTACACTCAAATAACATAATTATTAAAAATTTTAGTATTAGATTTATAAAAATTAAATTATTAGCAAAAAGAACAACTAAAATCGGTCTACTAGAAACCGAAATAAACGTTAAAAACTGTTAAGACCCTATTTACACTCAAATAACATAATTAATACAAATTTTAGTATTAATATTTGTAGATTTATAAAAATTAAATTATTAGCAAAAAGAATGACTAAAATCGATCTACTAGAAACCGAAATATACGTTAAAAACTGTTTAGGCCCTAATAATTTTTCACCTTCACCATTTTGTCTCGCTCATACTATAGGTTCTTTATATGTAGGCATATTATGACACCACTACAGATTATGTCTTAATAATTTTTAGCATATGTGTTCATAATGCGGCCCATGTCTCTTAAAACCAAATATAGCCTCAACGGAGAACAGCTTATCATAATGTTGAGTAATCAAAACACAGCCCGACCGATAAATAGAAAGACGATGACACATTTAGTTTTTATTTATGAATACCTTAAAGAAATAATAATATCCTTTTAGAACTGATAGAGTGAAGATCGAACGTTAGCTTAGTCTTATTAAAACCTATGCATTCTTTAATTAAAATTTAAGTAATGTAGAAGAGATATGTAATATAAGTTTTGTGTTTAATCTGTTTTTGACTTTGAAACTGGCACTCTGCCCACAATAATTTCCCATTGCACATATTTTTTTAGATTACCTGAGGTTGTATATTTTCATACTGCTATCACCTGTAATAACTCCTACAGGTTTGGCGAGTTGAATCTAACGGATTGCGTTTTAATGTATTAGACACTAATAGATAGAGAGTAGACAGAGAACGACTGCATAGGTAACCGCCCACCGATAGCTACGCCGATTCCCCGTACTGCTATTACTGTATCCGCCTTCGTACCAAAGGTTAAAATAAATTGTAAACATGATCTCCTAACACGTAATACTTGGTATGCGAAGAATTGCAACCGAACTTTGACCGGACTGATAAGCGATATATTTAACTCCTAATCTATAATTTATTAACACCTAAAATTATTTACCGACGCTCCTAACGTAATTTCCTTGATAACATGATTCAGTAAATGACTCTCTTAATAAAATAATAATAATAATTACGTTTTTAACATTTATTGTATACAGGACTACCACAGTATTATTTTATATATTATGTAGTCTGTCTTAACCTCAGGGCCAGTATTATATACATTATATGACTCACGAAAAAAAAGATCTCACTAAGGGGTTATCACGTTATCGCTCTCAGCACGGCAGGACGGGTTGAGAGCCATCTTAGCAATTTCACAAGCACACACGCACGCTGTAGCTTAGTGGGTTACCTAACTTAAGCAGCCACGCGGCCTCGACGCTAGGTGGAGTGCCTAACTTGGTAGGCGGGATGCCGAAGCACTAGGCACTGCAGCTAACTTCAGTCGGTGCGTCCCGGGTTGCCTAACTTGGGCGCTAGGTCCTGCAGCTAACTTCAGTCTGCGTGCCCCGGGTTGCCTAACTTGGGCGCTACGCACTGTAGCTAACTTCAGTTGGTGCGCCCCGGGTTGCCTAACTTAGGCGCTAGGTCCTGTAGCTAACTTCAGTCTGCGCGCGATATCGTCCCAAGAGATCTGCGCGCGATATCGTCCCACTCTCTACTTTTCTCCCCTGTCATGATGTGTACCTACTTAAAATTTTATTGTTCAAATGTATACCATTTATCAACAAAATAAAACATATTTCACAAAAGATAATAGTAAAATAGGATATTTTTTGGTTTACACAACCCACTAACCAAACAATTTTCTCGAAGACCGTTTGTGTTATCACAAAAATGCAAACAAACAAATATTTAAAACGCCCTGTATTCATATAATAACAATATTGTACTGCACATTTTGCTGCCCACCCTTTAACTTTATTTGCCGGATATCGCCCAACTTAAAAAATATATATTTTTTCACCACATTAAGTTAAACAATTTTTCCCACGACCACATATGAACATGACATAAAACGCACTCCTTGATTCTTTAGAAAACGAATAATATCACACGCGTGTTGAGAATTACTTTTCAACACTAGAGTTGAAAAGTAAGTATGACCGATGCAAATATTTAGTTAAAAAGATATTTACTGTATATTTTTAACAAACTAAAGGTTTTGACCTACCAGTGCTAACACACATTATCTTTTTTAAATTATATTGATTCTAATAGTATGTTTAATAATAATAGGCAACCCATTAAACAGAGGAAGTGTCTAAAGCTCCAAATGCCAAGTGGGAATCCCAATTTGTAAAATTTTAACCTAACCACAACATGCCAGACGGTTTTTTCTCCTTAATAATGCATACCTTGTTTGAAAAAAGGCTAAAATCGGGCAAAGTAAAAATGGAATTGCCATTAAACCAGAGTTAAAATTAATTTAATCCATTCCAGACTGTAAGCTCTACTTATTATTATTCAGATATGTATCTTTATTTAGTGTTTTGTTTAGTGATGTGGTTTTACGCAAATTGAAAAACTTAAGTAAAGAAAAACAGTGCATGTAATTTTGTAGAGTAACTAAAATAAAATTAATGCTTTTACATACAATTAAATTTCTTGTTTTGGTTTTTACGGCACTGACATTGATTTACGTCTAATCTTCTATGAGATTATCTTGTTGTGTTGAAATTAATGACATAAAAAAACTAACTTTGGATTTTTGGTATATAAATATTTTTTGGTCGTAGGAAAAATATTGTACATGACTCGTGCCAAAAGTGATATTTCACACTCGTGGTATTGTCGAACTCGGCTATAAAAAGTTTTTTTTAATATTTAACACACCGTAGTTTAAAACGTTTAGGACATATGTTTATATGAAGTGTTTTTCTTATTTTATGTTGTAGAATCGCCCAGTAAAGTTTGTCGGTTGAGTTACTGGACACCCTGTATGTATCTAGATAATTTGATTAAAATTGATGAAAACCTTAAATGTCTATTGGTGCCTAAACGGTTAGGTGTATCGACTTCAATAAAGAGTACCTTTAAGTTTTTGAATGTCTATAAAATGGCGTCCCCAGCTTTGCGATACCTGTCAAAATGAAAAAGTTATGATTTAATTAAATTTTAAGTTTTAGGTAAAGTGCCCTCTGGCGGTATTTAAAAAAGTACTTTGGTTTAAAATTTTTGAATCTGCAAAGCTCGATTTGTGTGCCAAGTATTAACTGGACTGGTTAAAAAATAAATGCAATATGGCGAAAAAACAAAATAAAAATTGAACTTTGACGGCTTGTAACTCGAAAACGAATGACATTTTGAAAAATAATTATATGAAGCTCTACCCTTATTTTGTCCAGTAGAATCACCCCCTTAAGTTTCGTGATCGATTTTTGAATCACCCTGTATATCACTTTCGACACTTGTTATGTAATATACTATTGTTTTATTGTTACAATATTAGTACTTTACTCTTGACCATTTTTCATTGTCGGAGTAAAATTTCGTATTACCAGAAGTAGTTCAAGTTTCAAGTTCAAGTGGTGCAAGACGCCAGGGCGCAACGCTGCTGAGGCGAAAATTTTTTAAAAATAAAGTTATTAAAAATACTTATTATATCCCAACAAATAAAAATAATATCTTAATAATTATTTTTATTTTAAACATATTTTATTTTTAAATCAAAAATTTCAAAATTGAAACTCATTAGAAACTCTTTACGAACAATAATAAGTTAAAAAACTAATTTGACGCTAATTTCTATGAAAATAAAATGTGGGATGGCTTAGATAAAAAATGTTTGTTTGGAGATTTTGCGATCATAAAGGCCAGACAAATAAATTTTAAGTAATATGCTGTTTTATTTGTTTAGGTATGTAATACCTACATCCTTTTTTTATTTATTTATATTAAGTTAAATTGTATGTTTATTTTTGTAACGTAAGTAACATTTATAAGTATTTTTTTGTTATTTAGTTAATGTGTGTGTAATGTGTCTTTTTGTTTAAGGCTATAATAGGATTTATATTAAAAGTAAAAAGAGTATATTTAATTTGATTGTTAATTCTTATACACTGCTTCTCTAAATTTGGGCCCCCTCATAGCTTTTGAATTATCTGGTATTTTTACATGAAATTTTGAGAACTTTAGTGAGACAACATAAACCAAATTTAAGACAGAAAATGACATAATGTAATATTATGTATAATATAATAAAACAAATGTAAAATGACAGCTAGGTGCCATTTAAAAAAGAAAAATTAAATGGAAAGGGGGTTCTTCAAGGAGCATGGAGAAGGGGAGAGAAACAGTTGATTTACCCCCACCAATTAAGAAATGGCACACACCTGCGACTGGTGATTGTGTTCAGCGACCAAAAGAGATCGTCAAAGTTTTATTTTATTCTTGCTAAACGTTGGTAAAAAGGACGTGCTTGGTTAAAAGTATGGATTTATTTAGAATTTTTTGTTTCAGTACGCACTTTTTACGTAGCATTTTTGTGTCTTAATCAATACTATCAGCCAAATATCTTGCGAACTTTCACCGGTTTGATGGTTAACTTAACACAGGGGGATTACTCGTCATGCGCATGGGAGATTGTTTTTCCGGCTTGCTATTGGCTGTTATAAATGTCAAAACTCTTGACCTGCACATGTTCAATATGGCTGATGTTTTGTGATTGTTGTGGCTGTATATTTGTTTTGTAAAGAATTTATGGTTTCGTCCGTTACTTTGTGACCGTACATTTTAAATTAATAAAATAAAACAAAAATATACTTTGTTCATAGTCACTTTAATTGAATGTTTAGCCGTGACAGCTGTTTCGTAGTACAACAACGTTTGAAAATGTAGTTGTACTACGAAACAGCTGTCACGGCTAAACATTCAATTAAAGTGACTATGAACAAAGTATATTTTTGTTTTATTTTATTATTTGTTTTGTGTTTTATTCGGTTTGATTTTTACGTGTGACCTGTGTTATAGATATAAATTATTGAAACAAAATTTGTGGAAATTTATGGGTTTTTTATTAAATTATTTTTTAAATTATTTACGTTGTTTTTTTGAATAAAAACAAACTAACACTTTATCTAGGATTTATTTATGTAACAAAACATTATATACATTAATATTTTATATACATCCGTAAAATATATTTAATGAATATCTTGCTGGAGGTAAAAGCACAATGAACCAATAGAGGATTTCTGTGTGCGTCACTCTATTTAAAAAATTTGCTTGAACTGTAAAAGTCAGACAAATGATCAGTTTAAAAAGTATTAATAGTGATAAAAATTATACTAAAGCGAAAAAATAAAAAGGCCTAAAGCCTAAACACTTAAAAAACTTAATAACTGACCCAGTTAAGGTACAAACCAAGATATAGAGTATGTCTACTTAAGTTCGTACCATAAGGCAAACTTATTATTAATTTTACGAAAAAATTTAACCATTCGATATTAATTGTTTTCGGTGGTAGGTATATGAAATATCTTAAAAATATAAATTTATGTTAGGAGGAAAGTACATTTATTTTTGTCAATATTGAAAATTTGTGGAAAAAAGATGTTTAGGATTTTTTTCTGCAATAACGAGCATTTTTGAGCTTCTTTTACAAAAGTATTTTATTTTAAAATAAGTATCCAGTAATGTGGAAACTTAAATTTTCATTGTTAATTAAAACCTACAATCTTATCTGCTTCCTTATACCTAAAAAACAAGTATGTAGATATCGAATAAAATAGACCAAGCACAGTGGCCTATGGAAACTGAAATCCTACTACGCTTTTCTTAGTATAAGTAGGTAATATTAGCTTCTAGACTATAATACCTTTCAACTAAATAGGATCAACATAAATCTAAAATTTATTTGGTTGGTAAGTTTGAGCATGCTATTTTCATATATTTCTTAAAATTATACACTTCTTTTACATTTGGTACCATTTTTTATGCTAAATAAGTAATCTCGCAATAAAAGTTTAGTTTTCAAGAAATAATTCTATTTAGATTTTTATTTTCAGTTCTCATTTCCCTAAAATTTATACCTATACATTTTTCCACATTAACCTATTCCAATCTAAGAAAAAAATAGTCTTCTACCAAATAGATTTTACTACACCATTAGCACTAAATTACCAATATTTAGTCATTAAAATATTAATAAATTTCAGTATAAACCACATTTTACACTTTTTAGTAATGTTTTATGTATATTTACTCAATAAATCAATGTTTTTGAATATACCGCCGATTTTGACATTGGGAGTGCGTATGCGCATGCCCTGCCATCCCGCAGACCCTTTCTTCAAATTGTGCCACTTTTCGAAACGGCGATTGATCCTCTATCCTTGTCTATTCTCTTTGGGGTTCTTGTGGCACATTATTTTGAAGCTCTTGGCAAGAACTTTATAACCCCAGAATATAAAGTCAATACCTTTAACTACTACAAAATGGCGATACTTTAAAAACTACACAAGGACACATTTAATGTGGAATTTTCTTAAGGCTCTTTGGAAAATGTATTAAAGGATAATATTGGTGATACTATACAGGGTATGACAAAAAGTATAGATTTTTTTTAATGACGCACCCTGTATATTATATTACCATTAAAAAGATATCTAAAAGACCTTTAGGAAAATACCCCGTAAGATATATTTACCTTTATCAGTTTTGTAGATATGGGCATCCAAATCAGGTATTCAGGTAATTTTCAAAGTACCGCCATTTTCAGTGTCGTAGAATCATATCTTTTAATGATTTTTATTTTAAAGTTAAAACACAAAGTTGTTTTCCTTTTATTGGTATACCCTGTATATTTTATTACCAATAAGGAGGTCTCCTTTGAAAGCCGTAAAAAATATCACATTTAACAGATTTAATTTATACTAGTTTCAGAAATATAGCCTTCAGGGGTTTGATAGTAAAATTGCATTTTAAAAATAAAACACCCTGTATATTGTTGTACCATTAAAAATACTTTTTAACACCCTAAGAAATGTACCACATTTAAAATGATTTTAACCCTTAAAGTTTGTAGGGAGAATTTCTGGACACCCTCCATAACTACCATACACAGGGTGAGTTTTTTTTCGATTTTTAGTACACAGACCTCAGAAACAACTGCAGCTTCGGATGGATATAAGTAAATGGGAAAAGATTTATAGTTTCTAGGCTTAGTCTAAGTTACTTTTTGTTTTGTCACAAAAAGTAAAAAATAGAAAAAAATTGTTTGTCCTTTATAACTCAGTTAATATTTAAAATAGCAAAAAAGTGTAATAGGCAACTTGTAGATAATAATCTTCTTAATGGAAAGATGTAATCTGATATTTTATGCACTGGTCCGTTTTTGAGCTACAACATAAACTTGCATTTTTAAAAAATAGATACCATAGTTGGCCATGACATTTTTTAAAAAGCCTTTTTATAAGCTTTTTAACGATGTATAGCAAGATATACTTTTAATAAAAAATAACGTAGTTTGAAACGTAATAATTTCTCTTTTTCTATCCTCGAAACAAGTTAACTAGTTTGTTTGTTAAAAATTCGTTTTTCTTTTTAACAGCCTTTCCAATGAATATATTAACTCTCATGCTCTTCTGTGACCCACAATCAGTTTAGGTAACAATAATTATTCAGGATTGTAACGTATAGGTGTTGTTTCCGAAAAGCTAATTTGGTTTTTAAATGGATATAGCATGGGTATAGGCAATAAGTGGATTTTTTGATAATTTTTGAATAATATTTTTTTTACTTAGTTTAATTTACAGCACTTTTCAGTTATTGTAATAAAAAATGTTGAATTAATTTCTACTTGTTAATTGTTAGTTTTGAATTATTTTAATTAATTTAGTTTTTTTTTGATGCTATAAACAAAGTGATTATAGCTTTCTTCGAAGCTACAGGGCGACTTTTAAAATTTTACATTTTCAGGTACCCTTTGTATCTTAGTTAGCTGATAACGTAACAAAAAGGTAAAAACGGATTAATATATAACTTTTAAGGTAGAATGAAGTGGTGTAGTCAGATATATTTTTTAAATTTTCTTGTTTGAGAAATACTGACCAATAATAGCTTTTTTTTGCTAATGGAACACCTTGTATATTTGTCAAAAAGTAAATTAGCCTTTTTACAAGCTTTTCAAAAATATATAACAATTTTGGTTTGTTTTTACAAACAACGACAAAGTTTCCAATATTCATAATTCTCATCCAAAATTTTGCAGTGGGCCATGCAAACAAATTAGGTAACAGTTTTTTTTATTGAATTAAATATTGTAGTGGTGCCTACATTACAAATTTCAAAATTGGATTTTGCTATTTCATTTCATTATGTTTTTTAGTTACGTAAAACTAGGCATGTAGCACTTACACGAGCAACAATATTAATTTGTAAATAGTTTTTATTAAATAATTTTCTTAATTTATTGTTAGCATAATATATTTAGTTTATTCTTGATTCAGAAAAACATAAAACAAAAAATGTTTTGCTTTCGGTTAAGACGTTAGAAACAATAGCTTTAACAAAAAAAAACATGTTGCATAGATTAAACATGTTAGTAAATATACTAGAATAATAGGTGCTTCTTAAATAAAAAATAAACACAATAAAATATGCTAACAATTAACTAAAATTATTTAATAAGAACCATTTACAAATTAAAAATTTTGCTCAAGAAAGTGCTACCTACCTAGATTTATATAACAAAAGAAAAAACATAATTAAGCGAAATCCCATTTTTAAAATCGTGAAGTAAGCACGACTACAGTAATTTAGTCAATAAAAACACGTGTAACTGATTTGTTATGAATGGCCTACTGCAAAGTTTTGGATTTAAAATTTGAAAGTTGGGAATATTGTCAATTCTTATAAAAGTATGCTTATAGTGTTGAATATTTTTAAAAAGCTTGTAAAAAGGCAAATTAATTTTACAGGGTGTTTTATTTTAAAAAAAAACAACACTTTTGATACGTTATCGGCCAACAAAGTAACAGTGGTAACTGAACATGCAAAATTTTCAAAATCACCCTGTAGCTCGGAAGCTAAGATAGTCTGAGCGGTACCTCGAAAAATCGAAAAAATCCGATGGTTTTTGCAGAAAGCAAGAAAATTCGTAGGTGATATACAAATAATAAATTAATTTGACCCGCAGCACTCTGGTTTTCGGCCATGTTAATCCAATATAGCGGCAAGTTTATAAAAAAAAAAACAAAAAGTTAGTGTCTGATCCAAAAATTACACTTAAATTTCAGAGAAGATAATTTATGCTAAGTAAATAATAATCCTTAATTTGTGTACCCTTTCCACTATTTAATCCTAAGCTAAACATGTGAGTGATACTAAGTTTCTTTAAGTTTTAGATTAGTAGAAGCTTAAAGCTTAACAATGTAGATATTTCTTCTTTACTTTTCCCTACAAAAAATCACGTTGTATCTCACTTAAGCACACCTAAACGGTCCACCTTGAGAAGCCCCGAACTTTTCACTTTGTTCGTCCCTTTATCCCTAGTGTTATAGACAATGTAACCTGCTGCCCGCGGAGGTCTCTCCTTCTTCTTCTAATCTTTAAGTCTCACCTCCCTTAGTGCACACGTTGCTATTTAGTCTTTAAGCCTTGGTGGATTGTTCAAAAATTGCAAATGAAACAAAAAAGGATTAGCAGGTGGATAAAAAAATGGCTTCTTAAAGACTATCGTTTGCATACTTTTTATTATACAAATAAAAGGTAAACGTGAAAAACCACACAAAAAACTCTATACATCTAGATTAACTCCCATTGGACGGAACCTTTAAAAAAGTTTAGACGCAACTATTCCGTTAAACACTGTTTAATAACGGTTTAATGCACATTGCGGATTTAAAATAATAAAAATCCAGATAAACGTACAATATAAGGAAAAATAAACTCTTTTGATCAGGACAATAAAGCTTTGGCAGTAAATGGATTTAAAATATTCATATATCTAAGCTTGTATATAAGTGACAACTCTTGAATTGTGGGAAAAGGTAAATTCCAAGTAAACTTCTAGGATTCATTTTTATGCTATACCTTGTTTAAATCAGCAACATGGTGGTCCAATTTAAACATACACTATTTACTTATGGTATGCTAGTTTGTTTAATATGCATTTCCAAGGTAATGAAATAACGCATACGAAAATAATGGAGCCTATACTGCGTATTTACCTATAACTGTCGATAAAATCAAAATCGAGACAATAAACACACTGAGAATTGCTCACATGTGGTATTTGATTTTCCTAATTTAAGAAAAGTACAACTAGCGTTGGATCTTTAATATGAGTTTTGCTTGCACTTTTTTTAATGATTAAAAATTTGTATTAGGAAAAGGTATACTATAGGTATTTCCCAAGGGTTACTTGCCCTATAACCTTTATAATATCGATTGAAAACACAAATTAACAATTTAATTTTAAATTTAAAGTTCTATATGACTATGTTAAAACTTTACTGAAAGTAAAGAAGCCATGAAAGCATATATATATATATATATATATATATATATATATATATATATATATATATATATATATATATATATATATATATATTGTGACGTGTAAAAATTTTGGAATTTCATATAAGGGCTTACTTTACGTCACTGGGGCAAATGCACCATATAGAACTATCTTCTGGAACCATGAGACCGGTGGACCATCAACACTAACTTTGCATTTTCTAAAACCCAACTTAACTTATTTGATTAACTAAATTTAGTACGGGCATATCCCTAGGGATAGCCCGTACGGGAGCTTAACTCAAACTTTAACTTTTTACTTGACTTTACTAACTACTTCTTATCTAATAAAAAACAATATCTTTTTAATTTCTTTCTCTCTTCTTTAAATATCAAATTTTCCAGTATTTGTTTTGCATTTCTAGGCAACTCAGCTTGTTTAATGTTTTTGTTTTATTATTATAAGAGTAACCTAGAAAATTGTTTGATTTATACTTTTTAAACCTTGACACCTCACGTATTGTTTTATGTCCCAAATTTCCCAATGTTAAGTAACCCAATTATATTTAAATTTCCCAAAAATGTATATTTTTAAAATTCCCAAATTGTATACTTTTTTTATACTAGGTGTTCACATATGCCCCCTTCCTGAAAGCGTTGGACCCACAACGCTATTAGAAATGAGCCAAATTTACTTTAAACCCTTTAAAAAAATTAGCAATATTACCAAAATCGATAGTTCCATATAGCTTACAAAAATTTAAAAATATAACAATATTTTACCTATTATGTAAATTACCGTAAATAACCTTAACTTTTCGAAGTTTTTAAAAATATGAAAAAAGTTTTATCTAAAATTTTTCAATAAATGTAAACAAAATAAATGAACAAATAGCCTTTAATCCAAAAAATAATTAATTGACTTGACTTTTTTTCTAAAAAATAAAAGATTTGTCATTGATCATAAGAAAAAGGTTAAATTTTTTCCATTGTTAACTGAATAATTTCTAAATTTGGGATTTTCTCCAAGTAGTTTTATTTAAATATAGTTGTAACGGTTAAGATTATTTTTTAGAGAAAAGTGGCCTAAATTCTATACCTCCTATATAAAACACTTTAAATACATAGTATTATTCCTCATTAACTTTACTACATATGTAAAACAAAACACCCGACTTGGTAAACAAAATATGATTCTTTAAAACTAGCTAGCTCAGCATTATTAGAAATTGTTACGACCTTGACCGTAAATTGTAAATCATTAAAACAATGACCCTTTCATAACTTAATATTACATATACGGTGGGTTAAAAAAGAGTTATTATCAACGTTTACTTTTAGGCTACTTTTCTCTGCATATTAAATCATTATTTTTATCAATATAATAATAGACAATAAGTAAACAACAAAAAAAAAAATACCATTAATTAAAAAACATTACAGATTTATCTAAACACTTTATAAATACCATAATGTTCTAGATTGTCCATCTTTTGTTGAATTGTACTGTGTCCACCTTGCCTCCCTGTCCATGTCCTTGATGGTGCGTTCCATTGGCCTTTTGTCCCGTACTTCTCCTCCACATACCATTTTCCGCCTTTTACTCCCATTTTCTTCTTCTACATCAGGTTACTGCAACTTCATGCCAATTTCCCCATATCCTGAGCTTTCTCAGGGCCGCTTAACTGTCTTGTACCCCACAATTCAAGACCATACTTCAGAGCTCTTCCCCATACTAGAGCTGCGGCTTCCAATGCTAATGCAGCCTCATGCTGCTTCTAAACTCCGTCTTCACGACGTAACACAATAACTTCAACGCAAATAAATATTCTTCTTCAACAACTCTGGCTAACACCATTTAGCCATATCTCAAAACTGAAGATATACCTTATCTTTCTTTTCTTATAGCTACGCTGCTACCTTCTTGCAGCTACGCTACTCAACATATTTTTTCCCCGTCCTCGTCATTTCACACACATTTCTTCTTCGGGGAACGGGACGCCTTTACCATATATATGGCATTTTCTTCCACAAATACACTGAGGGGTAGGAAGGGCGTACCATGAGCGACTTTTCCTATCGCTTCACAAAGGGCACTGGAACTGGGGCGGGCACAGCTTACCATAACCGACGTTTCACAAAGGTCACTGGGAACAGGGGCGCCTCCACCATATGTGACGTGTAAAAATTTTGGAATTTCATATAGGGATTACTTTACGTCACTGGGGCAAATGCACCATATGGAACTATCTTCTGGAACCATGAGACCGGTGGACCATCAACACTAACTTTGCATTTTCTAAAACCCAACTTAACTTATTTGATTAACTAAATTTAGTACGGGCATATCCCTAGGGATAGCCCGTACGGAACTTAACTCAAACTTTAACTTTTTACTTGACTTTACTAATTACTTCTTATCTAATAAAAAACAATCTCTTTTTAATTTCTTTCTCTCTTCTTTAAATATCAAATTTTCCAGTATTTGTTTTGCATTTCCTAGGCAACTCAGCTTGTTTAATGTTTTTGTTTTATTATTATAAGAGTAACCTAGAAAATTGTTTGATTTATACTTTTTAAACATTGACACCTCACGTATTGTTTTATGTGCCAAATTTCCCAATGTTAAGTAACCCAATTATATTTAAATTTCCCAAAAATGTATATTTTTAAAATTCCCAAATTGTATACTTTTTTATACTAGGTGTTCTATATATATATATATATATATATAGATATATATATATATATATATATATATATATATATATATATATATATATATATATATATATATATATATATATATATATATATATATATATATATATATATATATATATATATATATATATATATATATATATATATATATATATATATATATATATATATTTAATTATCTTTGCTTTTACAACTATTTTGAAAGAAGTAGAAGTATCCAAAGCCTTTTTAATAATTTTTCTTGTTATCAGATTAAAAGTCACTCATTGGCATATTTTTAAAAAGCACTAAGAAACAAACAATTCCTTGTACAAAATAAATAAATTTTTTTAATAATAAAAATCTTTTTGCTAGACATCTGTTTTAAGTCACATATGAGGCATCATTATATTTAGAATACTTTACAACACAATTGATTTTCGAGTTAAAAATAGAAATATTAAAAGGGATATCTACCTCTAAAAAACATCCAAAATATTTACATTTTTACCATTTATGCACTTTTTTAAACTTGTTTTAAGTTACAGCACCATATCTAATTTCAGTAGCTCAATTTCGCTACGCAAAGTATAGGATTTAAAAAAATCCTTTTGTTAGTTCTATATTCTATAGGTAATATTTTTTTAATATTTATTTATTTATTTATATTTTCTCTTCATCATTAGAGTCAATATATTTAAATTATATCAAAACAATACCCCACATGACATGTTACATAATTTAGGGAAATATGATATACACGTTTACTTTGGCCTTAAATGTAAACAAAAATACTGTCATGACGATTTTGAGTTTATATCGTCTATTTAAAATTGAAAAGCAGCCATGATTTTTAAATTACTTTTATAATTTAGATATTTTTTTAAATGGCGGGTCAAATTACTTCTATTAATATGAACAATGCACATGACAGATATCTTGCTTTCTGCAATTTTCGTCAGATTTTTTTAAGTACTGCTTGGGCTAAGAGGGCTATGACGGCTTTGTTTATGGCATCTTTTATTTCACAAGGAAGTAGCCCAAATTCGCGAAAACCGCAAGGTTATATCTCTAATAATAATTGAAATATCCCGCTGTTGCAACCAAAATAGGATCACCCTGTATATTGTGTAAATAATACAAATTATTTCTATCCTCTGGAAGGTTTCTGACTTTAAACAATATAAAACCACAAGAAGTTGATTAAAAATTGTCAAAATCGGAGCTGTTACTGAGGACTTTCTGCGAAAAGTCTTCTCGACTAACACAGTAATAGCCAATAAACTTAATATCCATTATACACGAAGTAAGGTTGCCCCAAAGTAGTTTTAAAACAAATAAAGTTGGCTTGTGCATTAATTTTATGACATAATATTCTTTAAAAAAGTTATGGTAATGGATCACTTAAGAGATATTTACCTATGAATATGCACACATGAATGGCCGTTCAGAAATACATAGATTAAATAATTTAAACCAAAAACACCCTTATAAAGCTAAAAACTTTGTTAATAACTTTATTCTTTTTTTTATATAATACTTTTCAAACAAATGTATTATCAAAATTTCATATATTAAACCCCAGGTTTCATTTCTGCTGCTGTAAAGAAATAAGCAGCACACGATATACAGGGTGTTCGCTACTTCATGGTACACAGGAAAGCCATAGATTCATTAAGTCAAAATATTAAAATTTAACCAAACATACCTATATCCAAAAGTTAATGTGTCAAAGTGAAAAAAATTGTTTTAGATTTTTATTTTTTAAATTTTTGACATGTTTTAAATATTTTTGTGAAACTTGGTATCTAGGGGTTTCTTGACATAATAAGCTATTTAGATCTAATATTAATTTTTATGTGTAAGCTAGAAGGGGCTAGCTTCACTATTTAAATGTCTCTAAAACATTCCAACTTTTGTGCTACTCTGTATGTACCATCTAAGTAAACCAGTAAACTCCTCTATGCTTTCTACACAAAATGTATACTTTGTAAGAATGGCTCCGAGCAACCGGTTTTAAGATATTTGCATTTAAATGTTTTAGTGCAGCCAAAAAGTATATGGAAGAATAGGTAAAGATGGGTCCACATTTAATTCATTCTGAAAGCAATGCCGCCAAGTAAACCAAAAATGATAAAGCAAACCAACCCTTTTTGGAACAATGATTTATTGCAGCAAAAAATATTCAACCCGACGAGTTTCTAGTACCACGCCACGTGTCACCGGTTTTATAGTACGACAGGGGCGAAATAAGAGGATATTTTTAAGTACGTGATACGTGTTTTAGCATTTTTTAATTATTTATCTAAAAATATGTAATCAGGCTCTGTCCGAGGCTATGTACAGGGTGTCCCATTTTGGTTGTCCCTTATGGGAAACTTGGAAACCATAAGAGATATTAAAAATCCGATACCCCATCCTCGAGCTCTTTTGTGGAGAAAACATTTATGGTAAAAACAGATCATCGCTATCGCGAAGCGTTTCAGAGATACAGGGTGATTCTCGATTTTTTCACTTTTGAAAAGACCCTGTAGCTTTGTTGTTATTACAGATACGAGAAATCTAATTGCACATTATAAAGACACTTTTTTCCGTAGAATCCAGTGGCGTAGCCAAAAACATTTTTGAGCTGTCATTTTTGACATATGACCCAAACATGTTTTTTTTTTATTAGGGACACCCTATAAATGATTAGGTAATTAAATTGCTTGTTTTTTTCTGATTAAAATAATATATCATAGTAGGTGGTTTAATAAATTTTTTACGTCAAATATTGGAAAAATTATGATTTTAAAGACGCATTGCGGCTTCTATCTGTTTTTTAAATTGTTTTATATTTTTGTTTTAAAAGGAATCTGTCATCCCTTAGCTCAGGAGACATTTCCGTAAAAAAACAAAAAATCAGTTTACAACAACAATAATAAACAAGTTATATTAATTAAACTTAAAAATTTATCAAGTTTTTTTAGTTTTTGATTTTTTTATTATTTTTTATTTTTTATGAATTCTTCATGTCAACTTTACCAATAGAGCAAAAAAAAAAATAAATTCAAAAAAAAGTCGAAAAATTTTTGACACACCCTGTATAACTTTGATTTTTATTTTTTTATACAACATTATCATACTAATACAGTACCAAAATTTTTTTGCTTCAAATTCATAAATAAGGACGCTATGAATTTTTAAATTTAAACATAAAAATAATTATTTTTAATTTTTGAGACACACTGTATCATTTATATTTATATAATAATATTCTTCCTTATCATATATACTATCCATAATTTCATCATTATATATTCATAAATAAAATTGTAGGAAATTTTTAAAGTTAAAAATAAAAAAAAATCATTTTAACTTTTTGAGACACCCTGTATCATTTTTTATGTATAATAATATTTCTCACCAACACATTTATCAAATACCAAAATTTCATCCCTTTATTTTCATAAATAAAATAGTAGGAAGTTTTTAAATTTTAAAATAAAAAAAAATATTTTAATTTTGGAGACACCGTATATCATTTTATTATGCGTATTAATAATCTTCTACATCATATATATTATTTACCAAAATTTCATACTTATATATTTATAAATAAAGTGGTAGGAAATTTTTAAATTTTAAAATAAAAAAATTGCGTCTTTAAAATCATAATTTTTCCAATATTTGACGTAAAAAATTTATTAAACCACCTACTATTTGATTAGTGATCTATTTTAATCAGAAAAAAACAAGCAATTTAATTACCTAATCATTTATAGAGTTGTCCCTAATAAAAAAAAACATGTTTGGGTCATATGTCAAAAATGACAGCTCAAAAAAATTTTTGGCTACGCCACTGGATTCTACGGAAAAAAGTGTCTTTATAATGTGCAATTAGTTTTCTCGTATCTGTAATAACAACAAAGCTACAGGGCCTTTTCAAAAAGTGAAAAAATCGAGAATCACCCTGTATCTCTGAAACGCTTCGCGATAGCGATGATCTGTTATTACCATAAATGTTTTCTCAAAAAAGAGCTCGAGGATGGGGTATCAGATTTTTAATATCTCTTATGGTTTCCAAGTTTCCCATAAGGGACAACCAAAATGGGACACCCTGTACATTCAAAAAGGTTTGTTTAGTTTATTATTTTTTGTTTACTTTGCGGTATTGCTATCAGAATGAATTAAATGTGGACCCATCTTTACATTAATCTCATTCGTATATCATGAGGCGGTTGTAGTTATGACTAATATGCTGTTTTTAAATAAATTTTTGGTTGCACTAAACCATTTTAATTTAAACATCTTAAGAACGATTGCCTAGAGCCATTGTTACAGGGTACACTTTTTTGTGTAGAAAGCATTAGGAAGTTAGTGGTTTACTTAGATCGTCCATACGGTGTAGCACAAAAAGTTGGGACGTTTCAGAAAGATTTAAAAAGTGCAGTCAGCCCCACTGGTTAACACATAAAAATGAATATCAGATCTGAATAGCTCATGTAAAAACCCCTAGATACCGAGTTTTATTAAAATATTCCAAATGTATCAAAAGTTGTCTAAAAACTAAATTAAAAATATTTTTTTTACTTTCACACACTGTATCTGCCTTATTATTAACTTTAATATATAGGTATGTATGGTTTATTCTTCATATTTTGATAAGGGAATCTGTTGTTTTTCTGGGTACCATTAATTAGTGGACAACCTGTATAAACTTTAAACCCGCGTACAGACGTGGGTTATGCAACGTGCAACAAACATGCAGTGTAACATGTAGCAACAAAGGCTCTTAATGTCGTTGCTGCAACCTCCTTTTAAAAAGGATTATTCACATTCGAAACGAACTTCTGGACGAACGAAGTTGTAGTGCAGGATCTTTTTTATTTTAACATATTACTTGGTAGATAAACATGTAAAAACCAAAGATGTCGTCGCTGGTAGAACACTTTAGCTATTTGATAAAAGAAACCGTTTTACAAAATTGATTTGTCTTTATAAAAAACAATTAATTACAGTGGTCTTTCTCCCGTCTTCATAATTTTACTTTGATTTTTATTGTTTTTTGCAACAACACATAATAGCAGAGGAGTCCACGATGCCAAATGGGTATTTACTTAATCGTTATAGAGACTTATTGGGTTGCAAAGCTTAGATTCTAAAAGAAAAAAAATGTTATATAACGTAAACATTTTCATCTGTGGAGGCAGCGGCTATAGATTTTTAAATATAAAAAAAATATTGTTATTATTTTGGCTTGTGAAAATTGGTTTGATAGTATCGGATTATATATTTTTCAAAATATTATTTGGCTTTTCTCCAGAATAAAATTAAAACGTTTATTTAACACTTTATAAAAATTAAAACTTTTATAAAATATGTAGAACTATTCTGCTCTTACACAATTTATTAAAAGTTATTATTACTTTAATAGAAAAAAATAATGAACATTTAATATTAAGTTACTTACAATACAAAGGTTTCAATCTATAAACAAAGGTTCATTAGCACTCAGTTGAAATTAAAATCTTAACAAGACTCCAGACGATAATTTTTTTTTATTAATTCTACAGGCAATACCTATCTTAATTGGTTTTTAAGAAAATGTCGATTAAAAATGTCATGTTTATTGCCATTTTTATCAATTTGGTCAAAAACAAATAATGATAATAAAGGGCTTTTGCGATTTTTATACATGCTTAATAAGCCTTATATCCTATTGTCGTAAAAATACAATTTTCGGTTTTACTGGAAAATTTAACCTTTGGCAGTAAATTACTTCAATAATTTAAATGAAAACCATTAAATTACGCCTTAAATTTAAAGTTACCACCTATTTTCTAATCTTTTTTGTTAATTATACCTTTTCTCTAAACATTAAGTATTTAAGATAAGTCCTAGAAACTTTCTTTTTTAAATGGAACACCCCCTATATTAACAAGTTTTTATATTCACCCTTTTATTATAATACTTTTTTGTTAATATTGTCCTATACCTATCTTTATCGGTTTTCGAGATAAAAAATAATTTGTGTTAAATATGTGCCAAAACATGGCCCTAATTTAACTTTAGTAAACTAGTGCTCTCAATTCATGAAAAGTTAATGTTTTGGTGGTAGTTTGGACAGACACGAAGTATTTAATTTACACCAGGAAATCGACTCCATATCATACAGGGCGTGCTAAAATTACTATTATTTTCGTTATTCTTAAAAGTGGTCAAAAAATCATTTTTTCAAATGAAACCCCTGTATATTACTCAATAAAATAAAAGATGAAGAAGAACACTTTAAGATGACATATCATATTTCTATACCTAAATCATCAAGATTTCTTAATAAAGACGCTTTTTTGTAAAAAAAAAAAATTAATTTTTAGAGAATTTAATTTTGAAGTTTGGTGACTTTTATAAGTAACTTTTGAAGAGTTATTGACGGTGTTTAAAATAATCTTCCAAAATGAACGCAAATACTTATTATTCAAACGAAGTTCTTATAAAATTATTTATTATACACGGAGAGTGTGATCAAATCATTGCCAGAAGTTGCAAAAAATTTAACCAAATGTATCCTAAATTAACACCAATGAACGAAAGGAAGTTTGTACGACTACAAAATAATTCAATTAACATGTGAAAGTACAGAAAATAACATAATCAAGACGAATAAAAATAACAAAATTGTAAACAAAATAGCAATTTTTTAAAATAAATGCTGGAAATGTTGTCCATTACATTCTAAACATTTTAAAATATGCTTTTGTACACGACTCGTGCTTGCTTTTTCAATTTGATGGGGATTCAGATCTTCAATACACCACACTACATGTACACTCTTCCTTTAAAAACGGCCCAAAAAAAGTCAAGCGGCGTGAGATCGGGTGATCCCGGTGGCCAATCCCATGGCCCCAAGCGCCTAAACCAACGATCGTCAAACATTTCGTAAAGTTCCCTGGAAACTTCCTGGGTGCAATGAGTTGGCAATCCGTGCAGTTGAAACCACAAATTCCTATATTCCTCTAAAGACAAATTATCGACAAAAACGGTAACAGTCTTCCTTAGTATTTCGAGATATCGCTCAGCATTAAGTGTGTCATAAATAAAAAGCTAATTTTATTCTTCTTGAAAATTCAGAAACCATTTAGTTAAAATTTTTCTTGAAACAATTTTTTTGTCACGTTTTATTTTGGAAGATTATTTTAAAGACTGTCAATAAGTGTTTATAAGCTTATGAAAGTCACCAAACTGTCATAGGCTTGATATTTCCATGGTTACTTAAAATTAAATTATTTAAAAATAATTTTTCACAAAAAAGCGGCTTTATTAAGAAAACTTGATGATTTAGGTATAGGGACATGATATGTCATCTTAAAACGTTCTTTTCCATTTTTTATTTTATTGCGTAATATACAGGGGGTTTCATTTGAAAAAATGATCTTTTGACCCCTTTTAGAAATAACGGAAATAATAGTAATTTTAGCACGCCCTGTATGATATGGAGTCGATTTCTTGATGTAAATTAAATACATCGTGTCTGTCTAAACTACCACTAAAACATCAACTTTTCGTGAATTGAGCGCACTTATTTACTAAAGTTTAATTCGGGCCATGTTTTGGACCATATTTAACACTAATTATTTTTTGTCTCAAAAATCGATAGAGATAGGTATAGGGCAATATTAACAAAAAGTATTATAATAAAAGGGCGAATATAAAAACTTGTTAATATAGGGGGTGTTCCATTTAAAAAATAAAGTTTCTAGGACATTTTGATAGAAGCGGTAACGTCGCAATGCTGAAAATATTTTAGATCGATAGAACAGGTAAGAATATGTAAGATGCTAAATTTTCAGAAAAATTCTACGTTCCGTATTCCATAAACGTCTAACCTACCATCGACCGTGAATCACCCTGTATATATATTCTTAAAAACTAATTAAGATAGGTATGGCATGTGGTACACGTATTTTCTTGGAATTGCCTGTAGAAATAATTTTTAGAAAATATATAGGCTGTTTTATTGAAGTTAGCAAAGTTGGGAGCACTTCCGGTTAAACCGGATGTGCCACATAAAATCTAAAACATCAATAATCTGCACCCCATTTAACTATACATCCGACCAAAATTTCAAAATTGCGTAGCACTTCTCAATGAAACGACAGGCTTGCTAGTAATATCGTCGGCACCTGATATTAAAAAAGCTGTTGACCAGGAACAAATAATTGCTAGGTAAAATGGCTTCATTTCCTGTACTACCTAAATACCAATTTTAATTTCAATATTTAAACCCTATTGTATTTTTTTTTATTTGACAATCTGTATTTTTCTCATAATCAACCTTTTATTAGAAATAAGTACATTTGGTTAAATTCCATTTATTTTGACTCTTCGGTTTAACTGTGTACCATTTATTTGTAAACACCTTGTATAATTAAAAAAGCTATTTATTTTATCATTTTATCAAAAGCATATAAATAAAAATCGACAAAATGTGTCACGGTGCATCGCAACATGACATATTGGGGGTTTATTCCTTATAGACCATGAAAATAAATTGAAAAATTATTAACTATATATTGTGCTTTTAAAAGAAATAGACAGATACTAATATAAAACTGACAGAAAGCGAGAAATATATGCTTAGCTCTGTGGATATACCCTTTTAATACACTAAAATGACAGTCATAATTTATTATTTTATGATACTAGAAAAGAAAAAAACAAGTGTACCCTAAAAATTGGAATAAGGGATATATAATTCATGTAGTGTTTACTTTGCTTTTAAATATAGAATCACAAAAAATAAAATATAAAAAAAGGTATATTACAGTTTATACCGAAAATATTAAATTATTTTTTGATAAAAATATAAGTTATGAATTACTAAAAATGTAAGAGACGCTAAAGTATACCAAACTATCTAAAAAAATGGAAAAAAGTAAAACACATTTTTTTATATAAAAAAATCTTTCTATTTATTATAAATCATATACAGACTGTTTACGGATGGGGT
This sequence comes from Listronotus bonariensis, assembly GCA_014170235.1. Taxonomy (NCBI): domain Eukaryota; kingdom Metazoa; phylum Arthropoda; class Insecta; order Coleoptera; family Curculionidae; genus Listronotus; species Listronotus bonariensis. Next base: position 108,081 of record JACEGR010000700.1, read on the forward strand.
TTAGAACAGGGCAAATGGACCATAAAAATGATAAAAAAGGCATTCTTTATAATTCTTTTTAAATTAACGGTCAGAGTGGGGGTAGTCAGACCGTCACAAGAATTACTGCTTGTAAAAGCAATAAAACAAGTAATAAATAAATACCATAATAAATGAGACTACAGTAAAAAACATAGGAACATGTATTTTCATTGGTTTGAAGCGCTACAGATAGTCATGCAAAACGATCACATTGGGGGGATCAAGACTAGTTCTGGTTAGTTAAATATTTTTTTATTTGCTTTACTATAGGTTAAAAAAATCTGAAATAGCCAGTACCCCCACTCCCCTAATGTGATAGTGACAGATACAAATCAATCAAATTACACGTCCTTGCAGTTTTTACAGTAGTCTTGATAAATTAATTATTTTTAAAACATTGGTTAAATTAATTTAAATCATTTTATTTGTAGAAAATTAAAGTAGGGAAAAATGGCCTCAAATGACATACTTTATAAATTTTTGCCTATATTTTAAAAAGAAGTATTGCGATTAATTATAACAAATTGTTAAGTGCCTTTAAAACTTATTCTTAGTCATCACTTAAGCCAAGATTCACATAACCCAGCATAGAAAAAATATTATTACAATTTTTCATAATGTCTCCAAGTATGTCATTTTAGGCATGCTGTCAGATAAAATGACGCAATAGCTTAGGCTAAAATGACATATACCTTCAATAGACGATTTTAAGAATGTTATAAAGTTAAAATCATCGCCTTTTAGGTGTTAAAATTGTACTAACGGCTCATTCTTGCCACGATGATCATCAACTTACCTGTTAATTGCTGTACCGGCCAGTGACTTCATCTATCAAGCAGTAGATTTATTAGTTTTAGATCTTCTGTTTTTGCCTTCTTTTAGGCCTAATAGACAACCAGCTATACTTCACACAAATTTTAAGAAATGACATTGTGACAATTGTTAGAATTTAGGTTAAGATTTCTAATCAATTTGTTTCTAAATATTAAAATATTTTGCTAAAAATAAATAAAAAAGTATAACAAAGAAAAATTATGGCTTTAAAGAAAACCTGCCTTTTAATAGGTACTTCTAGTATACTAGTATTTTTAATATTTATGTTTTGTGCAGCACTCTTCATCTATAAAATTAATTTTAAACTTCTTTTTATAGTTCAATTTCTTTCAAACAATATTGACAATGCATTAATCTTTCACTTTTAGTTATTATTAAATAGTAAATTATATAGCTACTATTGTTTTTTTACCCTTTTAACAAGTTATAAAGACACACCTAATAAATGTGGCATTAGCTGTAAATTTTTATTTGAATTTACCAAACCTATCATTTTGTAGCTTGTATTTGTCAGTTTCAATACCTTAGGTTTACCCTACAATCTTTTTAGCTAGTATATTCTCTATTTGAAACAAAAATCTTTTATTTAAAAAATGTAATCTCAATAATAATTGGTGATCCAAAATAACAACATTTTTTTAACAGAAATGCTATGAATGATTTTTAAAGATTTTAATATAAGAAACTTGAAAAATTCCGATTGGTGACAAACTATATTTTTCATGAAAAAAAAATTAATCCAAATAATGGCATCAATAAGTATTAGTTTACACACTTGCAATAACTGCATAGTTTACTTTAACTACTTTTCTGAAAAATTGAAGCAAAAAACTGTTTTTCATGGGTAGTTTACTTTTTCTTTACACTTCTTTTTGTATTAGGTAATAAATAAAATATTGTTTATAAAAAAATGTTTTGGTTTTTGTTAATTTAATTTTTCATCTGTACCATTAAATTTTTAAACAGAAATATTAAGGAATGCACTCCTTATGTACATAGTTAAGTATGTACATTTAAAGACAAGTTTAGAATATAATAAAAAGCAATATTATTTCTGAGTTTATTAAAAAATTGCATTTTAAAGACAACAAAGGAAGTACTATATGTTTTTGTACATTAAACTATTTTAAAATAGATTGTTATTAATAGATGAATATTTTCTGTTCCCATTAAGAACCCCAAACAATCAAAAACAAACCCTGGTTTTCCAAATCTTGTGATAAAGCTAGAATTTTAAAAGTTCAGGCTCACAAGAAGTTTCTACAGGATCCTAGTCCAGAAAACCGACAGGCCAGCATTGAAGCAAAAACTACTACAATCAAACGATTTCGGAAGCCAAAGACTTCTTCGACAATCGTATTAAAAACAAAGTTCTTTCTTGCTCAAATGGCAGCAAATCTTTCAGGTCCTTTGCGAAAAACATAAGTAGGAATTTTTGCATCAGTTCTTTCTCACCACTAACTTTGGAAAATGAAATTATTTCTACCTAAAGGAAAGGCAAAACTATTTGCCAAACAATTTGCTGCCAATTCAACCCTTGACCCTCCCGTAAATCATCCAATTCCAGCGGTTACCCCAGTTCCCCATAAAATGCCCGATATTATTTTAAAAGTAAAACACATTAAACGTATCCTTTCTTCCCTTAACACCAAGAAATTGTCTGGGCTGGATGGAATACCAGCAATCCTTTTAAAAAATGTGCTCCAGAACTTGCACCAATCTTAACTCAGTTCTTTCGAATTTCTTACGACACAGGTATCTTTCCGGAGAGCTGGAAAGCTGCACGTGTTCAACCTATTCCCAAGAAAGGATCTTAATCCCTTCCATCTAACTATAGACCAATTTCAATTCTCTCACTTCTTTGTAAAGTAATGGAAAAATAAATTAATTTACAAATTCTTAAGTACTTAGAAAAACACAAAATTTTGCATGACAGGCAGTATGGATTTCGCCACAAAGATCTACAGCAGATCTTCTTTCCTTTGTACCACACTGTTGGAATAAGTCTCTTGAGTTTCTAGGTGAGTCCCAGATCGTTGCTCTTGATATATCCAAAGTTTTTAACCAGGTCTGGCATGCCGCACTTCTTAATAAGCTTCCCTCCTATGGTCTTTCAACTAAACTCTGTACTTGGCTCTCTAGTTATCTATCTGATCGACGTATATCAGTTATTGTGGACGGCCATTCTTCAAACTTTCACCAAGTAAATGCTGGAGTCCCTCAGGGCTCGGTTCTGGCACCAACATTGTTTTTCTTCACATCAACGACCTCTCTCGTCCACAACTAATTCCATTCAAAGTTCCTTGTCACGAAAAGAGTCATCAAATACTCATCCTCTACTTATGAGCGGCCAAGTTTTACAGAGCAAAGACACCTTCAATCTTGTGGGCGTCACATTTGAAACTAACCTTAACTGGCATAAACACATTGTATCTATAGCTACGGCAGCTTCAAAAAAGCTTGGATTTCTCTTTCGAGCCAAAAGTATTTTTCCGCTTCTAATTTATACACTTTATATGTGTCCCAAATCCGACCTCCGTTGGAATATTGTTCTCATAAGTAGAGAGAGATGAGGCATTGAGCGCCCTCCGTCCTCCGGAGGAGCTTATTATCTCAAGATCTCTGACGTCATTCGAAATTTAGGAATCTTGCGCAACGCGTTGTTTAGGGCGTGGTCCCTACTATCTGTCAAACCATAAGTGTCATCTGTCACCTGTCAAATGTCATCTGTCACCTGTCATATGTCAAAAATCACGTGACTAGGAAAATGGCCGCCATGCGTAGGATACTTGCGCTATGGTCATAAATTGATTTGCGCAAGACGCGAAAATTCCAAGTCATACCGTTCGGGCGCTATCGACTAAAATCGTTATTTAACCTTGATGATGAGTCATCAGCGCGCGGTTTAAATTTTTTAAATATAGTATTACGTCATACCTATCGAATAGCGAAAACCGCATGACGCCATCTTTAGCCATAAGGGCGCTACAGCTGTTTAAAATATGGCGAGAGACACCAACCAGCGATTAGGACGGTAACCCTATAGCAAAATTAATCATAGCGGCCTTATTATTTAACTTAGAATAATGAAACTTGAACAAAGAATAGTTGCTAACGACAAATAATTTCAAGGTCAAACTTGTCACATGATAATCCTAAAATTCTAAGAATTACGGGCCCCGGCACCCCGCGCCCCCTGCTTAAGCCATCGGTTTAAGCGGAAAGCTGCGGTTAGATAATAAACGGTAAAAAACAGTGGTAACTAAATAAAAAACAGTGTTTGTAGTAAAGCATTTATTATAAAATAAAAAATACATACATGGTTGCCATATTTCTAAATAATTCTTAGAATAATACCTTATAAAATAAATAGCAGTGTTTACAGTAAAGCAATTATTTTTAAATTAAAAAATACATTGTTGCCATATTGCTAAATAATTCTTAGAATAATGTATTATTACGGTTATTTAAACTCTTCTCACAGACCCTGTTAATGGTGAATATTTTACAAGTTTGTCATGAATAATTAAACAGTAAGCATTTGTGTTTGCAGGAAAGTTTTCTTTTGTTTCAATCTCTAACCTTACATCAATAATGCCAGAATTAAGGATTTCATTTTGTCTTGAACAATCAATTACAATTAAGGATGCATTGTTTTTAAATTTTTAGGAGTTAAAAGTGGTTCGTTTTCTTTTTCGTAGTAGCTTTCTTGAAATTCTGAGTACATTTCATAGAGAGTAGCTATTATACCTCTTGAAATTTCCAAATTTAAATTATCATATGGATAAAATTCAGAATTTAAATAAAGCTTTGCATTTGATACATCACAATGATCAAATAAGCTACAATTTTTCTTGTGGTTATCCTTTCGATCTGTTTGAAAACCTAAAATTATCCATCTTGGTCTTTCCACCTGCACAGAAGTTTTAATGGTCCATGTAAGGTGTTTTCCAATCGGTATTGAAGGATGTTCTGTGAGTTCCCAGCTTCTAAAACCGATATCCAATTCAGTTCCACTTCCAACAATCTGTAAAAGTTCTAGTCGCTCAGCATCGGATACTGTAATATGTGGTAGCCTCCAAACAATTTTATCAATAATAGCTTGTACATTTTCTCCATCGGTAGTGTTAATAACGGCATTTTTATCGGAAGAACTTCTTAACAATATTAGTTCATGCTTAACATTTATAAGTATCTTTTGAAAATCTTCAGCGAATCCTAGTAATGTCCTTAGTGGAACACAAACATTAAAAGTTCCGTTTGAGCCCATCCCATTGTGGCGAGCGTAGTGCAGCGGTAACGTACCAGCTTCTCACCGCAGCGATCCGAGTTCGATTCTCGGAACCGGACATTGGCATTTTTAATCGCTCGTCACCTCACAGATGGCTTGGCAAACCACTGTGTAGTATTCTGCCTACCCCAGGTAGTAGTTATTTTAAAAAATAACGTCCGTGGTGGTACTACCGCGTTGTCTAAAGGTGCTGTAAAATGCAGAAATTGCATGTTTCAGTGCTTGGATAACGTTGACGGAACAGCGCGAAAAAGGGGTTAAACATCTAATAACCCGACACCCACGGTACTCTGGTACTTAGGCATAAAGCCTTCGTGAAGTGTAAAACAAGATATAAAAAAAAAAAAAATCCCGTCCCAGGTAAAATCATCTTCAATACTCCAACCAGCGTTTTTATATTTAATTAACTCATTACCATTGTAAGAGACATAACCTTTCATTGTTGCTGCTATTCCAGGATATCTAGTCGAATCAATAACTTTTCCGCCAATTTCAAGACGAATTTCTTCAAAGAGGTGTCCCACAAAGTTGTTTACAAGTTTAGCAGTGTCTGAAACTCTTCCATCGGACCCTTTTAAAAGTCGTCCTTCCAAATAAATATGACTTGCCCAAGGTAGGGTGTATATATCAGTTTGTTGCACCGGTATTCGAATTTCATCATTATTTTTGAAAGAGCTGGAGTACGGTAAATGGCTATGCCTTTCTATTTTTGTAATAGAGTTATCAAAGTTTAGCGAATCTGTCACGTTTAAAATGCTCATTTTCTAAGTTTTTAACAAGAAGCCCTATGGATGCAAGAAATCTTATATTTTCTTCTGTTAAGCTCTTTTTAGTGTTCCAAAGCTGGTTAAAATTGACAATTTTCTTGGCGTTATATTTCACAACCATAACACGTGTGCTCTGCACAACGTTCTGCAGTATACTGACACACATATCACAAAGTAGTTATTTATAAAGACTTTCTCAAATGTAATCTAATAGTAATAACTTCTCCTCTAAAGTCAACCAATTCACCATCTTGATCAACCAGTTTTAATTTAATGTTGCTGATAATTTTGGTGGATACAGGCATATAAAGCACATTTTGAGGAATTTCTATAATTTTGAAACCAGCTGGTACTGATGGCGAAAATTCATGTATTGTATGAACAAGCATATTATTGTGATATGCGCCAGTAACGATATTACACTCGATTTTAATCACGTTAATTTTCAGAATATTTACAGGTGTTTGCGATACATGTTTAACGTTGGGCTTTAGCAAAATATTATGAAATCCCAACAATTTTCCAATAGAATTTGTCTTAGTAAAGTCAACTGTATGAGAACATTCAAGCTCACACTTGAGCGTATTAACATTACCCTTTAGGCTTAGGGTACAATTAAAATTATTGATGGCTTTATTTTTTTCCTGTATGGCCTCTTGTAGATAATCATTTATTGCACTTATTTCATATGATCCAATCGGGATTTCTAGAGTAATATCACCCACATAAAATTTGTTATTACTATTATCAATGTTGGGTATGGCGTTAAACGTTTCTAAACTGACTAAACCAAGCTCGTATTCACTAGTGTCATCTCTCAAGTAGATGGGCGGGTTATAGGTTGCTTCTAAGATGGAACTATTACCACTCAAGCTAAAGGTATGCATGACGGTTGAAGTAAGACTAAATTTATTTCTTGAGTCATCTTTATTTATAGGGTTTTAAATAGAGTCCCAAACCGTTTTTGTATGGTCCTAAATATAAACCGCTACCAGTTTTGCTAATCGCAATAGATTCCATTGTTTTGTTGTGTCTCTTTTCTTCTTCTAATCTTTCTTGCGCCGCCTTAGAATCTTTAACAGCTTTTACGATCCCTGATATTCCACCGCTAAGTGCTCCTACGGCGCTTAAGCCGGCAAAAAGTGGTATTAAAAATGGTAGAAATCCGCCGACTACAGGTAAAGGTACTACATCTGCAGGTTTTTCTTTTTCCACCCCATTGAATGCTTTCAGAGCTACTTCAGCAGCGGAGAAAAGATCTTGCGGTTTTTCCACGTACAATGCCTCCCTTGCTTTTTGAAACGCGGTCGCGAAGGGAATCCCCTTGCCTCTACGAGCAGCTTTTTTCTTAATTGATTTTTCTTAAACTTCTGCATGACCGTACAGCACAAAGTCTTTGACAATACTAAGGATTAATCAGAATGTTAAGTATATTTATATATGTTTACGTTATACTATAACTGCCATCATTTAGTTCCCACCCGTCATTGAGCCAACACGTGTCTAGAGCTACATAAAGATTATTAACAATAATAACGTATTTAAGAAAAACTGTACCGTATTTAAGAAAAACAGTTGCAGCAGTATTTAAAAACAGTCGCCGTATTTAGAGAAAAACAGTGCCGTATTTTAGAAAAACAGTGCCGTATTTGGAAAAACGGTGCCCTATTTAGAAAAACAGTGCCGTATTTTTAGAAAACGGTGCCGTATTTTTTCAAAGCAGTATCGTATTTTAGAGAAAACAGTGCCGTGATCCCCAGAAAAAACAGTGCCGTATTTTGAAAAGCAGAGGGTGCCGTATTTTAAAAACACGGTGCCGTATTTTAAGAAAAAAACGGTGCCGTATTTTAGAAAAACAGTGCCGTATTTAGAAAAAGAAACGGTTGCCGTATTTTAGAAAACAGTGCCGTATTTAAGAAAACGGTGCTGTATTTGAAAATAAAGACCGTTATCAGCTTAAGCAGAGGGCTCTGGGCTATTTGCTTAAGCAGTGGGTTGCTCTCAAAAGTAAATCCTAATTATTAAAAATATATCTTTACCATGGATTTGAACAAGTTGGACAAGGATGCGAGGCGTAAAATAATTGAAGCTTCCAATAGTATTCGAAAAAATTCCAGCTTTTAAAGAAGCAGCAACGTGAGAATGGCGAGCTAGAGTTCGACACGAATGATGATCAACGCTCAGAAGATAAGCGGAGTTTGCAAGAAGATCCAAACATTCTTCAACTCCTTGATAAACATTCGCGTAGTGTAAAAAATTATATGATTCAATAAAAGCTGGTCGTTATGAGAATGCTGTTATATTGGAAAATACGTATAAACCTTTGGCAAAAATAATATCCAAATCAATACAAAACACTCAATCTGGTAGACAACCATTTATACCAAAGTCCTTAAAAAGACGTCAAAGCGAAAATTTTACTCATACAGTAATAAAGAAAGCACGAACTCCTCTTAACTTTGCCAGTCCCGTTAAAAAACAAGACGATATAGCTGAACAAGAAAAAGAATATATGGATGATGAGCCGTCGGAAGATGATCAAATGATGGAAGAAGGCGAAACAGAGGAAACTGATTTAAACAGAACTATCTATGAGCACCAACCTGAAGAAAGTTACTTTGATGATGACTTTAGAGTCGACCCACAATTAAATCCTGTTCAGATTGATAGTATTCCGGAAGAATCCTTTCGAGAATATCTAGATCAGTATGATCCGCTACCTAGAAAATATGTTGAAAGGTTTTATAAAAGATACGGAAAACGAGTACGATCGAAACTATTTAAAACATGATATGGCTACTGATCATCTAACTTTCGGTGATTCTCGCCTTGAATTTAACGGTCCAGATATTTATGTTAAAGGGGAAAAATTTATTGGAACTCCTGGTCTATATGAACTTATATTCAAGACCAATCCGTTAAAAAACAAATTTACATCACTAGACGAGCGAGCATTTGCAAAATTGGTTTTGCTAACGAATGCTAGTAAGAGAAACTTTAATGAAAACGAACAGCATGTTGGCAACAGAGGTGTCAAGTACATGTTAACAATTAAACCGTTACTCGAACGTATAAAAGAGGAGCGAATAAGAAAACAAAAAGAACGCGATAAAGAGTTGCGAATTACAAGAGCACAAAATCCTCAAGGCTATGGTTTACCAATTGATACTCAACATAAAATATTTAACAATAATAAAACTGATTATATTTACTGGGATGATCCAAATGAGCTTGTGGATAGATTAAGATTGTTAATGGCTAGCAAGCAAGTGGGTAATAATAACCATCAAAATGAGATTATGAGTATTATTGAAGAGTTAAAGGAAGCCGATATTATTGAATAAAAAGAGTTGATTTAGTAACATAACATCATTTTCAAGATGACTCTCGACAAGTTCGGACGTAATTTAACTCATCCATATCATTTAGCAAAAAGCTTAAAACAGAAGATGGTGTAAAGGATAAGCCCGAAAACAGCTTGTATGGCTACATGAATATTATGTTGGTTTGCGAAAAGGGTTTGTCAAAACATCTTTTTATAAATGGCACAAAATTTGATTACTACAGGTTTCCCATTACAAGTGGAATTATTGAATATGTTAATATCGATACACCTGTTAAAACGTATATAAACGCAACAGCATATGAAAAACCAAGCGAGTTGTTACACCAGAAGTTAAATTTAAATGATTATATTTTATTTTTAGGAGATAAATTACGAACACGTACCAAAATACATGTTGAGTTTATAATTAAATATCCTATTTTATAAGGTATTATTCTAAGAATTATTTAGCAATATGGCAACAATGTATTTTTTAATTTAAAAATAATTGCTTTACTGTAAACACTGCTATTTATTTTATAAGGTATTATTCTAAGAATTATTTAGAAATATGGCAACCATGTATGTATTTTTTATTTTATAATAAATACTTTACTACAAACACTGCTTTTTATTTAGTTACCACTGTTTTTTTACCGTTTATTATCTAACTGCAGCTATCTTTGTTATTGTTGACGTATGCTTTGACCTTGAAATTACAAGGGGTACGTTCAGAAACCATCTATTAGGGTAAACTGCTCTCTGATTGGTTAAAAATAACGGCTTAAGAAAAATACGGTTCTCTAATTGGTTAAAAATAACGGCTTAAGAAAAAATACGGCTCTCTGATTGTTGGGTAAAATGCAAGGAGTATATTAATACTTATTTAAGACGTCACTGTGCGCGCTACGCCTTCCGCTTAAACCGATGGCTTAAGCGGGGGCGCGGGTGTCGGGGCCCGTAATTCTTAGAATTTTAGGATTATCATGTGACAAGTTTGACCTTGAAATTATTTGTCGTTAGCAACTATTCTTTGTTCAAGTTTCATTATTCTAAGTTAAATAATAAGGCCGCTATGATTCATTTTGCTATAGGCTTACCGTCCTAATCGCTGGTTGGTGTCTCTCGCCATATTTTAAACAGCTGTAGCGCCCTTATGGCTAAAGATGACGTCATGCGGTTTTCGCTATTCGATAGGTATGACGTAATACTATATTTAAAAAATTTAAACCGCGCGCTGATGACTCATCATCAAGGTTAAATACCGATTTTAGTCGAGAGCGCCCGAACGGTATGACTTGGAATTTTCGCTCTTGCGCAGATCAATTTATGACCATAGCGCAAGTATCCTACGCATGATGGCCATTTTCCTAGACACGTGATTTTTGACATATGACAGGTGACAGATGACATTTGACAGGTGACAGATGACACTTATGGTTTGACAGATAGTAGGGACCACGCCCTAAATAACGCGTTGCGCAAGATTCCTAAATTTCGAATGACGTCAGAGATCTTCAGATAATAAGCTCCTCCGGAGGACGGAGGGCGCTCAATGCCTCATCTCTCTCTACTCTCATATCTGGGGCATGGCGTCCCCCACAACCCTAAGCATTCTTGATTCTATTCAAAGAAGAGCTATTCGTCTCATTAATGATCCTTCACTTACAGAAAGGCTTCCCTCTCTTGCCCATCGTTGGGCTGTGGGGATTTATCGCTTTTTATAGGTACTTTCATGGCTTTTGCTCTGAAGAATTGTCCAGTATAGTTCCTCCACTCACGGTTCCCAACAGAGAATCTCGTGGTTCCGCGCGAGATTATACATAATTATTATACAAAAAATGTTTCCAATACAAATGAGTTTTAAATTTATTTAATGTATCTGTTTTAACCACCACCTTTTAGATGTTTTGAATTGTACTATTCTATCCTGTCCCGGTGAAGAAATTCTCACCTGTGCCAGCCAGTGGTTCCATCTAGCGCCGAACATAGAACAAGTTAAAGTTTTCTGTTTTCTATAATTTTACTGGCCTTAACTACATATCCAAATCTGGCAGTTGCTTTGCAGCAACGCCATAAACAAAACAGTTACATATCCTAATAATCAACCCATTACACGTCTTTTAAATAATCAAGGTTAAAAATACTGTCAAGGTTTGACAACCTGCTTTTTTTTAAGAAATGTTTACAAATGCTTTTTAAATTTAGAATGTTTTGCAGATTTTTTACATAAAATATAGTGTATTGTGTGTTCCAATGTTATTGCTTTTCAAAACATTTTAAACAGTATGTTTGTGATGAAAATATTGATTTTAAAGAAGCATGGGATGTTAGGTCACTAGTTTTAAAATTATCTTGTGCATAAAACGAAAATTTAAAGACAAATAACATAAAGAGTAAATCAGAACTTCCTAATAAAGTTCATGTGTTAAATATGTGATTTCTAATTGATTATTTTAAATTTGTTCTTGTTTTATTTTTATAATATTTTTTGTAAAAACTCTCTCTTACTTCAGGATTATTTATATATTTATTCAACAATAACTACAGGCGGATATATTATAACCAACTATATTTGATTGCAATCAGATTTTTTAAAGTTTGCAATCTTAAAATTTATACACATTTAGATTTTTCTAATAAAAACCTTCTTTATATCAATAAAGATAAATTATCCTAAATTTGTAAAGTCAGTGTTTTAGGTAGCTAAATAAAAACTCTTTTCCAAACCATTTACCATTTTCAAAGAAAAAAATAAGACCCACTTTGATGCATGATGAATTATGACAAAATAATAAACATTAAAAACCTTGGGTAATTAAATTTATTTTTGTTATAAAATAAACATTTCTTAGGCTATATCATCCCACGCCTGTTTACTTTTATTCTATTGTGGTAATCTTTGCATGTTTGATCCCACAAAGGCTTTTTAGTTTGAACACACAAAATTTATTTTTTCAAGTCCATTTTTAAATACCTTATTCAAGTTTAAAAGGCAATTTTTTACTAGAAAATGACTATAAAATCGTACGATATCGCACAAAAAGAACAAACAAGTTTGTTTCGCTCAAATACTTGTACGACGTCGCACAAGAAGATCAGACAAAATCGCAAAGCAATGTAACCGCACAGCTTTAAATTGGGGAGTTTGTTTTATATCAGCAGGCGGATTCTTAACCGCTGTCTCGAGACGTAACGTATCGAGTCGCTACCGAATGGTGATTCTTAAGTTTTTTGAAACTCGATTTTGACTCGATATTTCCCGAGTTTCATAACTAGGCACTATCCTTTTTAAATAAGTCTTTATCCTAATAATTATTTACATGAAAACAGATGAGAAAATAGGGCCGATAAGTTTCGAAAGGAATATCGAGAACTCGATACCGACCGAGTCGTCACCTATCGAAAAGTTAAGAATCCGGGCCCAGGTATCGTACCACGCCGCGCCGCACGACTAAAAAATCGCTCGTATCCGCATCTAATGTAACATTCACTAACAGCTGCCTGCTGCCCGACTACTCTGTGATTGTGGGGTTAGAAAAAGCCTTATAGAACCTTAAGAAACACATTTTTCCCTTATAATTGATTTTAATAAACAATTTTTTTTTATCTTTGGACAAACCACGAAGGCTAAAAGCCTAAATACTAACGTACCGTGGGTGCCTTAAGCGAGGTAAGAGGGAGTTTGTTGACACAGGACTTAAATACTTGAAGATTTGGGGGAAGGAAACACCTCCGCGGGCAGCAGGTTCCACAATCTAGAAACTCTGGGGATAAAAGAATGAACAAAGTGAGAAGTTTGGGGCCTGTTGTCCAGGGACCATATAGGGATGCATATATATATATATATATATATATATATATATATATATATATATATATATATATATATATATATAATTTTACATGTTTAGATACAAAAGAAAAGTTTTAGCAAGATTATAAAAACAGACATACTATTGCAGACTTTAAAAATATAAGTTTAAATAAAAAAGATAATTGCCTGCAATAAAATGGTTAACAGTATTTGGGAGGGCACAGTCGTATTGTGAAGGTATAATACGACTGTGCTCTTCCGACTATCGTTTATCGTTTTATTGCAGGCAATAGACTTTTTAAGGAGTTATTTTTATAAGTAGATCATGCCGACAGAGCTTTTTGGGCGAAAAACTATACATTAAAATGATTTATGACTTACTCGCTCACCTACTCCTATAAAACCAATAAAATGGAAATTTTAAATACACTTTTAGCTTTGGTTTTCACAAACAAAAAGGAATTTATTATTTTTATTTTGCAAAAAAGAGCTATAAGAACTATTTGCAAAATCAAATCTAGAGAATCCTGCAAACCTTTATTTATTAAATATAAGATATTGACACTGACATCTATTTTTAAAATGCAGACTGTTTGTTTAATATATTGTGAACACCTAGTATAAAAAAGTATACATTTTGGGAATTTTAAAAATATACATTTTTGGGAATTTTAAAATAAGTATAGATTTTAATTAGTTTACTTAACATTGGGAAATTTGCTACATAAAAATATACGTGAGGTGTCAAGGTCTTAAAAGTATAAATTAAACAATTCTAGGTTACTTTTATAATAATAAAATACAAACATTAAACAAACTGGGTAGCGTAGAAATGCAAAACAAACACTGGAAAATTTGATATTTAAAGAAGAGAGAAAGAAATTAAAAGAGATTTTTATGAGATAAGAAGTAGTTAGTAAAGTCAAGCATAAAGTTAAAGTTTTAGTTAAGCCCCGTACGGGCTATCTCTAGTGAGGGGTATGCCCGTACTAAATTTAGCTAGTCAAATAAGTTACGTTGGTTTTAAAATAATTAATAGTTTAAAAAAACTAAAAACACGCTTTTATATGCAACCGAACTAAAAATTAGAAAATAATTTTTCATTAAAAAAATATTGTCATTTCATAGTAAAAAGCGTGGGGTGCATTTTACTATTTTTTTATCATAGATATTTGCAAATATAATAATTATAACATTTAATATATTTATCACCCCACGCTTTTTACTACGAAATGACAATATTTTTTTTAATGAAAAATTATTTTCTAATTTTTAGTTCGGTTGCATATAAAAGCGTGTTTTTTAGTTTTTAAACTATTAATTATTTTTCATTTTTTAGTTTCTGCTACTCTTGACAAAATGGCGAAAATTTTTTTAATGAAGAAGAGTGGCAAATTTTAAAATTTTTCCAACAGATTGCAACTCACTAAAAATTTCTTCTTTATTAAGTAGCAAAGTTTAAAATTTTGCCAACAGATGGCAATCCAGGCAATGTTTGGACCGTTGCCAATATATTGCAACCCACTAAAAAATTTCTTCTTCATTTAATAGCAAAGTTTGAAATGTTGCCAACAGATGGCAACCTAGGTGTTGTTTTTATAATATAATGGAATTTTTTTCCTGGCGATCCAAAAAAGATAACGGGATACTGTTTGCAGATTATTGCATTGTCATGTTTCCTTAATACGTGTGCAAAGTTTCAAAGAAATCGAATAGCTGGAAGTTGGTTAAAATTAGGCTCAAAGATTCCGTTACATAGCCAGATAGTTACAACCCAAGTTAATAAAAAGCGTGTTAACGGCATTTATTAACTGTTATTGTTCATAAAAATTGAACACCAATGGTGCAACTAACCCTATATTTTTATTGTTCATAAAAATTGAACACCAATGGTGCAACTAACCAAATTGTGTAAAAACTAAAAAATTTCTTCTTCATTTAATAGCAAAGTTTGAAATGTTGCCAACAGATGGCATCCTAGGTGTTGTTTTTATAATATAATGGAATTTTTTTCCTGGCGTTTCAAAAAAGATAACGGGATACTGTTTTTAAATTATTGCATCTTCATCGGTCCTTGACACGTGTGCAAAGTTTCAAAGAAATCGAATAGCTGGAAGTTGGTTAAAATTAGGCTCAAAGATTCCGTTACATAGATAGATAGATAGTTACAACCCAAGTTAATAAAAGCGTGTTAAAAATACAAAGTTAGTTTTGATGGTCCACCGGTCTCATTGTCCCAAGAAGATAGTTCCATATGGTACATTTGCCCAGTGACTTAAAGTGGCCCTACATATGTAAATTCTAAAATTATACGTCACAATATAAAAAATATTGGTGTAATTATAATGAAAAATCTTTATATAATTTTAAAAATATCTCCTGCATTGATCTACTTATACCACATTCAAATATGATTAAAAAATCTATATATTATAAATTAAACAAGATATTTTAATCATTTACTAAATTCTGTAAAAAAAATATTAAAATCATAAAGAAATTTAAAAAATATGTTAAAACAATTTTACTTAAAAGAGCGTATAACAATTTAAATACATTTTTTGAGGATTCATTTCCATAAAAGGTATTTCTTTTTACTATTATATATTTGTTTGTGTATTCAGCATTCTTAACCGACAAACCTTACGGGAGATGCTACAACAGAAAATAAGAAAAATACTTCATATAAAAATATGCCCTAAACGTCTTAGTTTTTGTACTACGGTGTGTTAAATATTAAAAAAAACTTTTCTTTTTATTTTTATTTTTAAACTGAGACGTTTAGGACATATGTTTATATGAAGTATTTTTCTTATTTTCTGTTGTAGAATTGTTTGGTTAAGTTTGTCGGTTGAGTTACTGGACACCCTGTATGTAGGTATTTGGATTCAAAATGATGAAAACTTTGATGTCCATTGGTGCCTTAACGGTGAGGTTTAACGACTTTAATAAAGAGTACCTTATTTTTTAAGTTTTTAATTGTCTATAAAGGGGCTCCCACAGCTTTGGGATATCTGTCAAAATAAAAAGTTATGATGTAAATAAATTTTAAGTTTTAGGTAAAGTGCCCTCTGGCGGTATTTAAAAAAAATCTTTTGTCTTAGAATTTTAGAATCTGCAAAGCTCTATTTATGTACCAAATATCAACTGAATTGGTTAGAAAATAAATGCAATAGTGGCGAAAAACCAAAATAAAAGTTGAACTTTGACGGCTTGTAATTCAAAAACAAATGACATTTTGAAAAAATATATGAAGCTCTACCCTTATTCTGTCAAGTAGAATCACCCCCTTAAGTTTCGTGATCGATTTTTGAATCACCCTGTATATATTTGGATTTTGTACAGAACTTGGCACTCATTTAGATCTTCATTTATCCAAGCATAATTTTAGTACTGAACTTGGCTTACCTTTAACACATTTATATTTTGGGTGGGGTAGAAATATATACGATTAAATAAAACATAAATTATAATTTAACCAAAAATATATTAATTTTTATTTACTTTTTTATCTTGCAAATAAAAATAATTTCTCTATGAATACCGTTTTCTTGAAAACATACTTGCTGTTGATTTTGATAAACAAACGCAATTGTCTTCTTCTTCATCGTCGTCATCAAATTCTGTTTGGACTTGCCTGGTTCTTTCCCCCGTTTTTCGACCTAAATAGAAACTTTCTTGTATTGGTAAGGAATCTCTAATTGCAGATTTTTTACAAGAAGCTATAAATGAAGAAGCTTGAGGTTTTACATAAGTTCTATCTAATATTTTTGCAGGACAAGTTGTATCGTAATTTGATTGAGAACTTATCTGTGGAGCATAACTTGCAGCTTTTTCTAAATTTTTGCTATAACACTCTTTCCCGTAATTTGATTGAGAACTTATCTGGGGTGGTTTAGCTGCAAGACTTGTAGTTCCTAACAAAAATCTCTTCGTGCCTGTTGAAATTCTTCCAGTTTTCTTTCAATAACTGTTCTTTCTGCTCTTTCGGTTTCATCTAAATCAGATTGAAAGTTTACTTTTTGGACACCATGCTGATTTTGATCATATTGTGCATATTGCGGTTTTTTTGGGGAGTTGCAGCGGGACTTTGTGTACTGTAGTATTCTACAAATCGACTTCATTCTACCTCACTGCATCTACCTCACTCGCACTCTGTGTTCAAGAAAACACGCTTAAAGTCGATCAAATTGGTCGCCTATAAGCGAGGTCTCCGAACGTATCGAATTTTACCAAAATTTTAAAAAGTCGTATATAACCCTTAAATAATTTAGGTGTTCGTTAGTTTGCTATGATTATATATTATATGATTGTTTTTGTGTTATTAAAATGCAAAAATTTATTTTATTGTTTTTTACAATGACGGAAAAATATAATTTTAGTTCTAGCCATGTGTTTACTGCCCAACCTCGATTTTTGCAAAGATTCCCAATGTTCATATTTGTAAAAAGCTAATTCGATATTAAATTTTTTAGTTTAGATAAATTGGTCACATTTGTTTGCTTTACTGATTTAAATTATTCACCGTAGGGAACATTGATAACTATTTATTTGAAAAAAAGGTGAAGTTAATCTTCAGAAAAGTTTAATTTCATAAAAGGAGAGTATCCGATAGACATAATAACTACTAATGCCATTATCCAAAATTGACTCCAAGAGTAAAATAGAATAAAATTATATTAAAATCAATTAAAAACCTAACTCTATTTTGTTCCGTGGTAAAAACAATAATTAAAAACTCAAAGGCTTAATAGTGATATTCCGCAAATCTAATTTGCAATAACTGTATGTGTGTCCTTTTTCCTCTTGCACAGTTATACAGAGAAGTGTTAGTACAAATATAGACATTTTACGAACATTTCCGATGTTTAGCCTATTGTGACACAGAGTACCAAAAGTTGCAATTATCGACTTCCCAAGTAGAAATCTGCGATTGAAAGCGAGGTGTAGAATTCTATAGAGCATGGAGTCCCGCTGCTGACCACGAATCGTAAAACTTTTTCGAAATATCCGCCGTCACAATTAAAAAGCAAACTGAACTTATTTTGCTGCCAATATTTCCTTTTTTTGTACAGGATATTTCATTTAAGGAAGAAAAATGGCATATTTTTTTACTTTTTCCATATTTTCAAAGACAGTCCAGATAACCAATAGATGTATTTTAGCTTGGAGAATTTGAAAATCCTCGTAAAAAAATAACAATTGCATAAAAAACCAAAGAGTTAGGCCATAAATGTTATATTTTTTATAATGAAACATCATATTTATTATTATATTTTTGAATTCTATGGTCAATTCTAAATGTTTTTTATTAAGGGTACTACATGTTTATCTTTTACTGTTTTTGAGTTATTGATGTTTAAAAAGTTACATTTTTGGACTATTTAATTCAAATATTTCAATACGAAATACAGGTAATGCGGGTGATTACCTGATACTTTAAAGTATTTTTTTATATTTTTTTGAAAATTATCGATGTATATTCTTTTTGCTTCACTGGCATTTTCTCTACAATTGTAATATAATGTTTCTATTTGTAGTTCTTTATTTAACGAATAATTCATTTTAAAAACTAGTATTAAAGTCCACCAATAGGTAAAAATTTTAATAACTGAAGTATTAGATAATCACCTGTATTACCTTCATTGTGTATTGATATACCTGCTTTTATTTTTTAAACAGATTAATTTAGAAAAAGGAAAACTTTGGGATATAAACTTGATACATAAATAGTATATTTTAGAGTGAAATTGACAGATGAATATTTTAAGATGGCGGCTGGGCGCCATATGGCTGTCCAAATCAGGTATTTAGGTGAAGGTATTGACTTTATATTTTAGGGTTATAAAGTACTCATCAAGAGTCTTAAAATGATGTGCCTTAAGACTCTCTTAGTTAAAGACAGGCATATAGTACCTTTAATTAAAAATACTAAGAATTTTAAAATACAATTAAAATTATGGTGTTCCATTTAAAAAATGCAACACTGATGGCGTAATTCTTTTGCCTTTTATGCAATTGTTTTTTTTAATACGATTTTTAAATTCTCCGAGCTGAAATACATCGACTAAATTTATGAAAAATACGGGGAAAGTAAAAAAATATGATATTTTTCTTCTTAAATATATACCCTGTACTAATTTTTTATTTTAAATTAAAATTATGTTACAAGCATCTTTTAAAAACGTGCCTTTTAATTAACATATTTTCTTAATTAAAACGCAACGTTTAAATATGATCATTTACATTTCAGTAGCCACGGCGCACGCCAATGAGAGTTTTTCAAGTTAATAAAAAAAAACAATTAAGATAACTCGAGTTTGTAAAAGGTTTCTAACAAAAATGATCGTAATTTTGACTTATCGCACACCACGCTCATTTTAATATTTATTTGCATACTGGGGTTTTTGGGGCGCTGATTACAAATTAAAAGGACTTTTTAGTTTGCAAAGTTTTATTTTTAAGATATCCATTATTAAACAATCAAATTTTCCTTATTTTCACTATATTCCTTCTTCGTTTTGCAAACAATTTTTGATTTAAAGCTTAATTGACTTTTATTATTTAATTTTCGCCTTTCAAAAACCCATTTTTTTATTTGATTTACCCCCTTTTTTAATAACATTTCAAAGCTATACTTTCAATCGCAGGAGCCATGACGGCCGCCATGATTAGGATTTGCAATTTTATAAAAAATGTTTAAAATAAATTTAAACTAATAATATTTAAACAAACAGGTAAAAAAGGTGTTTACAAAATAATATGTGCCAGTTTAGCGAAGAACTTAAGAATTACGTGCAAAACTACGGAAGAATATGGCAAATTTGGGTTAGTGTTTCATTTAAGTTTGATGATAAATACCTATCTCGAGAACGAAACGTTGTTAACCAAACATTTTTTCCGATATCTAATTCGCGCCGCAAATAAAACACCTTAAACAAAAGTTATCGAAATTGGCGTGAGTCTAATAAGTAAACAATTACCTATTTTTAGATTTGTAATCAGCGCCCCAAAAAACGGCTATACTGGTTTGGGAACTTCTTGTTCGGACACCTTAATAAAATTTTACCTGACCTAACCCTTTTTTTCTGGTTTGATTACGTTGACAAAAATACATAATTTTTTCTTTTTGTTTGGTGCCCTAAACGTGGGCATAGAATTCCTAAGTGGATTTTTAAAGTGGGTATTATATTTGGGTAACAAGATTTAATTAACCAGAACTAACCATGACCTCCCACCTATATTCTGTAAAAATAACAGAACTTTTGTAATGCAAGAAGAATGATATAATTTAAGTGTCTTTACACATGGGTTTTATTCAAATTCGCATTTGACCAATTTTTTTATATCTTTGGACGTACCGTGGGTCTTTAGGCGAGGCAAGAGGTAGTTTGTTAACACGGGACTTAAAAACTTGAAGATTTGGGGGAAAAGGAAAGACCTCCGCTGGGAGTAGGTTCCACAGTCTAGAAACTCTAGGGATAAAAGAACGAACGAAATGGGAAGTTCCGGACCGTATTGGGATGCATACGCGCGGCACCACGTGTTTCTCTGTTGGGAGCTGCAAGGAACATGATCAAATTGAGATCCTGTGAAAGAGATATCTGCATCGTCCTGCGTTTGCTTTCCAAGTCGGGTTGAGAGATTGGTTTGAGAACCTGAAAAGTAAAGTGAAGGCTTCTATCGTCAGCATAACTATGAATGGGATTGGTTTTGGAAGAAAGAAGGTCGTTGATGTAAAGAAGAAACAAAGAGGGTGCTAGTACTGAACCCTGAGACACTTCAGCATTAATTTTGTGAAAACTTGAAGAGTGGCCATCAACAATGAATGAACAACGTCGATTAGAAAGATAACTGGAGAGCCAAGAGCAGAGTTTAGTTGGAAGACCGTAGAAGGAAAGTTTATTGAGAAGTGCGTCATGCCAGACCTGGTCGAAAGCTTATATATCAAGAGCAACGATCCAGGACTCACCCAAAAACTCAAGAGACCTGTTCCAGTTGTGTGAAACGAAGGAAAGAAGATTTGCTGTAGATCTCTTGTGACGAAATCCGTATTGCCTGTCATGACTGTCATCAAATTGTATGTTTTTCTAAATACCTAAGAATTTGCGAGTTAATGGATCTCTCCATTACTTTACAAAGCATTGAGTTGAATGGAAGAGATTTAGATCCTTTCTTGGGGATAGGCTGGACACGTGCAGCTCTCCAGCTGTCTGGAAAAATACCCGTGTCATAAGAAATTCGAAAGAGCCTGCGCATAACAGCGCTCGTGTAAACTTAAAATGAATGTGTTTGTCTATATTATTAAATTATAGGCACACCTTTAGGATATTGAACAAGAAGAAATAATTATATTTTTTTTCCAGATGACAAAACCAGAATAAAAAGGGCCAAAATGGGTAAAATTTTATTAGGTGCCCAAACAAGTAGTTTCTAAACAACAAACACCTAAAAAATCCCTTGTGCAAAGTTTTATCAAAATTGGGGTAGTGGCCGCTAGGCAAAATTTTACCTAAATCAGTCCCTCCGGGTATTGCGATGGCCGGTTCAAAAAATGAAGGACACTGTCTGGTTGAAGGGAATGCATTAGTCGGTCCTTCAATAGCCCTTACCCTGCCTGGGTTTCTAACATATGTCTGATAATTATTAAGTGGTTCCTCTATATCTTGCCTTGTAGATGGTACGCTCCTTGTACTTCTGCTTGGCTGTATACTTTTCTCAACATAATTATTTCTGTTTGCAACTACCACAGGTTGTTCTTTTAAATAGGCTGGGATTTCGATCAGTATATCTTCTTCTGGATTTATGGTACCCTTGGGAATGAGAATTTTTTGAGTCTTCTTTTAGACATGGCATATTAAAACTGGTAATTTTAAAAAATTCATATTTTAATTTAAAAAAATGTTGTCAATTTTGTGACGTTGGTGATAATAACCTATTTTATAATAAAATTTGACAAAGTCAAAATGACTTGCTACATCTGGTAGACGCATTAGTTTATTACAAAATTTGTGTATTTAAATTTAAAGTAGGAAAAAGAATATTTTTTACAGATGGTGTTAAAGCATCAAAGCACAGAGAAATAAATTGCACAGGAGAGAGCTGTAAATTTGTCTTATTAACAAGCTTTTATTAGCTTCACATCCAAAAAACTTTTTTAATTTTTTTTTTTCGTAGATACAAATGTGACTTTTTAGAAGTAAGTGGTAAATTTTAAATATTTGGTAATTTTCTAGACAGCTGCGACAACTTCGATTTTGACGAATTTTGGTATTCGGGAGTTTTTTGGGGTGCTTATCACGAATCTAAAGAATTTTTTTGGCGAAAACGTTTCGTTCTCGACATATTCATCATCAAAGTTGAAATTTAAACTAAGCCTATTTTCACTATATTTTCCTTCTTTTTGTACACAATTATTAATTTAAAGCTAAAGTGGAATACAACAAGTATATTCTTTTCCTGACCGTATATTTATTAATTTAGTTTTTGGGTTTTCGGTCAGTTAAATGAAAAACTATTTGTTGTTTGTTGACGTAATAAAAAATATAAGGAACTAATGACAGAGTATAGGTGGAAGTCATGGTAAGTTAAGTCTTTGTTTTTAAATTCCCCAATTAAACCTTCATTGCTGTCAAAAGCTTATAAATCGATAGAAGCTGCAGCTTACCGCTAAAAGAGGTAGGGTTTTTTTATGAATATTTACCGATTTAATTGTAATAATAAGAAACTTAAAACCTAAAAATAATCATTTAAAAATAAATTGAACCGACTTCAAAAAATTAGTAAAAGTTACTAAAAAGTTAAAAATAATAAAAAAAAGAAAAAAAAGAAGTCGGGTAATAACATATGTGCTCAATTACTCAATGTTAATAACTAAATAAACAAAAGATTTTATACTTTTATGCAATATGCTATTACCCAACTTCTTTTTGTATTATTTTTATTACTTATAACTTAAAGGTGACTTTTACTTATTTATCTGAAGTCGGTTCAATATTTTTATGATTATTAAAGTTGTGATCTACTCATTTATTCTTTAAAAGTTTTAAAAAAAATGACGGTAATGCTCACACTAATCAGATTTTATAACATTGTTAAAATGATACCTGACGACGTTAAAAATGGATAAAAATATGGCGAGTATGTCGTAATCATTTCCCGTATTTACAGGGTGTTTCTTAACTATGGTACGAAACTTAAGGTGGCGATTTTTTATGGCTTTTTATGAAAAAATGTTCTTATAACATATGTCCGAGCTTTATAATATCAATGCGTTAAAGGTTAAAGAAAGTCGCTATTTTTACATATCTTAAAAACCCTTAAAATAGGATACACATAATTAACGTAATAAACGTTGTAAAGTTTCAACTGGATTAAGATTATTGGGTCCATCAGTGGCATCTAAGTGGGCACAAAACAGCCATCGTTATTAAAAAACTGTAGGGGAGAGTGGTCTAAACGACTTACTTTTTTATTTATATTATTTTTTATAATATCACTCTTTTAGAAGTACCATTAATTACCAGAATGGTACAATGGACCCAAAACCAAAACAACTCCTAAAATTAAACTATATTTATTCCAAAACCAAGAAATATTGAAAAATACAAAAATAGTGCATTGTTATTTTGTCAACCTGTGTTGGGTAAAATGACATAGGGTATGTCATTTTAAAAGTCAGGCGAACACAATTCACAAATAAACGTTTTTTGAGTAGGTGACAATCCAACACACATGGCATGGGTCCACTTGGAGCAAACTACACATTTAAACCGAACATTTTTTTATTTTGAGTTACTATACAAATCATTGCAGTATAGACATGCAGCGTCTTCATCTTCATCTTCTTGGTGTGCTTAGGGTTCGAGTTTATGGTCACTTTTAGAATAATCTATAATCTGTGGCATTTTGGGTATGTCTACATTGAGAAGAACGGCCAAAAATATTGCGTTTAAAATTCTTTGGAGATTTGATTTTGTTTTTTTTCTTTCTTTAAGTTTCATTTTCTCTTTATCTTTCTTTTTAATTCTATTAGATTTGGGGAACAAGTTAGCAGTGAATAGTTGGTGGTAATGCGTTTAGTTCTTTGACTTAAAGCTTTTGGCGGTGTCAACATTTCTTGGAATGTCACTTGTTTTTTTTTTTGTTTTTTCAATTTTGTAACTATAAGATTCATCTTAATTAACCCTATTTTCCGTTTCATCTTCAATCTGTAGGATTTTGTCTGTGGTATCAGTAAAATAGAAAATAAATATTGTAATTTTACGAGGTAGTAAAAAAAGAGCATGTTAATAAAATAACCTTGTATGTCATTTTAAACACCCCCAACATAATATGTCGTTTTATACACCCTAGTAGTAACCAGATCTTTCCTATTTTTTTTCACAAATTTTAATTATCGGTTATTCAAACTAAGCAGTACTGACCTTAAAGCTATAGTCTATTCACCATATACGCTATTTAGAAAAAACTAAAACCAAATATTTTGAAGCAGACGCGTAAACTTGTGCACCAATAATATTTATAAGAATTGCGTTCCTCAGCAAGCTGACAAATGATCATAAAATCTCTCCAAAGCGCCTGTAAAACCACCTAAGATTTATAGAAAAATACCTTGCAAAGTAATTTTCTCACAATGTCATAGATATCGCCTTTAGTTACGATGAAATGTTAGGTGTGTCGTTTTAGCAGCTATGTCATTTTAGACCACTCTCCCCTACCCCACTGACTTTTTATAAAGTTTTTTTTTAATGGGAAAATGAAAATGCAATTTTTTACTCTCCTGTTCTTTCTTCGTATCTTGCTCAAGTTTCGAGAAAAATATTGTAGTCACTTGAAAATGACTGGCAAATTACAGGAAAGCTCGTTCATTAAAAGGCAAACTATTGTTTATTGTTAATTTTTGTTTTTTATATAATGTTGTCTATGGGTAGTTTTCGGAAAAAAATAGAAAACCCTTATTAAAAGGTCTTGGCGTACTTTTTTTCTTAATAATATTGGCGGAAGTGATGCTACTGGGCCCAATAATTTAATTTTACGTAGATATTTACAAGTGCCCTATTATATTATTAAATGAAGGTACCAAATTTCATGTTAGTCAGTTAAATTAAAAAATACCGACATTTTTCTTAAACTTTAACGACTTGTATTTTAAAAATAAAGCAAATTGGGATATATGGTTATCAAAACTTTTTTCCAAAAAAAATACATAAAAAATTGCCTTCTTAAGTTTCGTACCGTAGTAAGGGAACACTCTGCATAAATTATCATTGGGTTTGCCGGACTTTAAATCCTCTAAGAAAAAATGTTATTTCTTTCAGATTTCTTACCCTTTTTTCTCGAAAACAGTATTGTCCAATGTTTTCTATTTAAAAAAAAATATTAAATTGCCAATATCATTACTCGATCCCTTTATTTTGTAAAATATATTTAAAAAAGGGTGTTAATATAGGTCTAAATTTAAGACAAATCTTAAAAATAATAAGGTCAGGAGCTAAAAAAATTGACTGTTTGTGTTTTTTTTTGTTTATTGGAAATAAAACTAAAATAAAAATTCATTTTATAAATTCAATACTTTATTATTATTAAAACACTTGTATATTTTCACAAAAAGAACATTTACTTTTAACTTGGGCCATGTTTACCATGTAATAGAAATGCCACTATGATCAATTTCTACAGTTACTGGCAAAAAGGTTCCTTCATATAGAATTCTTTTTATAAAGAAAAATTTCAATTTTTTTTTCCAGTTGCCTCTGCATGAACGATAACCCAAAATTATATTTTAACTACATATGTCATGTAAACGGTATGGCCGGAAATTTTAAAAACTGAAATGGAATCACGAAGAGTGGGGTTAGATCACAAAAGATCCAAAAACCAAAGAAGTGATAAGTGCTTAGAATTTTATTATGACACTAAATACCACACCAATTAAGCACGAATTTTAAAAACGTAAATCCACCTATATTATATGTATTATATTATTAATTATATAATATTTTTAAGTTATTTTTTTACTTAAGTAAAAATGTATAGTAACCGCCATAGATAACTCATTTGTCAACAATTATTTTGAAGTCGCCAAAGACACAGAAGCAGACTTTAAATATTTTTACTTACCCATAAATAAATAAATAAATAAATATATATACGGGGTGTCCGGGAAAATGTGGGAAATCTCTTGCACACGTATGAAACAGATGAAAATAACATGACAAGTTCCTATAAAATTTTTTCCGTTTAAGCCCCCTGCGGAGATATGATCCCCTAAAGGGGGCAGCTAGAAATCGATTTTTCGTGAATAACTTTTAAAGCGCTCTGTATAATTTGATAATATTTTAGTACGATGCATACTAGTAAAGACCTCTTAAAATAGTGCCCTTGAAACTTATGTCGCTTCCTTAGTTTGCCAGGGACGGACTAGTTTTCGCACATTATTGATAATATTTTTACGCCCTGTATGGTGAAGACACAAAAAATATGTTTTTGGGTAGTTTAAACCTTTTGCTAAAAAAAGGTACTCTTGTTTGGCATCGATAAAAATTTTATAGGAACTTGTCGTGTTATTTTCATCTGTTTCATACGTGTGCGAGAGATTTCCCACATTTTCCCGGACTCCTGTATATATATATATTATTTTTTTGGGTAATAATTAAAACTACCTACAAACAATTACAAAAATTACTATTATTTATCACAAATTAAAATAATACATTACACTAATTTTACAGAAACGTACCTCGAAAAGATTGTTATAGGCTCACATCTTATTTTGATTTAATAAAAATAAAAGAGTATTTTGTTGTAGGAATTCGTTTTTTTTAGGGAAGCATAAAGGTTTTTATTTTTATGTTATCGTTTTATCATTAAAATAAAAAAGAAATTGTTTTTCTGCTTTACTTTGGGTTGTGGTAAATTTAGCTTAAATTTCTCAGATCTTGTTTGTCATTGACAGCTTGTTGTTCTTTCTTTATATAAATCATTTCTTTAACTAAAAGTTTCTGATAGTTTTGGTCCTAGGTGAGTATGCTGGTGTTTGCAAAGTCAAATCTCATGTTTAAAATTGGAAACTTCTACAGCTTTACATAAGCATGAGTCCAATTTAAAACATGAGTTTGACTTTGCAAACACCAGCATACTTACCCAGAAGATTTTGACAACTAAAACAAATAATTTTAAATAATAGGTTTTCGCCAAGACATTCGGTGTAGTAATGGTTCATTTCTAGGAATCTCTCAGTATCTTATCAAACAAAAAACTTTAAAATATTCATAAGTAGTAGACCCTACTGTTCCTGATCATGTTTTACTCATAATTAACGACAAATTTTATTGTAATTTTATCAACATTTTATTAGTTTTGCAAGTAAATTACACATTTTTTTATATTTTCCAAAAATATAGAAATTTTTCCGATAACTCACATTCAATTAATTATCTTAATTTAAAACAAATTGAGCCTAAAATTAAAATTGCTACTCCATAGTCTAAGATTAGAGTAGTAAGTGACCTGCATTCATATGCTTACAGAAAAAAAAAAATTTTTATTTAATATAGGATTTAAACAAAGGTATTGCTACAAGATTTTTTTTAAAAAATTTGGTTAAGGCTTTATTTAAATTAAAATATAAATTTTTGACACACCCTGTATTATAACATTTTTTTATACTTTACATGACTGTACTAATATATCTCTAATTTTTGTGCCAAAAAAGCTATGCACGGTAAATTTTTTAAATGTAAAATTTTGAAAATTTATTACAAATTTTTGGTACATTCTGTATTATTTAAACATGCATATTTTATTAACTAACATAAAAATGTATTTTAAAAACTCGGGTTGATATTATACAGGGTAGGTCAAAAATTTTGGGTATTTTATAAATATATATATAAATATAGCCTTGACCATAATTTTTAGGCAACCCTATAGCAATGTCTTTGTTTAAATACTATATTTAATATATAAAAAAATAATCCAGTGAACAGATAGGTGCAGGTCGCTTCCTATTCAGATCTAACATTATAGGCTTTGCTGTAAAGAATAAAAGGTCATTGGGCTTTTGCGAAAAGTGAAACTTTGAAGAGCATTCGCTGCACATTGATTTTTTAACATTTTTTGTATTTTCGTTAAGATAATAACTTGCTTATTATTGAATTTTTTATACTTTTGTAAAATGTAAAAAGAAACATTAGGATTGTTCCAGCAGGATGTCAGAAATATTTGCAACCGCTTGGATTCTGCGCACGTCAAATTTGTCGTTCCAGCAGTGCCATGTTTGTAACAGTATACATTTGTTTGTTGTTCCAGCAGTAGTTTTAAGATGTTGGAAACATGTTGGAAACTGTTTAAAATGCTTGCAAACTTTCTTTAAACATTACTGACAAATATTTAACATAACCTTTCTTGTATTGCCGTATAAGCAGTATGCACGCCTTGTTAATTTTTCGTTCCAGCAGAAAACTGTTGCCAACATTTTTGATTAATGTTTGTAACAATTTCTGCGTTTTACTATTGTTGCTAACATGTTTTCAATATTCTGCTGGAAGAAACCTATTGTAGGTTGTATATTTTACCGACTAAACTGATAAAATAATAGATTAAATAAAATTTAAATATGGCAATACATTTAGCGGTCAGTTTTAGGTTTAGGAACAAAATTTAAATACAAGTCTTTAGTTATGAGTAAAACAAAATAAGAATACATAAATTTTACTATTTCTTAATATTTTATTATCAGATGCTAAGAGATTTATAGAAATAAACCACTGCCATACCGTGTCATGGCAAAAACCTATTTGTTTCAGTTATCAAAAAGAAAAAAACAAAAAAACTATTTTAACCTAAACAAATAAGGCTTAAGTAAATAAAAGTGTGATAAATAAAATGGCTTTTGTTACTTTACTAAAAAAATATTTGAATATTGACAAACTATTTTAATACTCCTGCTTTAAACTTTGCATTTGATGTGTTTCCAAATAATTTTTCTTCTTAAATTTTTTTAATAGCTTGTGATCTAAGCTCACCCTTCGTAATTTCATATCAGTTTTTTTAAATTTTCAGTCATAACGTTGTTTACATGACATATGTCAAAATCGGTTATTTTAGGTTATCTAATAAAAAAGATCGTATGTTCGGAATTTTTTGCCAGTCACTGTATAATTCCTTTGGACCCAAAAACTGGTATATTACATTTATTTTTTTATCTTTCGATGTATTTGTATTGGACAAAAAATATACATTTATAGAGGAAACAGGGTAATATTAAGTAAACATTTTTATTACACATATTATTTTTCCATAAAGTGACATCAAGTACAATGTTACAATAATTAAAATTTCTAGTAAAGTACTAGAAAGTTTTATTTTTGATGGTTTTACAAGGTATCTTAAAAAACGTAAGGAATATCGAAAATCTCATATAATAGGAACCTTGGTCTATTTTCTTGGGCAAACAACTGTAAAGAAAACACTTAATGGCATTTTTGTATTTACCAGCAGGCTTAGTAGGCTGGAGCCTAGGAAGGCAAATTTTTAGGGGCCACAGATTTACTTTGTAAATTGTTAAAATCGATTTAGGGGTAGAAAAATTTTGGACCAAAAAATCAAATCTTTTTTTTCTCTTTAAAATTTTTTACGCAACAAAAAAATTAAAAATTAAGGGCAAATATGTAAATCCGCCAATAGTTTATGGCTGTTGCGATCCATCCCTGCATGAGCTACAGGCCATTGGCGATTTTTACAACCTTTTTACTTTTTAAAGTTATAAAGTAACTTTAGACAGGTTAACTGTGTAGTTTATTTTTGGAATATTGTTGTGTTATTAGTTCTTGTCTATGTTGGGCAGTTTTTAAGAATATTACCCAGCTTATGATTTCTCTTAAGAAGCACCCTGTATATTTTTATTTATGTTTACTAGGCTTTTCTGGGGCTTTTTAAAATACATACTTTTATTTTTATGTTACATTTTTGTAAAAAGGGCATTTTTCGTTAATTTGAATTCCTCATATTATAAAAAGCCATACAAGAAAACGTTAAAACAATATATTTTATTACCTTTTTTTGGTTAATAATCTTAACTTTATATTCTATTAAAAATAAACCTTTATATTTTTGGGTTATTTCAAATTTTAATTAATTTACTTTAAAAAATATGTGAAGTTATTATTATTTTTTAATAGGTCGAAGATATTATACGATATAAGAAAATAAATATAAAGAAACAAAATTTATAAGATATTTTAATAAAAAAAATAAGAAGCCATCGGAACTGTAACAAACATTCACAAACATAATGAATGCAATTCGTAAAAAGTGTCAGCTTTGTTTAAACAACAATTACCATCAATTTAAACATATATTGTAGTTTTTGTTATTTGTAAAATTTAATTAAATTTCTTTCATTTTAAATGTTTTATAATATATCAAATCAAAACACAGTTTTTAATAAAAGACAATTTTATAAATTTGGGTTTTATTGTTAATATTTAAAAAGTCTTTAAAATTGAAATGTCGTCGGTTTAAAGGTAAAACTCAATAAGTGACATTTTATGGTTCAGGGAATAAAAACAATTTTAAACAAAATTTGTAATGAAGAAGAAAAGATAAGCCATTTTTTATGTACAATATTTCAATGAAGATTTACGGATGTCATAAATATAACTATAAAATGATTTATACAAAATAAATTTTTACTACAAATACCTTTAAAATGTTTGAATACTGTTTTTATTAAAATGTACTTAGTGACTTTTACCTTTAAAGCGACGATATCTTGTTATAAATATATAAATTAAACAAATTTTAATTAAATTTTTTTTAAAATTGGTAAATAGAAAACGCGCAGTAAAAATTGTGAGGTACTCTGTAAATTGTGTTTAATCAAAAACTGAATTTTGATTTGGAGCTTCTCATAACATACATACATATCTATTTAATCTATTTCCATAAAGTAAATATAATATTTTTATTTTAAAACATGTATATTTAAAGTTGACATTTTCGACTTTTTAATGTCCAGTTTTGTAATAGCAGTTTAAGCTGTGGTTTAGCTAAACTCTACTGGTTATTAAAGTCTTTCCATTTAAAATATATTGCTGTCAAGTAAATGCCAAAAGTGTCAGCAATATATTTTAAATAGATAAGTTCATATACATTTAATTTGCTTGATATTAAAAATGTAGAACGTTTAAGGAATTTTTAACTAGAGTTTACTGGCGTACTATAAATTTTTTCTTTAACTAATATTTAAAAGTGGTACACCCTATATATTTTATCACCAATATAAAAATCTCCTTAAATGCTGTAGGATTTATTGAATTAAACACTCCGTATATTATGTTACCGCTGCCAAGATATTTTAAAGAGGTTTAACAAAATACTACATTTTTATATATTTATCTTTTATAGTTTTAAAAATATGAGCAACTAAATCTAAAAAATAATAGATATCGCGTGTATATACCATTTTTTAGATTTGTGGTATGGTAGATATATGCACTAAGATTTGTAACCTTTTATTTCCAAAACAGCTGAAGAAAATATTTTTTTGTGGAAAATGTGGTAACTTCCTAAAGGTCTTTATAATGTTTTCCAAATTATAATACAATATACAGGGCATTTTATTAAAAAAATACTATTTTATTATCGAACTGCTGATGAACGCTATATTTCATAAACTATGATAAATTTTATATATATTAAATGTAGCATTTTTTACGGCATTCAAGAAGACCTTTCTATGGTGATAAAATATACAGGTGTTTCATTAAAAAAAAATCCAACTTTGTGTTATAACTTTAGTAGTGTAAGGGGCACCTATGCGTGGGAATTTTTTGGGGACCGTGGGAAAATTGTGGTGCGGGAACGTGGCGTGTGGGAACTGACCGTGGGAAACTGCGGTGCGGGGGCGTGGCGCGTGGGAAAAATGCGGTTTACAGGAATCTTGACCTATTTCACATCTGGACCGTGGGAAATGGCACGTGTCAAGCGTGGGAAAATTATGATTACTTATTAGGGATCTTGCGCAACTCCAAGGGCGCAGTCAAATGTCAAAAATCACATGACTTAGAAAATGGACGATCGAAAAGAATAATCATAACAACACCTCACTTTAAAAGAGAAGTGGCGCTAGCTACCGTTATCGCTAGCAACATCAGTTGTTAGCTACCATTGGCAACATCTGACGCCTAGGGCTCAGGGCCCGACGACCAGGGCTCAGGGCTTCACGTCTAAGCCCCGGAGGCCCCACGATCGTAGTGAAGTTAGCTTCATACGTCATATACTTAAATTAGTCAACATAACCTCAAACTTATCTTAGCGTCTCACGTATGACA
This sequence comes from Listronotus bonariensis, assembly GCA_014170235.1. NCBI lineage: Eukaryota > Metazoa > Arthropoda > Insecta > Coleoptera > Curculionidae > Listronotus > Listronotus bonariensis. Next base: position 140,473 of record JACEGR010000700.1, read on the forward strand.
TAACCTAGAAATAGAGTATATTATTGATTGACATAACCTCGCAGACACGTGGTTTATTAAATATATAGACAAAATGGTGAAGGTGACATAATTAATAGGGCCTTAACAGTTTTTAACCGATTTTAGTTGTTCCTTTTGTTAATAATTTAATTTTTATAAATCTACAAATATTAATACTAAAATTTTTATTAATTATGTTATTTGAGTGTAAATAGGGTCTTAACAGTTTTTAACGTATATCTTGGCTTCTAGTGGTTTGATTTTAGTCATTCTTTTTTAAACAATTTATTTTTAATAAATATATTAATATTAACACTAATTTTTTTAATTAATATGTTATTTGAGAGTAAATAGGGCCTAAACAGATAACCTCAAAGTTCTTACACAGCCGTTGTTATGATTGACAGACAAGTTATTAAAAAAAATCAACAAATTCGAACCACAAGAATAAATATATTAACCAGAAGGATATCTCGAAGGCGGCTTCTTTGATGTCTTCTAGCGCGTCTCATGACCTCGAACTGCATATTTTGCAGGCGTTTCATGAGCGTACCTAAGAAATTAACATGTTTAGGCGCCTATCTCTTAAAAATATATTTTAATATTATTATAATGCATTTTATAACATCTATGCAATCAAATAAAACAGATGCTTTAATAATATGTCGTATTGAGATATATTAATAATTATTATGAAATGTGTCTATTTATTTTCGCATATGACAATTTTTTATTTTTCATATTTTTGAAGTTTCTATTTATCCATTTGAGGGTATGGAATAGTCTAACTGTAACAAACCATTTAATTAAATAACTAATTGGAAATTGTTCACAAGGATGTAAAAAACTATTTTTAAACGGTTTTACTTGACCTGTTTGTTATTTATTTGGAATTATTTTTTGGGTCAAATCTAGTAATTGAAATTTGACCCCCTTCCTGACGACCGATCCATCTGAAATTTGGTACACTTCCTTAGTCTTGATGACAATACAATATAACATATTCTTTATAATTATAAATCCAACATGGCCGCCGATACAAAATGGCGGATTACATATTACTTTACTACAACCTCAATATGGGTATCAAATTAAAGGGCTTTATTGGTAGAATAGAACCCACTATGAAAAAAATAAAATCCAAGATGGCCGCCGCCACAAAATGGCGGATTACATTTTTTTCACAAATACCTCAATATGGGTATCAAATGAAAGGGCTTGATTGGTAGAATAGAACCCACTATAAAAAAATTAAAATCCAAAATGGCCGCCGCCACAAAATGGCGGATTACATATTTTTCTCACAACTACCTCAATATGGGTATCAAATGAAAGGGCTTGGTTGGTAGAATAGAGCTCACTATAAAAAAAAATAAAATTTAAGATGGACGCTGCTGCAAAATGGCGAATTACATATTTTCCACAACTACTTCAATATAGAATCGTTGGTTAGTTCTGGTTAGTTATAGTAAGGCGAACTCAATAGAATGAGAAGTATCAACTAACAACAAAACTAAAAACTTGAAAATAAATTATGTAAAAAAAACTTTTTATGTTAAACGGTTTTATTGTACTAAAAGCTAAAAAATAATTCGGTAAGTCCTAGCTACCAGATCGCACCAATCTTCTCATCAATCTGGGGTATTGATCAGACAAATAATAAAATCGTTGGGCAATTGACATTTCTATCATAATATTTACTCTGGATACGCTTCAGTTTTTTAAAATATGTATTGTATAATTTACACAAGTGTCTATTTATTTTTCCATATGACAATTTTTCTATTTTTAACATTTTTGAAATTCTTGTTTATACATGTGAGTGTATGGAATAATCTAACTCTACCAAATAATTTAATTAAATAATTAATTGGAAAATTTTCACAAGGATGTAAAAAACTAGTATTTTTGCAGATATTTTCAAACTTTTGAATTAATTTTTTTGTATTACAATACTTCAACGTCTTGAGGAAATCTGTAAAATTTGTTCGCACCATCATCGTAGGATTTGTTTTTACAATTTTTAAAACAGCAAACAAGGCCTACTTTTTTTCTTTCTTCTTCCATGATAGGTAATTAATTACACAATTCACAGAAAAATCACTAAACAGAATATTATAGTCCAGAAAAATAAAACGTATCGCAATAAACTATATAAAATACATTGACCGTTACCGAGTCGTTGCTTCGCCTTTCACTACTGCACTGGCAATTTCGGTTTAGAATTTCGGTTTAGTAGCCCTCGAAGGTCACAGCCTGCTCCGCTCAAGGTAAAAGAGATATCCTTCTGGTTAATATATTTATTCTTGTGTTCGAACGGTCTGCCGAACGGTTTGCTCAACGGTTTGCCGAACGCTTTGTCGAACGGGTCGTCAGAAAGTAGTCTTGTTTAGGTTCAAATGAAAGGTATTGACTTGGAGATTACGAATCAAATAGTTTTAACAAGTTTTATTTTTCAACTTTTTTATTAATGGATATTTTTAAAAATTTTAAGTTATTTGGATTCCTTACGACTTCTAGATACCGAATCTGCAATAAAATCGTCATTTCTGGTCGCAACTTCCGGTCGTCAAAAAGTAGTCTTGTTTGGGTTTAAATGAAAGGTATTGACTTGGAGATTACGAATTAAGCATTTTTAACAATCACCCGAAAAGACAATTTTAAACGACATGGTGACTGTCGGACTGCAGCCAAAGTCGGCACACCGTATTTTAGAAAAACGGTGCCGTATTTTAGAAAAACCGTGCCGTATTTTAGAAAAACGGTGCCGTATTTTAAAAAAACGGTGCCGTATTTTAAAAAACGGTGCCGTATTTTAAAAAACGGTGCCGTATTTTAGAAAAACGGTGCCGTATTTTAGAAAAACGGTGATGTATTTTAGAAAAACGGTGCAGTATTTTAGAAAAACGGTGCCGTATTTTAGAAAAACGGTGCCGTATTTTAGAAAATCGGTGCCGTATTTTAGAAAAACGGCAATCCCCGCTAAAGCCCGGTGCTCGCAGACTTTGGCTGCAGTCCGACAGTCGCCATGTCGTTTAAAATTGTCTTTTCGGGTGAATTCGTGGTTACAAAATTCACATTTAAACATAATTCTGCAAAACAAGTTATAATTAAATAGCTTATAATTATAAAAATTGTTAAAAATGCTTAATTCGTAATATCCAAGTCAAGACCTTTTATTTAAACCCAAACAAGACTACTTTTTGACGACCGGAAGTTGCGACCGGAAATGACGATTTTATTGCAGATTCGGTATCTAGAAGTCGTAAGGAATCCAAATAGGTTAAAAATTTTAAAAAATATCCATTAATAAAAAAGTTAAAAAATAAAAATTGTTAAAAATATTTAATTCGTAATCTCCAAGTCAAGACCTTTCATTTGAACCTAAACAAGACTACTTTCTGACCACCCGTTCGACAAAGCGTTCGGCAAACCGTTCGAGTTTGTTGATTTTTTAAAAACTTGTCTGTCAATCATAACAACGACTGTGTAAGGACTTTGAGGTTATCTGTTTAAGCCCTATTTACTCTCAACTGCTCTCTGATTGATTTATAGCTTAAAATTATAAAAATTGTTAAAAATGCTTAATTCGTAATCTCCAAGTCAAGACCTTTTATTTAAACCCAAACAAGACTACTTTTTGACGACCGGAAGTTGCGACCGGAAATGACGACTTTATTGCAGATATGCAGGTATCCAGAAGTCGTAAGGAATCCAAATAACTTAAAAATTTTAAAAAATATCCAATAATAAAAAGTTGAAAAATAAAAATTGTTAAAAATATTTAATTCGTAATCTCCAAGTCAATACCTTTCATTTGAACCTAAACAAGACTACTTTCTGACGACCCGTTCGACAAAGCCTTCGGCAAACCGTTCGGCAGAGCGTTCGAATTTGTTGATTTTTTTAATAACTTGTCTGTTAATCATAACAACGGCTGTGTAAGAACTTTGAGGTTATCTGTTTAGGCCCTATTTACTCTCAAATAACATATTTATAAAAAAAAATAGTGTTAATATTAATATATTTATTAAAAATAAATTTTTCAAAAAGAATGACTAAAATCAAACCACTAGAAGCCAAGATATACGTTAAAAACTGTTAAGACCCTATTAACACTCAAATAACATAATTATTAAAAATTTTAGTATTAATATTTGTAGATTTATAAAAATTAAATTATTAACAAAAAGAACAACTAAAATCGGTCTACTAGAAACCGAAATATACGTTAAAAACTGTTAAGGCCCTATTAATTATTTCACCTTCACCATTTTGTCTATATATTTAATAAACCACGTGTCTGCGAGGTTATGTCAATCAATAATATACCCTATTTCTAGGTTATGTCATACGTGAGACGCTAAGATAAGTTTAAGGTTATGTTGACTAATTTAGGTATATGACGTATGAAGCTAACTTCACTACGATCGTGGGGCCCCGGGGCTTAGACGTGAAGCCCTGAGCCCTGGTCGTCGGGCCCTGAGCCCTAGGCGTCAGATGTTGCCAATGGTAGCTAACGACCGATGTTGCTAGCGCCAACGGTAGCTAGCGCCACTCCTCTTTTAAAGTGAGGTTATGTTGTGATTATTCTTTTCGATCGTCCATTTTCCAAGTCATGTGATTTTTGATATTTGACCTCGCCCTTGGAGTTGCGCAAGATCCCTAATAAGTAATCATAATTTTCCCACGCTTGACACGTGCCATTTCCCACGGTCCAGATGTGAAATAGGTCAAGATTCCTGTAAACCGCAATTTTCCCACCCGCCACGCCCCCGCACCGCAATTTCCCACGGTCAGTTTCCACACGCCACGCCCCCGCACCACAATTTTCCACGGTCCCCAAAAATTCCCACGCATAGGTGCCCCCTTACACTACTGTAAAATACTACTACTACTTTAAAATAAAAGTCAATGAAAAAAATAAAGGTTCGCTACTGAATTCAACGTAAAAATCCCTAAAACATTTATTTATATTTTTCCCATCTCTAATATCTAGCATGTTACAAGTGCCTGGCCAAATTGACAAAATTAAAAAAAAACTCTTTATCTCCCAAACGAATTAGGTTGGCAATGATTCACTTTACCATTAAACTTGTTTGAAAAATTAAAATCGAGGTTGTGCAATCAGATTTGTTCTATCTCTTTTAGTTTTTGCTACACCCTACAAGGTCAACGAAAAGACACCACCCTGTAAGTTGTAATTCTTTTATTTCCTTTATTACTTTTTATAAAAATTTAACCGTAGTTTTTATCGCATGTGCCCTTTTTAGTTCGTAGGCGGTTGCAAAGGAAATAAAGCATTCAACAATTAATTAACCCATTTAATCCCAAGGGTAGAAATAATAGAAAAAAGTAATTTTTTTAACAATTTTATTTATTTCTAGCAACAAAAATACGTTTCTGCCATATTTAAAAATTAAAGTCTTTACATTGCAAAAAAATTGGTGGTGCGTTAACGAACCACTGGTAAGAAAGGTAGACCAAAATATTTTTTAACATATGTATTCCAAAAAACTTAAACAAAAATTGCAAAAAAAGAGTAATATAGTACACACTAAAGAATAAACCAATACAAATATTATTACATTTAAATAATTCAAATACAAACAATTTTTTTTTGGTGCGCAAATGAACCACTGGTAAGAACCACTATATATATTTTTAATTTTGATGATACGTTGCAAAACACGAGACATGTAAATGTACATTACATCGCCCACACATATAAATAGTATGACTGTGGCATACTCTGCATCTCCTTCGTGCTTTAGTTTCATGAGGAAAAATGGTGTGGGGCTGATGATCAAGCCTTATTTCTTCTAAAGTCGAAGGAACATTTCTAATAATTTGTAATCTTTCGGTCTTGATTAGACGCAAAGCTATGTATGATTTAAATTCAAACTGAGATATTTTTGTGTCATTGGCAAGGTTATACAGTTTCCAGGCATTCACTACTATACTATCTAGAGAATTACAAAATAAAGGCCACCACCATTTTTTCCCCAAAACGCGACTCCTATAGTTGGCAATCCCGTTGTCATGGAGATCTACTCCCCCATAAATCTATTATATTGAGTTATGGCGTTTGGTTGAGGTATATATGTCTCTTTCTTTTGTTTTCTATCGAACCTCTTTACTTTACTTACTGGTGCAACGTTATGAGTATTGCTGCAAACCGTAACTGTTGAATTGTCATTCCAGCGTACAACAGAAATTTTTGAATCATTATCATATGCAGAGATGAAAGAACCACGCTCTTTTTTCATAAATATTTTAGAACCTTCTATTGGACACTTATTAGTTCTGTTTTCACGTATGGTCCCTGTGGCAAAAAACCTTTCCTTTTCAAATAAACAAAAAGCTTATACGATGAAAAAAATTATCAAAAAAAATTTGATGGGAAGATGGTCTTTCTACCACAGACAACAAACTCATGACGACGTCACCACCAAGTCCTAAATCGGAATATATTTTGCCTTGCGCGCCTCCATAGGGAGTACTAGAAAATAAATAGCCATCCGATGAACAAAGGCACCAAATTTTAAAGCCAAAACGTACCGGTTTACCTTTGATAAACATTTTGCACGAATGTCTGCCAAAGTATGGCACCATTTGTTCATCGATGGACAAATTGAAAGAAAAAATACCCCACTGTAAATTTTTCTTATTGATAATATCAAGAAAAGGTCTAACTTTTGAAAATCTGTCATCCTTGTCCAATTTCTCGTTATCCGATAAATGTATATTTTGTTTTATATTTTGAAACCGGTTTCTACTCATGCACTTTTTTATAAAATCTATACCTTTGTCTTCATCAGTTGACCAATAACATGGAATCTGTGGTAACGTATGATAACCAGAAAATAATATTATACCAATAAAATTTAGAAGTTCTTCTTTTGATAATTGAAAGTCGTGTCGATTTTTATCCGCAGCGTACTTCATTGTGAAACCCAAAACGAGATTGGCTACCTCATCATCAAAAAAGAGTAAAAATATTTCTAGGGGTGTCTTACCAGAAAGCTCATTTTTTATGTGTTCTTTGTCGTAAAAACTCATTTGAAACAGCGAAATGTGTATATTCGATCTGCCCCTGAATCCATTTAGCTGTGGGTAGAACATCACGGGATAACGAAGGGGTCATCAGTCGGCTTTTTTAGCAGCTAACGTCTCATCATCTGATGAGTCCCAATGGTACTGTCTTTCATTTTTATTTTCACTTTCATTAGCCGATGTATGTATCTGCATTTCAAAGCTGCCTACAACATCTGTGGGATTGGACATCTCTTGAACACTAGTTTCCTCATCTATATCTTCTTCATCCGTCAATGTGTCGACATTAGGGGGTATATAAACGGCATCAATTACCTCTAAAATTTTAAAATAAGTATAAACATATTTTATATTTTGTATGTACCACTCCATAAGTTTCAAATATCCATACTGTATAATTTTACCTACCGTTTTCGTCATTTTCAAGTTCATCCACTACTTTTTCCAGCTCAGCTTCTAACTCTCGTTGCGTTAAAAACTTTTTAAATGACATTTTTAACCATCAGACTTCAAACGTACTTCTAACTAGCACAAATAGCGAAACAACACTGCCTGGCCGTTACCTGGCCCGTCAATATAATGTAATAAAACGCGTTGAAACAGGCAAATATTTGTCACATTTTGCATACATATAATACCAGTGGTGCGTTTTCGCACCAACGTTTTTCTCAACACAGAGAGCTCCGATTAATTTTTGATTATAATTTATAAATATATTTGTCAAACTCTACACTCAATTAAAATCTGATAAATGTAAAATAGTTAACTTTTTATCATTTGAAATATTTTTTTAGCAATGATAGAAAATAGAAATTACAAATAAATTTTTCTAATTTTTATATTATATATTAAAGCATTTTATAAAAGCAATAAAGGTGTTTTATATTTTTTTACTTTAGAGTGGCTAATCAACTTCTTGTTTCATATACAACAAATGGTAAAAAAAATTCTGGCGAACCAAAATAAGACAATTTGTACCATGGTGCGTTTATGCACCACTGGGAGAAATGGGTTAATGCAAGACAGTTGAACGGGATGTACATGTCACATGCAATAAAGAATGCTTAATCGATATTTGAAAAATATAATAAAGAAACTGAATTAGAAACCCTATTTCAAAAAATTATGAAAGTGCCCATTCTTTATTATTGTTTAAGCTTTTTAAAATCTTGGAATACATTTTACGGATGTCCTTTTTATATCAAAATAATTATATTTAAATGGTTTTATATTTCGTGGTAAAAAAAAATTAATATTACTACTTGAAGTAATGCAAATATTATTAATCCTTCATTAACTAATTTTTTTGTATTTATGTTAATATAAACCTTAATTTTTATATTGAAAATGTATGTAAAAAAATTAGCTTAGGTTGTTATGCTCTTAGATTTCTTTCTACTAATCTTGATTTTCCACTATAAAAAAAAACTAGTAATTTAGCATAAATTGAATCAATTATAAGATATGGTATTTGTTTCTGGGAAGATTCTAGTCAAAATCTGTGTTAACTTTGAAAAAGGGAGCTATAAGAACTATTTGCAAAATTTAATCTGGAGATTCCTGCAAACCTTTATTTATTAAAAATAAGATATTGATACTGACACCTTATTTTGTAATGGAAACTGTTTGTTTATTATACAGGGTGTTTAATAATTGCGGTAAGAAGGGCATATTCCTGGGTTAATTTTATGAAAAAAGTTCATATAAATATAGGTCTATACTTTGTTTCTAAGATACAGGGAGTTAAACTATAAAAAGAAAATTGTGTTTTTAAGAATATTTTAAATATGTCTTATTCGCTGTTAATAAAATTTGGTAAAATAAAAAATTTATTTAGCCCTAAACTAATTTTGATTTGTAAGAGCAGTGGCAGTGTGGAACACATCTTGGCTAATATTATTGACAAGACAAAAAATGTACGCCACTGACTTTTCTGCAACTTTTTTATGTTTTCAAAATGAATAACCTGAAAATACAACTTTTTTGTGTCCTTATATTTGTAAGTGGCTAGCCTGTTTTTCCAGAAAAAAAATGTTTTACCGCAAGTAGGAAACACCCTGTATAAAAAAAATATTGGTATAATTTTAATGAATGCTTTTTACATAATTTTAGAAATAACTCCTGCATTAATCTGCTTATACCACATTCAAATATGATTAAAAAATAAATAATTTATGAATCAAAAAATAAATTTAATTGTTTATAAAATTCTATAAGAAAAATTAGAAACATAAAAAAATTAAAAAATATGTTAAAACAATTTTACTTAAAAAAGCGTAGGTATATTTTAATTGAATCTTTGGGAGATACATTTTCATAAAACGCATTTCCCTTTTTTTAATTAAAATAAAGGAATTGTAGAAATTTGTATTCCTGGAAAGCATATAAAATTATGATGGAACAAAATGATACAAAGAACTTTTATTAAGGTAATATTTCCTAAATAAAGGTAGTTTCTTTTAAGTCATTGTTATTGTCTATTCCTTTTTTTAATTTTTCTTTTAAACAGAAGCAATTCATTTAAAAATTTTTAGACTTATTACTTATTATAAAGAAAATATATTTTTCTTACTAACTTTAAACAGTAACGTAGCTATGCGTAGGCGGTGTAGTCGGTCGCCTACGGCCTCGCTTTTGGAGAGACCTCACGGCATGTTGCAGGTATGAAATGTGAGGCACGGAGATAACGTAATAGTGAAGGAAATAGAAAGGGGGAGGGAAGGCCCTTATTTTTTAATGTTGAAAGGGGCTTCGCAGTAAAGGGGGACCTTTTTTTCCTTCTCAATTTTTGTTCTCCACTTCATTTCTAGGCAAAAAGGGTCTCGCGGATACGACTTTTTCTACGCCTATTTTTGCTTACGCAACGTCACTGACTTTAAACAATACATAGAAACCAAAACTGTTAAGTATTGTGCAAAACCTAGAGTCTTTTCGCAAAAAAAAACAGTTTTAAGAAAATTGACATATTGTGTGTTATTAATTTTTATAATAGACTATTTTGTTAACGTCCTAACTTTAAAACCACCCACTAAAAACACCGTTTAAATAATAAAATAAAAAACTTTTTTGTACATTAAAGCAATGTAAAAACATGATATCTTTATTTGGATACACTCTTTTTATTGACAGTACTAGTTGTCGAGTTGTTTTTTTTTTAATGAAACACACTGCTTCTTTTAACAAATTTTTACTCTGTATAAAATTCTACATTTAAAATGTATAAAACACTATTATATCGATACCTTAATTCGCAAAGCGGCTAACTCCATAATTACAAGTTTTACAGAAAAGATAAAAATGTTTTTAAAATTAATAGTTTACACTTGAGAACGGACAGAGATAGTACTGCCCGAAACGATGTGTGAATAAATTAATAAAGACAATGGAAGTCCGAAATTCTTCTTTAACTAAAAAAAAATATGTTTGGTAAACCTATTTAAAGACAGGAAAAATAAAATTAAGTTTCCTAAAATGTTTTCAAAACCTTGGATTATTACCTGTACAGGTAGGATGCAAACTAATAAAAGCAACCGCTACCGCCAGCTAGACAGCCCAGGGTCTATCCAGGAGAAAAAGGAGAAGAACTTATCAAAAAATCAGCTGACCTAAAATTATGTTTTAAAAACGTTGCTATCTCCTATAATACATCTTCTGTATTATTGTAATTTACTGAAAAGACCTTTACCAATAAAAAAAAGCATTGGCATGATAACATTACTACACATGCTGCAATTGCTCGCCGCGCCTTTCGAAACGCAACCCGTTGTTCTAAATGAAGTTCAAATACTCGAAAACAGATGGTGCCTCTACACTTAATTTCCAAGTTGAAGGGTTGGAAAAGCCCTTATATCTTTAAAAATACTCCCTTTAGGTTAAAACGGGAACTTTCTTGTTCGAGAGGGAGGATAAAGGGCTATCACACTATATAGGTCCCTTTATCGTATCGGGACTCTTTTTTAAGTTTTATTGGCACGCACATTTTATCAACTTAATTTTATTATATATAATGATAATGATTTACTTACATAACCTAAAACCCAGCCATAATTGATGTGTTACCATTTTTTTAGTGCAATTAGGTAAATAGGTATGTGTCTAAATTACTGACATACCTGTTAGTGATTCTTACATTGGTATTATATTATTTGACACTCTGATACTGACACAATTATTTTAAAATAATTAGAACCAAAATAAAAAAATTCTTTCAATTAAAATCGTTAATTAGTATATTTGCGTAGTGCTCAAAATTTGTTAAAATATACAGGGTGTTCCATTTATAAAAACCTATTTGACAATAAAAATTATGTTTTTAAAATATCTTGTATATTAACTAGTACTACCAATAAGAAGAATGTATCCCAATAAACATTTTTAATTATAGGTTTATTTTTGTATCTGGTACAGGGGCAAAGTTATTCCGTGTATAAATAAAAATGGGACACCTTGTATATTATAGCTTTAAATTACAATATAATATAGTAATATATTCTAGGTACAGGGACTAGAAATAGGGTGTCCCACCGGGAACTGCTGCGATCAATTTCTTGAAAAGTAGGTTTTGGAAAACTTTGAAATTTTGGTAGCGTTATAAAGTCAGTATCACACATATACCTAAATTTTTTTAACAGTTTTACCACATCCGGTTATACTAAGAGTTAATGTCAACTTTCAACATTTGAGAAAATTGACTTTTAAGGTTTTTGTCGTTAAAATTAACGATTATTTTTGACCACTCCGTATTTATCAATTGTGAAAATATCAGAACAGTCTACTAAAGTAGGCTTTTGTTTAAAAATAGTTGATGGTTATGTAATGGCTTGCAAACGTCCTTTTTGACCTAAAATTTATAATAGGTCAAAAACAGTAGGACTTATAGGACATTATAATTAAATTATGTTTAGAATTTTACGCAGAATCTAAAACAATAAATACTATATAGGGGTTTCTTTTAAACTAATGAAGTTGACATTAACTTCCGGTATAACCGGAAGTAGTAGAGCTGTCAAAATATTTTAGTTGTATTTTTCCCACCGATTTTATAACGTTACCAAATTTTTAAAATTTTTCAAAGCGTACTTTTCGAGAAATCAATTACAGCAGTTTCCGGTGGGACACCTTATTATATTTACATACTGCCACGGTCGATTTCTAAAAGGACGTTTTGGAAAATTTTTAAAAATTAGTTTACATTGTAAAGTCAGTGGGGGACATACAACTAAAATATTTTGACAGCTTTTCACTTCCGGTTATTCCGGAAGCTAGTGTCAACTTCCATATTTTAAATGGAACACCCTATATTATATTGATTTTTCCGATTTTGCGTAAAATTTTAAACATAACTTATAACTTAAGTAGATAGGCAATGTATGTATGAGCATAATAAGGGTAGTTTTTCCCATGTATTTCTTATGGGAGAAATTTAAGGTTCGATCTGCAATTTTATGGCCGTCCTAGGGCGTGGCCCAAAATAGGGGATGATTTTAAACCACGTGGTAGATAGGGGTAGTTTTAATAGATAGGGGTAGCACCTGACGTCATCAACCTATAAATTAAAAAAGTCTCGGCAGCGCCGGGAGTCGAACCCGCAACACCTGTGTGAGAACCCAACGCCATATACCACTAGGCTATTGGAGGATCTGATAATTAAATGTTAAACGGGGATTCAATTAATCTTTATCTAAGTATCAACACAACAATGACACATCGCCAGCGTATAAGATTCAAGTTAAACACGAGGCGGTATCATTAGTATACAGTGACACGCATAAATTACCATAAATATAAAACTACAATCAGGATTTGAATGAATTCTAATTAATGTAATAAAAGTAAATCTTATACACGTACATATTACATCATCCTAATTAATATGCAATATGCAACCGCAAAAATCCAATATTGATTATTATTATAGCAAATAACGTATTAAAATTGATTTTTTAAATATTACGAAAAATTAAATAATAATGCATAATGCAATAATGCCCCTTAGAATAGCTAACACGAATTCAAAAATAAAAAACAGGTAACATGACCCCAAAAATAAATACCGCTATAAAAATTCCATTATTATGAATAAAAAATTAAAAATGTAGTAAAAAATACCTGAAAATTGGTTCTCTACATACCGCGAAAAATACAACTAAAATTTAACTAAAGCAACACAAATAGTAGAAAACTCCACCACGAATTAAAAACGGATTTAAATGTAAAAAGCAGCCGGCGCTAAAAAAACCACATGTATACCAAATTTAAAAAATGTTTATACACCCCACATAATCCTAAAATAAATAAAAAAAACGAGGCAAAACACCAAACAAATGCGTCTAAAATAATCAACATTAAAAACCACACCCCCACGTGCTTTCACCCCCGCTTAAGCCCGGGGTTTAAGAGCAAGGCGCCAAACAAATGGACATAAAATAATTAACAGTAAAAAGGCTTAAGGCACCTTTAAGTCTAAAAATTATTAAATTCTGGTCGACAGAATTCGAGAATTTTGACTTCAATCTTAGAGAAAAATTCACAAATATTAGGTGTTGAGTAAAATTATTCTGAATAACACCTCTTGGCGCTTGGTAAATATTTTTCGAATCTGAAGTTAAGATCCGCCTAAAACCTATTTTAATGTGTTTCTAAAAGGCTTAAGGCACCTTTAGGTCTAAAAATTATAAAATTCTGACTGACAGAATTTTGACTTTAATCTTAGAAAAAAATTCACAAATATTCGGTCTTAGAGTATAAAATTTTGAAATACACATTTTGGCGCTCGGTAAATATTTTCGAATCTGAAGTTAAGGCCCGCCTAAAACCTATTTTAATGTGTTTCTAAAGGCATAAAGTAACTTTAGGTCTAAAAATTATAAAATTCCGACTGACAGAAATCGAGAAAATTAACTTCAAACTTAGAAAAAAATTCACAAATATTAGGTCTTAGAGTATAAAATTCTGAAATACACATTTAGCGCTCGATAAATATTTTTGAATCTAAAACCTATTTTAGTGTGTTTCTAAAGGCTTAAGGTACCTTTAGGGCTAAAAATTATATAATTCTGACAGGTAGAAATCGAGATAAAAATGTTGGTAATTTACCAAACAAAGGGGTCTAAAATAATTAACAGTAAAAACCACACTGCCCATAGGCTAGTCCATGCGAAATATAAAAACGGGGTCCACATAGGGCGGTTCTGGTTACGGGTTAAAGCAGTTTACAACATAAAATATAATAAATATCGCCATACTAGATTAAAGGCATTAGCAACTTCTGGCGTTTAGGGCTCCTTGAGCCTGACGCTTATTATTCCGGGACCAACGCTTAGGGCTCCGGGCCCTACGATAACGCCCCCGCCTAAGCCCTGGGGCAGCAAAATAAACAGCTGAACAACCCTGTAGTTTCAAAAATACAGCCCTGTATTTTCCAAATACGGCACCGTTTTCTAAAATACGGCACCGTTTTTAAAATACGGCACTGTATTTTAGGAAAACGGCACCGTTTTTTAAAATACGGGGCCATTTTTCTAAAATACAGTGCCGTTTTTTAAAAACAGTGCCGTTTTTTAAAAACAGTGCCGTATTTTAAAAGACGGTGCCGTATTTTAGAAAAAACGAGACTTGGTCAGTCCAGGTAATATTAGTGTCGTTGACAGCCTCGTATATAATTTGCATATCTACTTGTGATATTATTAGCACCACTGGCGGCCCTGTATAATTTACCTATATATCTCCTTGTATCACGGCAAATTACTGCTTTTTAAATAAAATCACTGTTATTTGCCGTCTTTATAAATTATATCGCTGTTATTTCATTAATAAACAGTGTATTACAGTATAATTATTTAAAAGACGGCAAAATTACTGCTTTTTAAATAAAATCACTGTTATTTGCCGTCTTTTAAATTATATTGCTGTTATTTCATTAATAAACAGTTTATTACAGTATAATTATTTAAAAGACGGCAAAATTACTGCTTTTTAAATAAAATCACTGTTATTTGCCGTCTTTTAAATTATATTGCTGTTATTTCATTAATAAACAGTTTATTACAGTATAATTATTTAAAAGACGGCAAAATTACTGCTTTTTAAATAAAATCACTGTTATTTGCCGTCTTTTAAATTATATCGCTGTTATTTCATTAATAAACAGTTTATTACAGTATAATTATTTAAAAGACGGCAAAATTACTGCTTTTTAAATAAGAACACTGTTATTTGCCGTCTTTTAAATTATATCGCTGTTATTTTATTAATAAACAGTGCATTACAGTATAATTATTTAAAAGACGGCAAAATTACTTCTTTTTAAATAAAATCACTGTTATTTGCACGTCTTTTAAATTATATAGCTGTTATTTTATTAATAAACAGTTTATTACAGTATAATTATTTAAAAGACGGCAAAATTACTGCTTTTTAAATAAGAACACTGTTATTTGTCGTCTTTTAAATAACTATACTGTAATACGTGTGGGAGCCCCAGGGCTTAGGCGGGGGGCGTTATCGTAGGGCCCGGAGCCCTAAGCGTTGGTCCCGGAATCCTAAGCGTCAGGCTCAAGGAGCCCTAAACGCCAGAAGTTGCTAATGCCTTTAATCTAGTATGGCGATATTTATTATATTTTATATTTAATTAATTGTTTAACTGCTTTAACCCGTAACCAGAACCGCCCTATGTGGACCCCGTTTTTATATTTCGCATGGACTAGCCTATGGGCAGTGTGGTTTTTACTGTTAATTATTTTAGACCCCTTTGTTTGGTAAATTACCAACATTTTTATCTCGATTTCTACCTGTCAGAATTTTATAATTTTTAGCCCTAAAGGTACCTTAAGCCTTTAGAAACACACTAAAATAGGTTTTAGATGAGTCTTATCTTCAGATTCAAAAATATTTATCGAGCGCTAAATGTGTATTTCAGAATTTTATACTCTAGGACCGAATATTTGTGAATTTTTTTCTAAGTTTGAAGTTAATTTTCTCGATTTCTGTCAGTCGGAATTTTATAATTTTTAGGCCTAAAGTTACTTTATGCCTTTAGAAACACATTAAAATAGGGTTTAGATGGGCCTTAACTTCAGATTCGAAAATATTTACCGAGCGCCAAAATGTGTATTTCAAAATTTTATACTCTAAGACCGAATATTTGTGATTTTTTTCTAAGATTGAAGTCAAAATTCTCGATTTCTGTCAGTCAGAATTTTATAATTTTTAGACCTAAAGGTGCCTTAAGCCTTTTAGAAACACATTAAAATAGGTTTTAGGAGGATCTTAACTTCAGATTCGAAAATATTTACCGAGCGCCGAGAAGTGTTATTCAGAATAATTTTACTCAACACCTAATATTTGTGAATTTTTCTCTAAGATTGAAGTCAAAATTCTCGATTTCTGTCGACTAGAATTTAATAATTTTTAGACCTAAAGGTACCTTAAGCCTTTTTACTGTTAATTATTTTATGTCCATTTGTTTGGCGCCTTGCTCTTAAACCCAGGGCTTAAGCGGGTGGTGAAAGCGCGTGGGGGTGTGGTTTTTAATGTTGATTATTTTAGATGCATTTGTTTGGTGTTTTACCTCGTTTTTTTATTTATTTTAGGATTATGTGGGGTGTATAAACATTTTTTAAATTTGGTATACATGTGGTTTTTTAGCGCCGGCTGCTTTTTACATGTAAATCCATTTTTAATTCGTGGTGGAGTTTTCTACTATTTGTGTTGCTTTAGTTAAATTTTAGTTGTATTTTTCGCGGTATGTAGAGAACCAATTTTCAGGTATTTTTACTACATTTTTAATTTTTTATTCATAATAATGGAATTTTTATAGCGGTATTTATTTTTGGGGTCATGTTACCTGTTTTTTATTTTTGAATTCGTGTTAGCTATCCTAAAGGGCATTATTGCATTATGCATTATTTAATTTTTCGTAATATTTAAAAAATCAATTTATAATACTTTATTTGCTATTTTATTCATCAATATTGGATTTTTGCGGTTGCATATTGCATATTAATTAGGATGATGTAATATGTACGTGTATAAGATTTACTTTTATTACATTAATTAGAATTCATTCAAATCCTGATTGTAGTTTTATATTTATGGTAATTTATGCGTGTCACTGTATACTAATGATACCGCCTCGTGTTTAACTTGAATCTTATACGCTGGCGATGTGTCATTGTTGTGTTGATACTTAGATAAAGATTCATTGAATCCCCGTTTAACATTTAATTATCAGATCCTCCAATAGCCTAGTGGTATATGGCGTTGGGTTCTCACACAGGTGTTGCGGGTTCGACTCCCGGCGCTGCCGAGACTTTTTAATTTATAGGTTGATGACGTCAGGTGCTACCCCTATCTATTAAAACTACCCCTATCTACCACGTGGTTTAAAATCATCCCCTATTTTGGGCCACGCCCTAGGACGGCCATAAAATTGCAGATCGAACCTTAAATTTCTCCCATAAGAAATACATGGGAAAAACTACCCTTATTATGCTCATACATACATTGCCTATCTACTAACTAATAATTTTTATAGCTGAGTCCAACCGTGTGTGACTTATTATTTTAAATTTTATGTCAATAATGACGTTTGCAAGCCATTACATACCCATCAATTTCTTTTAAACAAAAGCCTTCAATATGAGTTGGGGTTGGATTTCTCGTAGAAAAAGAACTACTTTAGCAGACTGTTATGATATTTTCACAATTCATAAATACAGAGTATTTAAAAATAATCGTTAAAAATTATTACGACAAAAACCTAGAAAATCTATTTTTTTAAATAAAAACCTCTTTCGTTTTTACCTTATCCTATTAGGCATTAAAAATAAGGATACGTTTTATATGGATGTCCATTCCAAAAATTTATAGTTTTTGAAATATTAAGAATTTCATATTACTCTATTCTAGCAATGTTTTTAAGTACGGCTTAGTTTGACTTCTGGTTGGACTTGACAACAAAATGCGGCGTCACGGCGAACTACCCCGTACCTACCCGTACTTAAAGGCATTGTTAGAATAGGTAAATATTAAATCGTTAAAATATTGAAAATCATAAATTTTAGAATAAGCATACATATACAAACTTACTCTTATTTTTAATGCCTAATAGAATAAGGTAATAAAAGATAGGGGTTTGATTTAAAAAAAAAACTTTAAGGTTTTTGTCGTTAAAATTTTTAACGATTTTTTTACAACACTGTATATATTAATTGTGAAAATATAGATACAGTCTACTAAAGAAGGTCTTTCTTTACAAGGAACCCAGCCCCAACACATATTGAAGGCTTTGTTTAGAAGAATTGATGGGTATGCAATGGCTTGCAAGCGTCATTTTTGACATAAAATTTAAAATAAGTCAAAAACGGTTGGACTTAGGTATAAAACATATATATGAATTATGTTGTGACATAGTAGACAGATATGGGCTGTTTGGTTACCGCCTATGTTCATTATTTACGTAAGGCGTTATTTAAATACCGCACAGGTATTTAGTGTTTGTTTTTAGAGATATAGAAGACGCCGTATTACGAACGGTTAATTATACCTGTCCTGCGAATTTACAAAAACAAATGATTCTTTAATGTGCGAATAGTAAAGTTTTTCCCGTTATTTCAAACACATTTTACTGTACATTTTTCCACTTTTCCAGACGAATTTTGACTAATACATTCTCTCAGTAACCTTTTGTTTCTTTTCCAGCTGCGATATTTATCCCAAAATAAAAAAGCAAGGCTTTATCAAAGATTAGAAGTTTACTTTACTCGGCGTCTCTATTACAAAAATATTTGTAAAAATCGTTGAAATAAATAATATAACCTTAAAAAATAAACAAAGAAAAATATTCTGCGTATGGCAGTTCTATTCAGCTACTTTTAATAAGACATGGCCTTATCAGCCCGCAAACTACTCCATGCGGTAACGTTAATACCGCATAACGTTACAACACCACCATATCTCTCTATTATTTGTTAAAATAAAGCATATTTCCGAACAGGCAAAAGTTCCTAAATTAAGTGGGGTAGCGGGATGAAAGCAGGCACATATAAACCAATACTGTATTTTCCCAACGTTTTGGGACTGAATTGTTACGTTATCAAGAATCTATATTATAAATTAAACTTGTTACAGAAATTCTGTGAAGCCTAGAATAGCTGAAGTTAATTGTTGCATGGGTGTTGTTACCGAACGTCAGTTCTGAATTTGTGATAAACATGTACTTTTTTAAATTATTTTATTTTTGTTAAATTTAGTAAGAACATGAAATTATATAATATACAGGGTGTTACAAATTCGAAGAACACCATTACGATCTCGGGAACGGCAAGAGAAACAGCGTTGAGTAAATTGGGGGAAAAGTTGCGCATTTTTATGCTTAAAAATATTCCGTTTTAAAAATTTGCAGCTGAATTTTACGAAATAGTTTTTATTTTTTCTTGGATATTTAAAAAGATATTTTAAAACAAAAAACACATTCACATTTCCACTTTTTCTGTTCTATAAAATAATGATGTTTATGATACGACATTTCGTCTTTAAGCCACTATTATTATTTTTTTTTTTTAAATAGGTGGAATATTTGGTTTTATTCTTAATAAACTGGTATTTTTAACATTAAAACCAATGATATATTACACTTTACATTTATGCGACGTTTCAAACCGAAAAACCATCATCATACACTTTTTGCCATTAGCGATTTTCCCCCAAACGTTCGGAAATTTTTGGTTTACAGGTAAGTATGCATCCAATTTTTATGACAGGCTACAATGAAATTGATGGGGGCGTTTTAAATTAACTACTTTATTTTATTACATAAAAGAAAATTCATGAAAATTAAATTAATTCTTATAGCTTGTTAGTTAAATTACCAGTTATAAAAATGGATTCATACTTACCTTCAAATGGGAAAATAGTGGATGATGGTTTTTGGTTCGAAACGTCGCATAAATGTAAAGTGTAATATACCGTTGGATCCAGAATTAAAATAAGAGTTTATAGAGTATAAAACCAAATATTCCGCCTATTAAAAAAAAGTTGATGATTGTGGCTCAAAGACGTAACGTTGGATCTTAAATTTAGTAAAATCATTTTATAGAATGAGAATACAGAAAAGTAGCGTAATGTGTTGTTTGTTTTAGTATATCCCTTCAAAGAAACCGAAAAAACTGCTTTTTTTAATTTAGATTTTTCCGAATAATTCCGGAACCGCTGCAAATTTTAAATTTTTAAACGGAATATTGTTAAGCATAAAAATACGCAACTTTGCCCCAATTTAACCAACCCTGTATCTCTTACCGTTCCCGAGATTTCAATGGTGTTCTTAGAATTTGTAACACCCTGTATATTGTCTGTCATGGATTTTTGGGATGCTCTGATCGTAAGCAAATTAAAATTACTACATAAGGTGGGTGGACCATGAAAGGCCATGCTCCTTTAAAGGCCAAATATAAAAAGTAATAGTAACTGACATGTAATAAGAAATTTCTTTCACTTACACTAAGCTACATCAAACTTAAGAACACAGACGCAGCGGCGAGTCGCTGGCGTCGCTATTTTGCTAAGGCGGACCCTTGATTCGGTACTGAATGAAAAAAAAAATAAAAAAATAATTTCAATTTTCATTAAAATCTCTGTAATGTTCCTATAAAGGCCGGTGGTTCCTTCTAAGGCCAATCAAAAATTTGACGATTGGCCTTGCTAGAGGTCTTACTAGGAGCCTTTACAAACTTTCTTATATTTTTCTTTTTAAGGTTAGGACCAGACTGACTATATGCCATTGTAGGTTGGTAATAATTAGAGTACCCAGTCAGTAGTGCCTAATATTTTTATAAATAAAAAAATTGTCATAGAGGATATTGTCATGGTCGCTTTGGCCTTTTTACGAACATTTTGGCTTTACAAAGAATGGACTCAGGTATTTTTCTTATTAGTATTATTTCGTTTAAAAACGCATTGGCAGCTGATTCTTAAGCGATATAAAACTTCTTACCTTATTTTTTTAAACAGTTTTCATTAGTATATTCTTAGTTATAGGATATATTATGTTAAGTATTTAAAGTTTCTTTTTAATAAAAGAGTTATTTATGTAGTGTTAGTAAATGCGAATATTTTGATTATTACTACTCTAGTTTGAAGTTGAATAACTTATCTATAATATTGGCCTTACCTGGAGCCCTGTTTCTTGCAAGGCCATCTGAAAAAGCCTAAAAAAAAGGTAATTTCTATAAATGATGATTACATCTAGAATAAAAAAAATCTAAGTTACACAATACAAAAAGCGTTATTAAATAAGTTACTTCTTTTTTATCCCCCAAATAAACTAAGAAAAACTGTTTATAAACTGAGAAAAACTGTTTATTTGTTAGAGTGGCCTTTTATGGTCCAACTACCTTAGTATAAAGCAAAGTCGCTTGCCGCGTCTGTCCCTATGTCTGTATATATGTATGTATGTATGTATGTATGCTTAGATCTTTAAAACTACTTAACGAATTTTAATGCAGTAATTTAAGAGAAAGGTTCATATGTATCATTACATTCTTAATATATTAAAAACCACTGAAAATTTCAAGATAACTAATGTGAAATCGTTAATAAAAACATATTTTTAGCGCTAAGATTGCAAACGCTGCCTAAACTCTACGAAATTGATAAAAATAAATAGGTAAAAATGTAGTATATGAAATTTGGATATTCCAAAGATAGCAGGAAACCTTAACAGTATATGAATTCTTTTACTATAAATTTACCGCGTGTGAAGCCGCGGGCAAAAGCTAGTTTCTAAATAAATACAACATCAAAATAACTTCTTGGCTTTAAAAAAAACAAGTTAAGATATTCAATATACTGGGTTTGTAAAAAGTACCGCAACTTTTAAATATCTTAAAAACCGCTAAAGCTACATTTATCAAATTTGGTTTCTAAGGTGTTTTAGACATGTGGAATTAAGTAGTGATATCGGAACTGTTGCAAGATTTCCGAATTTTGTGCTTTATGTATTTTTTTCGGTTTTTTAAATGGAATGCTCCGGTTCTTTTTATTGCATTTAATTAGGCAGATTAAATTTAGTAAATTTCTAAATTTTAAAAATTATGCTTCTATTACTTGCCGAGATATGATACACTACACTTTCGGCAAAATGTAATTTTCGCCCAAATATCTTTAAAACCGCTAAAGCTGTGTTAACAAATTTTGGTATTTGGGGGTTTTTCGGCATGACTAATTGACTAGAGATATAAGAATTGTTGCCAAATACTAATAAAGTTGCGGTGTTGTCATATCTCTGTAAATGGTGAAGTATAATTTTGAAAATTTGGAATCTTGGTAAAGTTGGCACGCCTTTTTATTGCAATTAAAATAAGTTCGACCATCCATTTAAAATATCAAAAGATTACATGCAGTGCAAAACTGGAAAATCTGGTAACAATGACAGCATCACTGTTTAATCCTACTTGCCCAGAAACTCTTAAATACCAAAATTTGTAAACGCAGCTTAAATGGTTTTATAGATATTTGGACGCATCTGAACTTTTTACCTAAAATGTGGTGTTGTCATATCTTGGCGGTCAGTAAAAATAAAATTTTAAAAATTTACAAACTCATTAAGTTTGACCAGTCTAATTTATTGCAACTAAAATAAGGGGGCATTTTATAAAAAAGAAAAAAACAAAAAAGATACGTGTAGCACAAAACAGGGAAATGTGGCAACGGTGCCGATATTACTATTAAATTCTTCATGCTCGATACCTCTTAAACACCAAATTTCGTAAATGTAGCTTTAACGATTTTAAAGATATTTAAGAGTTGCAGTACTTTTTACTAACCCAGTATGTAGCAAATGCTGAGTTTAAATAAATTTGACCCAACGTAGTGTATAGTTTAAAATGGCTTCTAAAAGTTAAATCTAGTTTTACTAGAGACCTTGAATAGTTCATTCAATGAAAAACCTAAAAAAGTCTTTTTGTTACATACTTTGTATGTACGGGGTATTTGAGGGTGAATAGGTGAGATATTTCAGGAAGTCATAATCTTAGGACATTGGACATTGGGAAAAAACTCCTCTTAAGGAAATGACCTATAAGAAACCATAACTATACCTCTAGAGGGCAAATTGGCTATAGTTGCTTTAAAAATATATTTTTCTAGGAAATCACTCGGTATAAGTTATAAAAACAGTATTACCACGGTATTGCTACTGGAGTTCTGCAATTTTTTTATTTATAATTTTTTCTTGTAGGGCTTAAATTAAGGGCTAGGGCGCATTCAGATTCGACAAAATTGGGGTAAACTTTACCCCCACCTTGACCTTGGCTAACGAATTTCTTCCTTATGTTTAGTTTTGATAAGGTCTTGCTTACTGCGCATGTCCTCATGTGCGCATTTTGAGCAATTACCGGGCGTCGATTCTGAATGCGCCCTTGTAGGAAAGAGAGAAGTTTGACTGGTTAGAAGGCTCATAATTGTGGTTTGCCTTAACACAATTTAAAAAACTTAGCTTTGTTTTAAAGAAAAACCCTTGCTAATTTATAAAAAAATTAACCCTAGTCATATTGTCAAGCTCCCGCTTGACGCGTTGTTTATAAAGTTTAGAGTTTTTAATTTTTTCTTTAAAAATGGAATGCTATAGCTATTTTTAAAATATAAAAACTTAATTGGGTGATTTCTAAGAAAATATATTTTTATTTACGACTATAGCGGTTACGCTTTCTAGCGGTATTGTTAGGAACTTAAAAATAATTTCCAGCAGTCTTTTATAGTTAATTTCCTTACAGTGATTTTTTTCCTAATGTCCTACGACTATTAAGCTGGATTTATAGATTGACGTTTTTGTTTCCGTTTGCCATTTGACGTTTTTAGTTAAAAGATAAAACAACAAATTTGCATTAATCAATTTATAGTTTCTGTTTATCGTTTTCATATAACATATCAGAAACCGAAACGTCAAACGGCGATCGGTAACGGAAAAGTCAATCTATAAATTCAGCTTTACTTCTTGCGATATGCTCCCTATCCACCCTTACCAAAATTCCCTGTATACCAATTTAAATAGATTAAGTAAATATGTACGTTCATACCATTTGATATATCGCATTTATTTATACTATTTCTCCCGGGCTCTTTCCTAATTTCAATATTTTTATATTCTATTCAGTTTTCACAAACCGAGATATTTTTTAACAATTTTAATAAAATTTTCATTTTTTAACAACAAACGTAGAAAAAATATTTTTAAAAATATTGGATTACTACACAATTAAAATTTTGCGCAAGAATCATGTAAATATTTTGCAGCGACAAGAGGCAAGGGACGAACAAGCAAATAAGTTTTAAGAATAGACATTCCTGTACAAACTCACCGTTAGCTTTAATGCTTAAAGAGTTAATGTAATAAAAGAAAGGGGTTTCCATTTGAAAAAAATAAAATACTTTTAAAGTTTTTCTCGATATAATTTTTAACAAATATTTTTGACCACCCTGTATTAATTAATTGTCAAATTACTAACACAGTCTACTAAAGAAAGTCTTTCTTTACAAGGAAGCTAGCCCCAATCCATATTAATGGCTTTGGTTGAGAAAAAATAGGGGTTAAGTTTAGTAATGGCGAGCAAACGTCATTTTTAACACGCTTTTATTAGCTTGGGTTGTAACTATCTATCTATGTAACGGAATCTTTGAGCCTAATTTTTACCAACTTCCAGCGAATCAATTTCTTTGAAACTTTGCACACGTATCAAGGATCGATGACAATGCAATAATTTAAAAACAGTATCCCGTTATCCTGATTAGGACCGCCAGGATAAATAAGTGTCCTAATACTACTCTTGACAAAATGGCAAAGGAATTTTTTAGTGAATAAACTGGAGCATTTATTTTTAAAAAACTAATTGATATATCGAACTAAAAAATGAAAAATAAATAATAGCTTAAAAAAACTAAAAAAACACGCTTTTATATGCAACCGAACTAAAAATTAGAAAATAATTTTTCATTACAAAGAGTTTGTCACTTCAGAGTAAAAAGCGTGGGGTGCATTTTACTATTTTTTCATAACTTTTCCCTCATAGATATTGGCAAATAGAATAATTATAACATTTAATATATTAAGCACCCCACGCTTTTTACTCTAAAGTGACAAACTCTTTGTAATGAAAAATTATTTTCTAATTTTTAGTTCGATTGCATATAAAAGCGTGTTTTTTAGTTTTTTAAACTATTATTTATTTACTTAAAATTTAAAACATGTACGTCAAAAACGGTTTAACTTAGGTAGGGAATATTACAAATAAAATATGTTTAGAATTTTATACAAAATCTACAAAATTAATAATATGTAGGGTGTTCGATTTAAAATAAGGAAGTTGACATTAACTTCCGGTAAAATCGAAAGTGCTAGAACTGTCAAAATATTTTAGTCGTATGTCTCCCACTGACTTTATTCAGTTGTCCAATTTTTAAATTTTAAAAAGTATACTTTTGAGAAATCGATCGCAGCAGCTTCCGGTGGGGCACCCTGTATATTATATTATTGCTCGTTCCGTTGCAAACTTTAGATCATTTTTAAAATTTTGGGATTGACAACTTTTATTTAAATATATTATTAGCGGGCAGTCTATACAGGGTTTTATTAAAGTAAGTTTTTTTAACAGGGTATAAAACTTCTTAAACAGGGGTTAATTTACCAAAAAATCGGTTTTATAAAAGTTTCCAAATAAAGAAGGTATTAATGATAACACAGCTCCACAGAAAAAAGTTGGTTGTCCGAAGGACTAGACCATGGCATCTTTATGTTTTTGCGGTCGCTGAATCTAAATTGGGGGTCGGTTTGACCCCATTAGGTCATGGTCAAGGTCAAATCATCAAAATTCATTACAAATAGACCAGAAAACGTGGTATCTTTATGTTTTTGGCGTCACTAAATCCGAATCCGAAGTCAGCTTGACCCCATCATGTCATGGTCAAGGTCAAATCATCAAAATTAATTCAAAATAGACCACAAACATGGACCTTTATGTTTTTGGGGTCGCTAAATCCGATTAGAGGAAAGTCAATTTAACTACGGATTCAGATTTAGCGACCCAAAAACCTCTGGATATCATGATTTTGCTGCATTTACGATCACTTTTAATACTTTGATGTTATGGGATCAATTTGACCACGGATTCGGATTCAGCGACCCCAAAAACCTAAATATACCATGATTGTGGTCTATTTTTAATAAAATTTACTTATTTGACTTTGAAACGACCCTAAACATGACTTGACATGACCACGATTGTGGTTATTTTTCAAGGAATTTCGATAATCGGACCTTTAAAAGACCTTAAGCCTAACCTGATGGGGTTAAACTGACCCCAGATTCGAATTCTGCGACCCCAAAAACAAAAAGATACCATGATCTGGTCTTTTAAACCTTTAACATTTTTTACTTATTGCCTGTGATTTACCTTAAAATAACCTTGACCTCGAGCTGATAGGGTCAAACCGAGCCCAGATTCAGATTCAGCGACCCTAAATACATGAAGATACCAGGGTCTAGTCTTTCAGACCACCAAATTTTTTGTGAAGCTGCGTAATTTAAAAAGTTCCGAAGAACTTATTGCAGCTACATACATTTTGGCACTTTACGTAAACTCATTAAGTTAATATTGTCTATTCTTATTATTATTTATTATGTATTCATCTCGTATTAATATTAAACAAAAAAATTTTTTTCTTTACAGTTGTATAGGTAATAACAGGTTTTCAAGTAAAGCGTTTAAATTTTCATATTTTAAATGACTGCTTTTTTTGGAAATTTAAATGTAAGTAATATGCGACATTTTATCAGAAAAATGGTTACATTTACGAGATCCGCCCTATTCGATACACAAAATATATCCATGGTTCTGATGGTTTCGTGACTGTAACACTTACGATTTTTTCGCATAATGTTTAAAAATTACATGCAAAACATTGTGATAAAAAAGTGATGCCTGTGCTCAGTTTGACATCTAATTCATTTGACATTGACATTAATATTTATTTAAAAATATAGGGTATGTTTGTGACGTCACCTTTTTGCCATAATATATTTTTTAACTGACAAAAAAACCGATACTTGCATAAAATAAAATAAAATCACTTAAAAAAATATAAAGAAATAGTATTTAACCATTAATAACGATTTAAACGTAAATTCCCTTTAAAAAATATCCAAGGGTCAGTGACCCTTGTTTACAAATTCTGCAGTACTAATAACTACTTAATTTAACTACAAGCAGTAAAAACTAAACATATATAAAAGTCCAATGACTAAAAAGCCAAAAATACCACCAAAAACGCGAAAAAAGCTTCCAGTGCGATTGTAAGCAAAGAATTAGGGAAACGATTACCTACGTCACAAAATTTAGTGAACATAGGCTTAAATGGGATCGAGCGCTCCTTATTAAAAAGTTTATCTCCTTGGCCGCTTTCGTTTTTGGCGGTATGAGTATTTGTGGTAGACTCATCAAGAAGAACCCTCGTAAAAGGTTTTAAAAGTGTTATTATCATGAAGTCTCTTACTGGCACAGGGACTATGGCGCATAGTTTTAATTCTAACCGCTTATTAAACTCACATATGATCACAACTAATAGTAAGTACTAATAGACATACCAAACATTATTTTAACTTATTGGTTAGTTTTTATAAAGAAAAAATCCAATAATTATTCTGTAACAAATAATGATACACCACTTATTTTCTATTGTTAGCTGTTACTTATTTTCAGAATTTCCGTTCATAATAATAATTATATTATTATTTTTTAATCCGCTTATACTGGCTCCCGAATTGATAGTACCCTGTATAGGTAAAGTTGTCTCCAAAAATATATTTTTCAACTTTTTTCCATAATTTCCAGGGTATCAGACATATCCAAATGAGACTTAATATACGTAAATGGTATAAGATAATATGAGTTTTCTTTTATTTTTTTATCTCTATTCACTTCCGGTTTAACCGAAACTGGCAATATTTTTGAATTTTTAACTAAAACACTTTATACATTTTGTCATATCGGATTCTTGAGACAATTTTAAATTAGAATATGACATTTAAACAAGTTTCCAAGCATAATTTATTTTTAAAAGACATTTTTTTTAGTTACAGCCAGTTGACCATAATTAAAAGAAAATTAATCCAAGCCCCTCAGGTTATGTCAAAAAATACAATTGCAAAGTTTTACTGACTAGTATACAAGATGAAGAAACAGTAAAAACCTATAAAATATGTCAAATTCCTATTTAGAATTTTCTTAGTACTCTAAAAATGTTAAAATATACAGGGTGTTCCATTTCAATAATGTCAAAGTAATTTCCGATTTTTATACCATATACCTTTACCGAGTCTCATTTTATTATGTCTCATACTCTACAAGTTATGGCTTGTCTAATAGATTCGTGACACACTGTATACACAATATCTTATGCTATACAACACCAAACAGTTTCATAAAAATTCAAGGTATGGATTTTTTCCTGTTCACTGCCATCAAATATTACAAAATATAAATAACCTTATGTTTTTTACGTTTCATTTTAAATGAGCTGTTCCACTTGATAGAGTTCGGAAGATATAACCCTGAAAAAGAAAACAAGTATTATACAGGCTGTTACAAATTCAAGTGCCACCCCTAGGACCTCGGGAACGGTACGAGATACAGAAGTTGGAGAAAAGGTGCATATTTTTATAAATAATTATATTTTGTTTCAAAAATTAAAAAAAAATTGCAATCGTTCCAGAACAATCCAAACAATACCGGAATTTTTCGACCCAAATGGAACCCTTTTTATTTGGTTTCTACAAAAAAATAATTTTTAATGAAAGTCCCCATACCTAAAGGCACTTACACTAATGTTAGTCGTCATTTAATAAACAATTGTTTAACAATATTTTTAATATTTTATAATGATATAAACTCGTTAATTAAGATATTAGCACGAACGTCATAAAAAGTTGATACTAATCTATTTGATTGTGAGCTCAAAACTAAACTAATTAAAAGTTTGACTGTCAACATGCGTTTTTAGTAGCGCAGATAGCTGTAGGCGGTGTAGGCGGTCGCCTATGGCGCTCACCCTTAAGGGGCCACGCAGTTAAAAGGAATAAACCGGGTGACACATGATGTTGTTACCCCCATTTTTTTAGTTTTAATGAGAAGACTAATAAAAAAATGTTACAGTAATAATATAGCATATATTAAAATTTTTTTGACATTATTACAACCTCAAAATCACTTCCGGTTTAACTGGAAGTACCATCAACTTTCTTATTTTAAATGCAAATGCCTAATAATTCTTTTCAATACTCGTATTTTCTATAAAATTATTTTTGTAATGATATAACGTAGGGTGTTTGTTTTACAAATATTCACCCAGATAATACTTTTAAAAGAAAAATAGGTACTGCCATTATTTCTGCTTTAAATATTTTTTTGCCAAACAGGCTGTAGAAATAAAGAAATGGTCTATTTTACTTTACAGGTCATATTATATTTAATTTTCTTTAATAAATCACTTACATATCATAATACCAGTTTTTAATGTAATTAATGAGATACAAAGAAAATTATTTCAAACTTTTTAAATTGAAACCCCTCTATTATATTTTATTTCTAAATTTCACACTAAAATCCCCTTTTAATGTTTTTTAATGTTAAATTTAGTTATTTGTATGTCGTGAATAAATGATCTGTAGAGGTCATCTTGAAAATAAACAATGTATTGTAATACGTCATTAAAAGGAATTTTAGAGAAGAATTTAAAAATTAAATTAGGTAAGGGTGTTTCCATTTAAAATATTTAAAAAATTTAAATTTTCTGTAATCATTTATATAAAAACTAAAATAACGTAATGTAGGTGATTTATTAAAGAAATTGAAATATATTAATATCGTTAAAGGCAATTATTTTATTTCCACAGACTATTTAGTAAAACAAAGTTATACAAAGCAGATATAATGACGGTATTTAATTTTTTTAAGTGCTCTCTGGGCGCTATTTTTAAAAGAAACACTTTGTATGATTAATTATTTAAAAAAAAATATAGAGTGGTAATGTCAAAGAATGTCAAATTATGCTATTACAACACTGTACATCTTTTATTAAGTCTTCCTTAAAACTAAAAAAAAAATTATGGGGTAACAAAATCATGTGTCACCCGAAATATGGACCTAGAAAGTATACCCCAAAGTCGTAATAAAGGCAAAGTCCGGGAAGCCTTAACGTGCTTGAGTAAATTTAATTATTTTAAACGGTTGGTAACAGTATTTAAAGGGGCATTGATTACTTATATTTTCTGTATATAATAGGAAATGTTTAATTTTTGAATAAGTCAACGTTTTCAGTAAAGCTGGTTTTACACATCAAACTTCTTGTCAAATAGGTTTGACCAAATATTTGATACAATTTGTTTGAAGACAGAAGTGTAAAATAGGAAATTGTTTAACAAACTTCTTTAAAGCAAATATCAGGTTAAAAACCAAACACCACAACAATCACGATAAGATAAAGTTAAGTAGTTGTCCTAGTTGCCAACTGTCCATTTCATCATTCATTCGTTTCACAGATTTGAAGTTTTGCATCAAATATTTGACGAAAAAGAGGACGTGTTCTAATCCTTCAAATAAATTTGATAAGGACTGACATGGTCCAACTTATTTGACAGGAAGTTTGATAAGTGTAAAACCAACTTTAAAAAACTTTATGTTTTTAAAACCCTAACAATGAACGGAGGTACCCGATAGGTTGAATAGCGCCGTCTACCTAGGATAGAGATATCAACTCACTAATACTTTTTGCTATAAAAAATATTCTTTAATTAATTTAATCATGTACTTGGTTTTAAATAATAAAATTTTGGACATAAAATCCAACATACTTTGTTTGTCCCTTTATCCCTAAAGTTATGGACAATATAACCTGCTGCCCGGGAAGGTCTTTTCTCCTTCTTCCAATCGTTACGTCTCACCCCTCTGACCATTCCTTAAGACACACGTTACTAATACTATTTAGTCTTTTAGCCTTCGTGGAATCTCCAAAAATTGTAAAAGGGATACGAGGTGGATAAAAAAATTGCTTGCTAAAGACTGAAGTTTGCATACTTATTATTATACTAGAGAAAGGTCGTAAAAACCTCACAAGAAACTCTATACATCTAGATTACCTCACATTAGACGAGACGTTGAAAAAAGTTCAGACATATTATACCATTAAATACTGTTTAATGCACTTTACGGATTTAAAATAATATAAATCAAGATAAGCGTATAATATTTTACCTAATAATTTAAATCTAATAAAAAATAAACTTTTTTGACCAGGACAATAAAGTTTTGACAGTAAATAAATAATAAAAAAAAAATATCTAAGATTGCATTTAACCGACAATTTCTTAAAACCAGAGAAAACGCCAATACCAAGTGAACTTCTATGATTCATTAATATGCTATAGTTTGAATTAGCAAAATGACGGTCCAATCTAAACCTGCACAAATTGTATGTTGAATATGTTTAATATGCATTGCCAAGGTAATGTAATACGGCATACGAAAACATTGGAGCCTATACCCGAGAAAAAGCAATAACGAGAAGCGACATTAATGTCGGCTCCTTTGATGTTTTGGGGTCTGATTTTCATAACCTCGAGTTTAACACTGTTGACGTAAACACACCTTATTTTCGAGAAAAATAACTACAAGTTGTAAACAAACAGTCTCTACACTGAGAAAACTAATGTAATTGTTCGGCGAAGTTGTTTAGTCCGAGGCCTAATATACTTGATTTGTTTTTTAATTTCTACATATTACTTAATTATTTATTTCTTTTTTCTATTTGCTACGAAATATTGTGCTTCATGGTATAGGAGTCCAAGTGAATGCATCATAGATAACGCAAAATGTATTTTTTCTTAAAGCAAGTGCAATAGGATAGACTAAGAGGAAGCCTAAAATTTACTATAGACTTCACAGAGGTTTGCAGGAGCACAAATGCGCAGAAAAAAATAATATTTTGGCAAAAAGTCATTTTTGATAAAAAAAATTGCTTGTAAAAGAGATACGACTCACGAAAAGAAAATTTTGAGTTTTTGTGCAGGGTGCGCAAAAGCTTAACATTATCATTGGTATTAAGAAATGACCTGGAATTTCTGTAAATTTCTAGAATAAAGTTAAAGAAAATTGTGCGGTTATGTGGTTTTTCAAGCTTAACGCTTTAAAGAAAAACATTTAATTTTTAACATTTATGCATTTTTGAAGCTAAATTTGAAGAGCAATGTCGAACACAGAAACGAATTTCCAAAAGGTTTAAATTTTTGAAGAATATTTTTCTAGGTTAAAATTAAATTATGACCTATATGCATAAACTCATAAACAAATTTGATGCTAAAGTTAAAGCTAATACTAATACTAAATTAAGTTTTTCTGAATAAACCAAGCTTTAAGTTAGGGAAAATTGTAAGGTTATGTGGTTTTCAAGTTTTGACGCTTTGAAGAAATCATTCCAATTTTCAACGTTTGGTTATTGTTGAAACTAAGTTTTAAGTACAGTATCAAATACAAGATCAAATTTCCAAAAGGCTTCAATTTCTGAAGAGCATTTTCTAGATTAAAATTAAATTACGATCTACCTGCATAAACCCATAAAAACATTGACGCTAAAGTTAAAACTAATAACTAAAACCAAATTTAATTTTTCCTGCATAAACCAAGTTTTTTTTGCTTTTTTTAGTCACCTATTCCTTTATGCAAATCAATAACAACAAAAGTTTCTTGATTTCATTTTAGACATAATGTGGTATTCTCTTGTATATCTTGTAGTATTAGACGATCATGTTTATACATACCAAAATGGTCCCTTGGAAAGAAAAAAGACTTATTCCTTCTTTTGTTTTAGATGGGCAACTGCGATAAGCACAATGATATCCTGACATGATAATTGTTTAGAAAATAAATAATATTCAGGATAGGTATACAAATCTAAAATTTCTTTACCACTACGCTCTCAAACTAATTTCCAAAATTAGCACACTACACAACAACGGATTTTAACTCGATCAATAGATCCGAAACATAAGCTCGCTAACTAAACTGGAAAGGGGAAACAGCTGATATGTTTGACGGAAACACACCTTGGTTCGCGCATGCTCTATAGATAAACGATTTTGGCGGGAGGCCTAGCTGTCGCTTCTCGTTATGTTTCTTCTCGGCCTATACTGCGTATTTACTTAGGACTATCGATAATTTCAAAAATCAAGACAATAAACACACTAAACATCTGTATGCATAGTCGCTCGCTAACGATCCGCTAGATAAATTCCTGGTGAAGCGCCAGGCAAGTCGCCAGAGAAACGTTGGCATAGGTGATCTCTAGCACACCTCTTCGCTAGGGAGACGCCAGTGAGCCTTCAGGATATGGTCGTGTAATAAAAAATTACTGTGCGACATATGTGGAAAAATATTTGTATTGTTTTATTTTAGAATACATAATAATCACTCATAAGCTTCTTGCAGTTTTTTTTTGAGTTGTAATCGAAACTCTGGATCTATCAGACGGCAATATTTTTTTACAAATATTATTTTTTTTTACCGTAGCTACAATTATTATTAAAATTTTGCTACATAATATTAACATTAACATTAGTATTGCTATTCAGTATAAAAGGAACTACATGAATGTAACTTTACACAAGACTTACTTACATTTTTTTCAAAAAAAAAAAAAAATATGAAATATGTTTCACTGAAATGACTTTAGATTTTTTTCACTTTAAAAAACACAGGGCAAAGGTTATTTAATGACGTAGTTTATCACCTATTAAAAAGGAAACAATAATGAAAATATGCTCTCTGTACAAAAATAAATGTTTAATAAAGTATGTTTAGTCAAACATAAAAAAAAAAATTTTAATCACTGACTTTTTATTTGAAATTATATTTTCTAATAAACAAAAATGCTTATAAAAACTGTATTTTTATATTTTTTACGTTTGTTTTTTACTTTTGTTTATACTGTATGTTAGGTGCTGCATTCGTATGGTATTACCCTTACACTTGTCGCGTGAATAATTTGGGATAGTTAGGTCGCGTCGGTCCCTGAGACCGATTGTAAGGGAAGACAAGGAATTCACCTATTTCTAACTGTTCTTTATAGAAAACCATAAAAAGACTACAATTTTACCAAGATATTATTTATATCAAAACTAAATTGTCTCAATTAATTTTATTGGTATTTAAAATAGCTGTAATATGTTTTTAGAAAAGAAGTATATTTAAGTTTCTACTGGAGTTGTCAATTAGGGCATTTGATTTTCCTTAAAAAAATATTTAAAATAGGTTTTTAACTGATAAACAGGGTATAGTCATTTAATATTTTTAAGTTAAAAAAAAATAAAATTTGGCATGTAGGTAGCTATTTTCCATAAATATACAATATATACATAATTTAATCAATACAATTTTAAAATTAATTGTTCTATTCATTTGTCTTATGCCACATCGGGTTTACGCGAAATAAAATGGTATATACTTTCAAATTTTAAAGGATAACACTGACATATTTCATTTTATTGCAGTATCATATACTAATCAATGGCAACTTATATAATATTTTTGAACATTTTTGCCTTAATATTTAATCATTTATTTTAAAAGAAATGCAACGTGTTAAAGACCCTCATCGGCATAATTTTAAACTATCATAAGAGGTTATGACAATGACACTTTTGATTTAGATACTCATTTTAATCAGCTGAATGACCAAATTGCAACACTGCTGCTTCTTAATTTAAAATGCTAAAAAAAAAATACATGCATAAAATGAGACAATGATTTAAAAAAAAGCTATTTAGAACATACATACTTATAAATAAAAAACATAAATTCCAATTAAAATGCATTATAAAAAATACAATTAAATAAAATGAGACAATGAATTAAAAAAAGGTATTAAGAACATACATACTTGTGAATAAGAAACATAAATTCCAAATAAAATGCATTATACAATTAAATAAAATTGCAAACAAAACTTAACGATCTAGTTCTAAGGTTTTTTAAATTTTAATTTAAAGTACTATGACTATGTTAAAACGGTATTGCAAGTAAAGTATCATGAAAAAATAGATTAAAATAGAAAAAAAAGCTTTTTGCTAGACATCTAATTTAAAATAAATCATTTTTAAGTCACGGCGTATGACATATGAGGCATAATTATGTTTGGAATACTCTATTCCAAAAATAGGACGAAATATAACGGTAGTGCCATTTAAAATTTAGATGTAAATTTTTTTCCGGTCAACCAATTATTTTCCCAGTTAAAAATAAAAATGTTAGGATAAAAATCTACCTTTGAAAACATCTAAAATATTAAAATTTTTGCGAAGTGTATGAATTAGGTATTATTTTTTTTAACAAAGCTATTTTTTTTTTTTTTTTTTTGATTAGGTAATATATTTTTTTAATTTATATTATAACTATTTATATTTTTCTTTTCATCATTAGAGTTAATATCAAAACGATAGCCCACATGATATGTTACATAATTTAGGGAAATATGATATACACGTTAAAAATTTAAAATGGCTGCCATATTGTTAGTACTTTGGCGTTCAATGTAAACAAAAATACGGTTATGACATTTCTGAGTTTACATTGTCTTTTAACAATTTAAAACAGCTTTAAAGTGCCATAATTATTAAATTACCTATGTATGTATTTCAGATATATTTTTTTATATGGCCGCCTTTTTGGTTTAACAGGTCGGGGATTACAGTGCTGTTATGTTATTAATATATACAATAATACGCATGCCAAATAAAGGGTTTTCCATTTTCAGCGCTCTATCTTTGAATAAAAATAAAACAGATTATGAAAATTATATTGCAATGGCTGTATTTTTATTTTGAAGCACATTTAATGGCATTAAGTTTTATTTAAAAATTAGATCAGCCAAATGACCGCCGCGGTTTCGCTGACGGTCTGCGTCGAAACCAGCTACATCGTCTACCAATATACAGGGTGATTCAAAAATCGATCACGAAACTTAAGGGGGTGATTCTACTTGACAAAATAGGGGTAGAGCTTCATATTATTCTTTGGGCATATGGCTCATTATTGACATTTAAAAAATAAATAAATAAATAACCTGTAAGATTTCGGCTGCCATGGTTGGACCAAGACGGCGACACTTGTTTCGACTTCGTTAAGACTTGTCATAGCAGCTTCAGGTCGTCGACGCCTTGATGATGCCCCGAAGTCTTAACGAAGACGAAACACAATTTTTGTGGTTTGTCCGCATATACTTGAGATTTGAGGTAGCCCACAAGATGAAATCCAACTGTGGTAAACCGCAGGACCTAGGTGGGATTACCATAAATTAAACGCAGTGCACGGAACGTTTTGCGAACCGAACACTAATTTTAATAATATGTTTTAAAGATTTTTACGCGTTGTTTAATCGTGTAGCGTTCCATAGTAAAATGTCACTACTGACTGAGCACTTTACCGAAATTTAACGGCTGTATCATTCTTGCCTTGCCATGCGCTGTTGTCAAACATCTAGCGTTAAAAATGGAAAACCCTTTATCTGGCTTTCTGCACTTTTTGTCCGATTTTTTTACATACCGCTTAACGTTTGTATTATGTGACAGATATCGGACCGATTAGAGGTTGCATTTAGAAATCAAGACGGTGGACGGCGTTACCCACGGGGCGGGACTTTCCGGACCTCCCCTGCTGTCAACCCATAACTTTCTGCAACATAAACAATATTAAGAGGTATATAAATAACGTACTGTCGATAATTTATAAATTGAGTACCCATTTTTTGGTTTTCATTTTACTTTTTTCAAAATATTTCATTTTGCATCGACAAAGGAGGCCTTGCAGATACGACTTCACCTAAACCTATTTTTACCTACGCTACGCCACTGCGTTTAATTATTTTTCGGTGTAACCGGCTTTAACAAAGTTTTATTCCCATAATCTTAATTATCTGGTTTGATTTGACTTTTAAATTTTGGAATTAAATGACATTAGTGAAAAAATATTTCCTGAAAAAGAAAATTGCTTTTGATAGAACAAAAAGATTGTGAAGCTCTTAATTAAAAGCGGCTTTATTTTATACCGGATGACAAAGAAATTACTATCCAGCATTTAATTTTCTTCAGGAAAAACGAATGCCTCTCAAATTATAGAATGTTATGCTATGTCAGGGGATGCCAATTTTAGTTAATTTATCAATTACGTATTACTTTCGGTTAAACCGAAACTGCTATAAACTTTGATATTTTTAATGAAACACCCTGTATATTTTTTAGGATTTAAATTCTCCAAGTCATTCCTGACATAAACATTTTGTTTACCTATCACCTTTTTATTAAAGTAAACGGCGTTAAGTAGTGTTATAATGGTAGCGCAGCAGGTAGAGACTTATAAAAGGACAAATTTAACCATTTTAAATTTTTTATTTAATATGTTTTGGACATTTTTAAACGTCATTTTCCTTGAAACCAAAAAATATAGGTTATGGATATGCAACAGGTTTTATATCAGGAATAGCTTGGAGATTTAAAATCTTCAAAAATATACCGGGTGTTTCATTTAAAATATCAATGTGTCCAAACGACAGCTGTGGTAAAATACAGCCGATCTTAGTCAAATTTAGGTAGGTATCCGTCTTACCTAAGTGACGTCATAGCTACCCTCGCTCGGCTTAGTGAAGCACCATCTCATGTAAGGTAGGTATAAGAGAGTCATTGGGCGCATTTAGCCGCTTTATCGCTTAGTTTTACAAGGTCAAAATTGTCAAATTAAAGTAAAAGGATGGCTTTACTTTGACAGTTTTGATACGCCGCTTACCCAGCGGTTAAGCGGCTGAGTACTCCTGATTGCGCCCATTGAGCAGAATATGAGCGTTGGTAAAGTACTGAAGATGACGGTCCGCCTTCCAGTGGCTCTCAGACTAATAGTCCAAAGCCCAGTTTTACAATAGCAATTTAAGCTAAGGTTTAGTTGAACTTAACTGGTATTTGTCCCTGTCCATTTAAAATATATTGTATTGTATAACTGGTCTTCAACAAAGCATAATTTAAAGTTTGATTTTTTAGTGATAAAATTTAAATGCTAGAGATGGAGAGATAACTAAAATGATGTTGTTCTTAAGAACTAACTTCAGTAAGGATTATTTACAACAATTAGTTTTGTTACAAGGTGAGTTAACATGGTAGGAATTTTTCAATATAAATAGGAGATTGTACTTTTAAAATATACCATATGTTTTAATTTTAAGCAATTTAATGAATTAAATGACATTAGTGACAATCTAACTTTTAAAACATGTATTTTTTTGCCCTATTTATTAACTTCCACTTACCTACCTTGCATACATTAAGATTTATTTAAAATTTAATTCTAAGTATGTGTGAATATGGTTTGTACCCAATTAAATATTAGATCTCATACAAAATTTAAATTAAAAAAGAAGATAAATGACAAAAAAAATTAAAAAATCGAATATCAAATAAAAAAATAATTCCGATAGCTCGAAAATAGCTCAAATGTTTGTTTTTTGCTAATTTCTAAGTGATTTTAAAATGAGTGATTTTTAAAGACTTTTGGACTTGTTGACCATTGTTTTTTGTTTTAATATTCACACAACGTTTTGGGCGCAATTGTAAACTAAAACGGACAGAGATAGGACTGCCCGAAACGCTGTGTAAATTTCTTTTAGCATTACTTATGAAGAATTATTCTCTATCACATTCAAAAAGTTGCTTTAAAAAAATTTGAAATTTTTCGAATTATTCGATTTTTTTTCGAATTGTTCGGGTATTCTTAAAATTCGAATCATTCGAGTTTTAAATCGAATATTAATATTTGTTTCGGAATAAATAATTCGTAAGTTCGAATTATTTACATACCCTGATTTGACTTGTGTTTTGCGAGTATAGGTGACATGAGACATGCTGAGACTTTTATTAGCAATACATATTTTTAAGAAAAAAATTAGTTGGCTCGACAATTATGCCGGTCATTAAATAGAAATTTTAGATTATTTTTCTTTTATTTTAAGAGAGTCATTAAAAACCCAAGTTTTTATACCGGGTGTTTGGAAAAACAACTATCCCCATTGCTTTTGAGATAATTACACTTGAAATTCATTAAAATCGTCCTCTTTCTTACTGTTCTACCTAAATAAATTAATATCTTGAGGGTTTAATTTCGGAGTTGCAGCACTGAATACCCCTTTTATTGATCAAGGAGTACTATTAGACCAAATGTTCTTTTGGTCACACACACTACAGTGTGTTTACACGACTTAACTATTCCTGTAGCTTTTTATTTTTATATTTCGGAAAAAGTTATTCTTTATAAGAACTTTTTTTATTTAAAAGAGCAGAAGAGTTAATAGAAATCGTCATATGATAGGGGGTATATAATCTCGAGCATTTTTTCAATCTCGGGATTTCAGGACTGGGCATAGACAAGCCCGGGATCCCAGGGTAGTCCCGGAATTTAAGGGTAGAGTACAAAAAATTCGAAAATATTTAAAAATCATGTTTTATTTTTAAGAATGGAAAAAAACGCTGAACAAAAGAAAAGTGTCCTTTTCAAAACAAAAAAACAAACTAATTAGAATATAGGAAAATCCAATTGATTCAAACTTTTTTCTGTTAAGGACTTTTCTACAGTCGTCTTGATAAGTACCTTTAAAAATAAAAACAAAATTGTATTTCTGCAACATCAACATACCCTTTTAAATCCTCTAATCGCATTAAAATATTTATAATTTGTAATACAATACAATAAACTTAAGGCAATAATAAACCCTATAAAGAATAAAAAGTAAAATATCTAAAATATACGTTAAAAATAAACATGTTTTAATGCAAAATACAGGGCCGGCCCGAAAAGTAAGCCGGTGAGGCGACCGCCTCAGGCAGCATTATTTTCAGAGGCGGCCAAATAATTCGCTTTAGCATAAAATCTTGTTTTTTTCTTTTGCGCAAAAACTTACTTTTACACACTAAAATAAAAATTTAAATCTTAAATATATAAAACATTTTCCAAATTTGTCAGGGCGCCCTTACTCGCAATATGTATACAGTCGTGTCATAGAAAATGCTGCATGCAAAGTACAATATATAAAGTATGGGCTTTACATATCGGTTGTTGCCCGCGCCGCGTCCCAATCTTTGAGAACCACTTATTTAAGCAATCATCTACCAGTATATTGCAAGATAATACCTATATACAGAATTAGCCAAATGTAGTCGTTCATGGGCAATGTGTGAAAAGGAGACGGTCTAACGCGAATGCATGCATGTAAACATTTCGAATAGAATGACTAATCGTACTTCCTTTGCTGTTGCTTTACTGGCCGATATACCTTTAAACATTATAGGAAACTGAAAAGCACCAGCACCGTTACACTTTAGCTTATAAAAAGACATCGTCATATCAGAATAGACTTTTTTATTTACATTTTTATTCTAAAATTTAAAAAAGTTGGAGCTATACCTTGAAGGAAAGCGAATCGAGGCAAATTTATTTAAAGTTAGGTTATTTGTTTTTTGGAAAAACGATTTATTCAGGGCCCCTTTAATGTCACATCCTTTGTATTTCATACATATGTAATGGCAAATATGGGTTTTTTGGGCATTTAATGATGATATGCCCCTCCCTCAGGGCTGGTCTTTTTGCTTTTTAAATACGTGGGAGTTTTTTATAAATTAAAGAATTAAGGAACAACAATAAAAATGGGCGAGGGGACTTTTTTTTTGCTTTTCAACATCTGGGGTGAGGGTGATCATGGAATTGAAGTGAGAAGTAAGGACCTTCTATTTTTGATTTTCAAATACGTAGGAGTTTTTTTGTAATTTTAAAAATTAAAGAATGAAAGAACAACAATAA
The DNA here is from genome assembly GCA_014170235.1 of Listronotus bonariensis. NCBI lineage: Eukaryota > Metazoa > Arthropoda > Insecta > Coleoptera > Curculionidae > Listronotus > Listronotus bonariensis. The sequence continues at coordinate 181,455 of JACEGR010000700.1, forward strand.
AAATAGGTGGCCCCTGGATTTAATACGATAATCTTGGTATTTGCTCGGGGTAGCATGGCAAATTCATGTTTACAGGGTGCCCCAAAAATTAGCCACGAACATCATCTTTATTTTTTTATGGAAATATCGGATTTCGCAATAAATTCTAACTATGTTTCATGTATCATGTCCTATACCACAGAAAAAATATCTTTATTTGTATGTGCCTATACCTAAAATCAACATTTGCCTAGAAATTTACCATCGATTTCTTTAAAAATGTGTGAAGATAAGTAGGAATATTTTTCTTATATTTTTTAGAAAACGCCCAAACGTATATCTTCATTTTTGATTGCGTTTTCTTTTCATGGTAAAGTCATGTTTACAGAGTACCCAAAAATAAGCATCGCCCGTTAACTATGCTTCTTTTTAATGAAAGCACTTATTTTTTATTATATGATTTCGAATTCTGCTTTTCGTTTCAACTACTTTTTATGTACTATGTTCTATACCTTAAATTAACATTAATCGAGAAATATACTAATGAACGTAAATAAAGAGCAAACAAATTTATTCATGGTTATCGCTTATTTTTGGACACACATAGATATACAACTTAATCATAAAAAAACTTCTGCCATTCATTAATATCGACGTGTCCCATGACGGCCATTTTTCCAAAGAAACAAACTTTTGAATTTTAAAGGAAGTTGTTCCAATTTATGTGTCTTTTCATATAGTAAATGTATTATTAATTGTTGACTTTAGGCATAGCACATGACTTAAGTAATATCGTAAGATTTCGATTCAAAAAATTAATTTGGTGGTCTTATTTTGGGTCGCTTTGTATATATAAATTTACCAAAAAACTGCATTCAAAAACAAATATCGATGTGCGGGTGTTACAATTTTCATTTCTTGACAAGTTTTAAAAAAATCGATGGTAAATATCTTTAATCATTGTTAATTTTAGTTATAAGATATGCTACATAAAACATATTGGAATTTTAATAAAATTATTATAAAAAAAGTAAGGAAAAAAGGCATTTCTTTGAAAAAAAAATGAAGAGAGTCTTAGCTTATTTTTGGGCCACCCTTTGGACCACCCTTTGTAGATGAATTCACTAGAAAAAAACCGCAGCTTAAAAAAATGTGTTTAAGTGTTTTCCCAAAAACAAAATACTTAGTACTTTAAAATAAATTTGTTTCAATACACGGATCCCCATTGTATGTATAAAAACACTTTTTAAGCAGAAAAAGATTGTTTAGTTCCTCAAAAGTAATAAAACTATCTTTATTATCCTGTGTCAAAAAAAAGAAAGGAAAATACTTCTAGCTTAGGACCGCGTAAAGCTGACTAAAAATCTGGCTGACTTTTTATTTTTATTGGCATTGACAACTCGATAAATTGGCAGAAAAACTAACTGTGTTTCGTTTCATGCAATAATATTTTAAAAATGATTTTTTTATTGATTTCACAAATCCGGGGATTTAATCTCGAAGATTTCGGGACTGTAAAGGGGCAGGATCCCCTGATTATATCCCCTACATATGATATACAGGTGCAGTCAAAGTTTACAAAATAGAAATACTTTCAGTCACAAAAAGATAAATAACAGTTTTCTAAAAGCTGCTGTGAGTACACGGGGTGTTCGGGAAATAATGTTTATAACTTCAAGAGGTGATTCCTTGCATTATTCTAAACAAGTTTTTTCATAACATGTAAATGCTAAACTTACTTTTATTTAGTAATAAAATAAATTAGTTTTGCACATTAATTATTTAAAATCCTATGCTCAATTGCGTAAAATAAGTCAACACATTGTATTTATAAATTGACTATTTCCAAAAATATTTTTCTGCTTATTAAATACAATTTTTCGAAAAAAAAACAAACAAATTAAATCCCTTACACAAACATCGCACGTGACATGGTGCCGGTAGGCCAAAAAAATAAAAACCTACCTACATGCGCAGAGAAAAACATTGTTTGATAGATTCTTGCATACATTAATGCAAGTATGAGAAAAGCACTCCGCACATGGGTCGGTAAACAGCGACGAGACAGAGATTCGACAAGCTTTCGACAGTATGTACGCATATATACGTGTTTACAGTGGCGACAACCGTACAGGGACAACCCGGCCGCGACGGGGCAAGAACTACCCCTTTGAATCATCCCACTGGGTAAAAAGAGTGCCATAATAGAGCCCTCTTAGACAAGTACGCAAAAGCCTGAATCATACTGAACAATATTTACCGACAAAAAATAAAATATAAATATAATATTAAAGAAATCCATGTTTGGTAAAAAATTTTTGGACGTAACACTAATTTTCCTGTGTAAAAACCAGACAAACATATGAATCACATACTGTAAACAAAATGCAAAACGGTTCTGTATTGCACTTGTTTCTTAAAGAACGCGAATTGCTAAGATCGAAAACGCTGTGCTGTTGAAGCCAGTAAAAATCGCGTCCGCGTCGTTGTTGCACCGACCCATGTGCGGAGAGTCTAAGTCCACACCAAAAGAAAAACGGCATAGCCTAAAAAAGAGATTCTGGTTTCTTACTGGCTGAATCCTTTTATGCCACCTTTAAGGTCATTTACGCGAAAAGTTCCATTTTATTTTTTGACGTAACGATCTTGAAATTACGACGTAAAATCCTAATGTCTGCGGGATTTGTTTTGTTTTGTTATGGGCTGTGTTTATTATGAATAGAGTAGAATAAAAGATCAAAAATTAATTATTTAATTAATTAATTATTAAATTATTTAATCAATTTACAAGAAAAGAGGGTAGGTTAAATTATGTTTTATAAATCCTATTTACATAGTATATTATTTAATTTATTTCTGTTCATAGTATTATCCTTTCTTAAATGGGATGTAGCCCTTTTAAAAATATAAATTTAAATAAATAAATATTTAATGGTTTAAACCAAAGTGTACAGGGTTTTCCATTTTGGTTGCAAGTGTTGGGTATCTCAATTATTATTCATGATATAATCTTGCGCTTTTCGTTAACCTGGGCTATTTTTTTGCAAAAGATGCCATAAACAAAGCCACCATAGCGCTCTTAGTTTTTAAGCTACAGGGCGATTCTAAAATTTTGCATTTTCAGATACCCCGTATCTCAGTTAACTAATAACTTATCAAAAAGGTAAAATCGGATTCTTTTATAACTTTTTAATTTTTTTTTATATTGACCTCTGTTGAGTTTTTTAAAATAAAACACTCTGTATATTTGTCAGAAAATTAATTTGCCTTTTTACAAGCTTTTAAAAAATATGTAACAATGTTGGTTTATTTTCATAAATAACTACGAAATTCCCAATTTTCCTATTTTTATATTTATTTTTCATTGATTTGATTACTGTATTGGTGCTTAAGGCGCGACTTTCAAAATTTAATTCTGTTATTAAACTAAATAATGTTTTTCCTTTTTGTGTTATTATTCTAGGTAGGTAGCACTTTGAGCAAAATTTTTAATTAGTAAATGGTTTTTATAAAATAATTTTCTTTATTTTTTTAAGCATAATAGGTCTATTTTGTTCTTTTTTTATATAAAAACAACTATTAATATATTATGGTTTCTGACATTTTTAATAATGCAACACTTTTTTTATTTTTTTTTTTTGTTAAAACATGGTTTTTAACTTTTTACCCAATGTAAAATTTTATATTTCGAAAATTGGAAATTTTGTTGTTGTTTTTAACAAAAAAACAACATTGTTTTTTTAGCTGCGATAATGGTAAAAATTTAGGTTTATACATTAGTGCACTACATTTAATGATTTTAAATATCATAGGACAGTTTTAAATACTCTTTTTAACTATTATTAAAACAAGAAGAATGTACGCACTAATGCACTAACTTGAATTTTCTCAATTTTCTAAAAATTTTTTTTTAGGAATGAACAAAATGGCGTATTTAAGAATAATATTCAATTCTAAACATATTTTTATATTAGAATTTGCAATATAAGCAAAAATACAAGTACTTTACTCTTAAGCAAAAATTACATTTTTGGCCAAGTCTTGCAGATGAGTGACACAATTTGATGTCTGATAATTGTATTTCAGGTTTTGAACCATAAAAAAACTTTTTAAAAGAATACCTTTTTTGTAAAATTAATAATAAAAAAAAGTTTTCCATATAACGCCAACTTACATAGACACACTGTAAATTATACAGAGCTATTCTGCCCCTGCAAAAATATAATTAATGTTAAGATAACTTTAAAGGACATTATTAACATTTATTTATTCTATAAAAAAATAAAATTTTCCTTTAGGTTTTATAAAAAAAAAAATACTTACTATACAGGGAACATTGCAACCCTTAAACGTACCTTCTCTGTAAATTATAGATAAAAGTTTTTATAAAACCAAATGAATATTATATTAAAAGTATTCCTAACTTTTAATATAATATTGCAGGAAAAAAATAGCTCTTCATAATATATTAAAAGTTTAATTGTCATAAAATATTTAATATATATCTTTATTCTGGAGAAAAGCCAAATAATATTTGGTTTAAATTGCAGATTTTGTCATTAATTATTGATATTGGCTAGAAAGTAGGCCATGAAAAAGTGATCATGTTTTAATTTTAACGATTTTATTATAACTTTTGTATTTGGTTAACTGTTATGGCAAAAAGCATTAACGTAAATAAGGGTAAGGAATAATCATATTTGAAGGGTAAACTAATTTATGTTTTGCCCTAAAAACAGAACAGATTTTATTATTACGTAGTAATATAATGTAACAAACGACAATTCTTTTAACGTATGCAGGTAAATAAAAGATGGCCTTAAAACACAAAAGCAAGCTTTTTGAAAGGGCTTAAATTTGCTGCGAATATTTGTGGTGTGTATCGCCACGTATTGGTAGACATAAAATCAGTAGTAAAAAGCCAGGCGGTCATCAGTTCTGTCTCACTCTCAATTATACCCCTTTTTGTTGTTCGCACACTATTTGAACGGCACGTTTAGAAAGAAATAGTGAATTCCGTCTTTATTTGTATAACACTTGTGGCTTCTTTGTAACTAGTCTTTAGTCTAAGTCCTGTTGTTTTTTAAATGTAGTATACTAAAAGCGTTATTAAATAAACAATATTAGCCACAAAAATTGCGTAAAACTATCCAGTAATACCAGGCATAATGTTCAACACATACCGATGAATCAGTCTGCGGTTCTCGTGCGCTCGTATCCCTGTTGTGTTGCAGCGTTAGAAAATGTTTAAAAAAAATAATTATTTACGCCTCAGTTTTTGTGAAAACACACAATTTAATTCTTTTTTTCTTAGAATAATGCAAGGAATCAACTGTCAAAGTTGCTAACATTATTTATCCAACACCCTGTAGAGGTAAGAAATGTATATATCATTTCAGGTCCTTAAAAATTACGCACACAAAATTAATACTATGATTTAAAAAAATTAGTCGCACATATCTATGAGATTTGCAATACATTTTATAAGATCTTTTTACAGCAGTTATAGAATTTCGGAGTTGCTACAGTTCAAATTATGTGAGAATCCTTTTAAAAGATATAAATAGTTCTTGTTTTAAAATGTACCATTATAAATTTACACCCCCTTAACTTTTTTATTTTTATCGTACTAAATAATTAAAAATATCAGTCAGTTGGGTTATTCTGTTATTTCTGAATCAGATTCCCATTATCTCTTAAGATACACAGGACACGACAAAAAGTATGATTGTTTTAAATGGAACACCCTATATAATATTTCACCAATTAAAAAATCTTACAATTTTTTTTAAATACCACATTTTATATACCTATCTCAATTAGTTTTTAAAATATGGCCATGCAAATCTCAAAAGTCATTTTTAATCCCCATTAGAAACGCAAATTTATGTATATTACCCTAACTTTTTGATTTTTTAACGTATAAAAGAAATTAAAACACCATTTTGTTAAGATGATATAGTCGTATCTGTATCTCTCCTCAGAATTCCTTTCCCTCCTAAAACATACAGGGTACGACAAAAAGTATACTTATAAAAACATGGAACACTTTGTTCTTAAAATGATAATTTCAGCGTTGAATCCAGGGGGTGGCCCGGGGATTATCCCCCGGAGCAAAAATCCCCCGGAGAAATCTGCGAAATATAAATTAAATATGTACAAAAAAATTGTACTTGCGTTTCTATTAATAACTTCAAATTATAGATTTTCATTTTTTAAATTTACATTAATTAAACGTTTCTACGGAATTTTAAAAAATTAAAAGACTTAGTTCGGAATCGTTAAATGATTGCATGTTTATAAGTATTGAAGGACCAGAAATTCTCACAGAAGAGCAAATAGAGTCTGTTATAGATTTGTATGCCCAAGAAAAAGCTAGACGTATTCGATTGTTATAATTTTTTGGGCAAGAATGAACTAAATTTAAAAAAAGAATTTCTGGCATGTTATTATATTTTAGTAAATGTTTTTATGTTTATAAAATTTAAAATTTATAAAAAAGTTTTTATGTTACCCTTTTTTTCGTTTGGCTAGAATAATATGGGAATTATGAGCAGAAAACTCTACTTGTATTTTAGAGCAGCAAAATATACAATTTGTTACATAGATAAAGTTAGCTTAATTTTTAAAGACCTATTTATATAAAAATATTTTCCTATATTATTATATATTAGTAAATGTTTTTAAAACTTAAAATTAAGTTAAAGAAAAAACTTTCATTTTAGACCGAAGAATACAATTTGTTACATAGAGTAAACGGTTGGTTTTATTTTTTAATTTTACACCTGTAGACCTTTTTTTTGGTTATTTCAGGGTCCCCCGGGAATACTAAAATCCCCCGGGGAAAAATGTCTGAATTCAACACTGGATGATTTTATTTTAAAAAGCGTTGGACAAATACAATATATTATGGCCAAATAAGATAAAATAATCTACCTACAAAAATAAAATTTACACTTATCCTTTAGATTTCCAAAACTAATAAAGATAGGTATATCAATTGTAATATTTTTTCAAAGATCTTTAAAAGACCTTTTCAGAGTGTTCCATTAGAAAAAACATACTTTTGTCCTACCCTGTATATTTAAATAGATATTAAAAATCTAATTATCAATTCAGAAACTTCAGAATTAACCCAACAAATTGATATAGTTATTTATTTTCACGATCAAAAATAAAAACTTAAGTCGGGTATAAATTTATAACTTGACACCCGGTACCTTAATTGACGAGTAAAACATACTATCGTCGGTAAAACTATTGATCAGATTATTTAATGGTTATCACCTGCAGAAAAGAAGGTCACAGTTTGTGTCAGTACTAAGTTTTTGGTAAGTAGCTAGTAGAGATGAGCTTAACTGTGAATTTTCATTCACAGGTATACCTGTGATTATGATTTTTTATTAACAGTGATTTTAACCCGTGCATGTGAATTTAACTATTATCGAATAAATGAACGACAACGACGACGTTACTTCATAGAAGATAAAAGTAAAATTTTGTATTTTGTTGTGAGTGTGTAGTAAAATAAATAAAAAAAATAAGGCAAAATTATGTTTTTACTGCACGAAATCATTATTCAGGTAACAAAATTACAAACTATGTCTGGTTTAATATACAGTGTGGACTTAAATAGTCCCCCTGCTTACTTTTGTACCCTTAATTTTTTATTCATAGAATTTGGTTATGACTAATGGGAGGAAATATACTACTTTTTGACGTAAAATGACAGTTGCAATGATCAAGGTGGCGGTTGGGCGCCATCTTAAAAAAATGGAAAAGAGGGACTTGTAGTACATTATATTGCTCCTGGTAAGTAGGTATTTTATAACTCTAAAAATATAAAGTAATTACCTTCACCTACCACAAAATCACCTAAATACCTGTTTTGGATAGCCATATTTCCGAAAGTTATAAAGTTAGATGAACATAATGAGGTATTTTTATAAGCTTTTTAAAAATCTTGCCAAAGGTGATACTGATAATAATATACAGGGTAGGACAAAATGTACTTATTTTTAAACGAAGCACCCTAAATATTTATTTACCATTTAAAAAATCTTTAAAAGAGCTTTAAAAAATATCATATTAAATACATCTTTCTTTATCAGTTTCGGAAATATGGCCATCCAAATCAGAAATTTAGGTAATTTTAAAAGTACCACAATTTTGTAATAGGTACAGATATTGTCTTTATATTCTAGGGTTACAAAGTACTCGTTAGGAGCTGAAAAATTATATGCCACAAGATCCCCCTTATAAGTTTTTTTCCTAAGATGGCGCTCATCCGCCATCTTGATTGTTGCAACTATGAATTTTACGTCAAAAGTAGTTTATGTCCTCCCTTTAGTCATACCCAAATTTTATAAAGAAAAAATTAAGGGTACAAAAGTTAACAGGGGGGACTATTTGGGTCCATTCTGTATTATATGTAAGTACATATATGCATTTTCTCATTAAAAAAGGCTATACATGTAATTTAGTATTTTAAAACAAAAAAAAGACTAAAAAGTTTAACATAACAAAAATAAAATGACAAACAACCAATAAGTTGATTATTATGTAAAAATGTTTGTCATTTACAGTTTAGCCATTCACACAACAAAAATTTGATAACTATGTGAAAAGGTATCATTTACAGTTTAGTCATTTACACAACAGGTAATTTGATAATTAGGTATGTGAAAAATATTATTTACAATTTACCCATTCACAGGTAATTTTTAAACTGTTAACAGGTAGTGTATGTGAATTGTTATTCACAGTTAAGGATTAACAGGTAGTGATTTTATGCTCATCTCTAGCGCACGAGCGCATCAATGTCACATAAAAACACACGTCCGCGACACGTCAGGCGTTACGGACGTGTTTTCATATGACATTGATGCGCTCATGTCCCGCTAATGTCCTATCCCGCTCGCCGTGTGACGTAAGCTTAAAATGATGTAAATTACCTAATAACCTACAAAACTGTAAGCCTAGGCGTGTGTTACAATACAAACTGTTCACGATAGTAGAAAATCTTCAAAACCAACATAAATTTTAAAAGCTTAAGCTACGTCTTTTAAACCGTAAAACGATTTTAAAATTATTAATGTTTTTCAACTCACAGATCCATGACACCTCTATTCGCCAACAAAATGTCATTTTCGCAAATAATTTATTTATCATTATTGTGAATTTCCCAAGGGATTATTGTATATATGAAAAATAAATTGTGTTGCATTATTAGCTGCAAACATAAAAAAATAAACTAATTTTCGCCTGGGACAAGGTTACTAACCCACGTAGTTTTTTTGCTATAAAGTTTGAGCTTTTAAAAATTTTTGAATATTGTTTTATGACTTTTATACAAGATTTTTTAGAGGTATATTCGGGCTAATTTTTTTGCAATTATAGCCGGCTTGAACAAAGTTTTTAGGATGGGTTGCATTGGAAGTATCGCTTACAAATAAAGTGTTTGTAACTAAGAGCGGTAGTAATAAAACCAGTGAATTACTAAAAAAAAGCAGTAGGTATACCTATCTTTAAAAAAATCCATAAGATATTAAGCCGCCTGCCCAAAACAAGGCACATTTAGCACTGTTTAGCTTTTAGCTTTAAGGGAAAACAACACGTTAGCAAGGTATCTTTTAAAATAAAGTTGTTTTTGTCTTGTCCGGCTTCATTAAATACAAATTAAAAACGATACATCAGAAATAATTTTAAATAAATCAACTAAATAAGGCATTAAGACACATGGATCGGTTAAACAGTGACGAGACCGAAATTCGACGAAGTTTCGACAGTATGTACGCATATATTCGTGTTTGGAATAGCGACAACTGTACAGAGACGAACAATACGTTTAATAATCAATGTTTACTAATGAAATCATATGTAGATCAGAAAGCTCCGATATTTCCCCGCCGGGTCAAAGAGTGCAATAATAAAGCCCTTTAAGACAAGTACGTAAAATCCTGCATCCTACCGAACATTATTTTACAGACAAAAAATAAAATATTTTTTTGCCTGACAGGTTACCTTCTTTTGCTATTTCGTTCAAAGCTCTTTTTGTGTAATATTTTTGCAAATATTCTTTTAAAGTATAATTATTATAAAGTACAGGACGTTTTATCAACCTCCTCCACAAATCTTATATTAAACAAATGCATCTTTGGTCCAAAACCTTTTTGACGTTAACACTAATTTTCCCGTGTAAAAACTAGACACAATCATATGAATCACACACTGTAAACAAAATACAAAACAATTCTGTATTTCATTTGTTAATTCAATGACGCGGATTGCTGTGTTTGGACACGCTAATTGGCCTACGTGCTCTCAGAGAGTGTATAAATCGCGCCCTCGTCGTTGTTTTACCAACAAATGTGCGGAGATTCTAATACGTTTGATAAATGTGTTAAGGCACACAGTTGCCGACACGAAACTTTGAGATGCTCGATGGTGTTTTTTTCAAATTCATATACAGTGACCACCAAAGAATTGGACAAATATGAAAATAACTTTTATATTTGAAATTAATATAATACTTTTTTGGCCACTACCTCTGCTTATTGAGTAATTAAAAAATCAATAATTACTTCCGGCGCAAGGGAGTCCGTTGGGGTAGTAATTATTAAAAATTTAATTAAAACATCAAAAGTACCCAGCAAACACTATTTGCCGGGTACAGTGTACATTTTTCATATTGGCATTGATGGTAAAGCATTGGCAATTGGTGGTATATAATATTATGCCAACATCTTATACGCATTAAAAAGTTAACCGTAAATAAACACTTAATTGCCAATAAATTTTACATGCAGGCGAATTGCCGGCAAGCATACAAAAATGGCGGCATACCAATCCTGATTTAATAAAACACGCGTTTTTGTTACAGGCAAATAAATATTGGATTTTTGAAGGCAAACCTTCAACGCATATTCATACTTTTTAAACCATATTATTAACATTGGTATTTAACTAACATTAAAGGAATTTTTTGATCTGTTTTATTTATAATGGCAGCTAAACAACATTATTTTATGTTTTTACATAATTTAAAGGAAATGGCCTTTTCATAACATTTTATTGTTAAAAATCATGCAAATAAAAATGAGGTTAAACAAAATGTTTATTATGTATTTCGGAGCGAATAAAAATAAAATGATGGTAAAATTAGCTACGTTAATTTCGACCGAAGGTGACGGCTTTGGGCATTTGTTTTCTACGTGGTTTTCTAGATTTTTAGTTTCTTTTTTAAAGAAAAGAGTTTTTTAATAGACATAATTAAATGTATTCATTACCTAATAAGTGTGTGTTGTGTAATTAATTGGTGATGGCTAGTCGAGAAGGCAATATATTCAAGTAGACTGTTAGGAGCTGTAAACATTTTGTTTAAAACTTTATTAAAAGTTTTAAAGACGTGTTAATAAAAAATATTATATATATTTAATAGTTTTTTGCCATACCGATAGATGGCGTAATGGACAATAAACTACTACTGTTTCTGCAATATCTTCGCTTTTTATCGTCTAAACCGTATTCATTAGACAAAAATAATCCGAGAGCGGTCTGCGGTAGGTGATCTCACTTAGCTTTGAAAGAAATATCTTCGGCTAGTGTAAAAATCTGCATCTCCAAGTTGGACAGTGTTCCGAGAGATTTCTACTTTGCATTGCAAGGAAATTGCATGCAGTAAGGAGTTTTTCCTATTTTAATTTTCAAATAAAATATCGCATCATTTTAGCTTTTAAAAAAGTATATGCGACAATTTTCGTCAATAAGACGTCAGCTTGCTGCTTGGGAGTATCTGCATTTGCCCACTTTCGTGTCTTTTTGTTATCTTTTTGCCAATAACTTATTAATGATGGATGCCATCATCTTAAACGCATTTTTTGCCAATAACTTATTAATGACGGATGCCATCACTTTATCTGCAACACGTGGCCTAATAACGACCAATTGCCCACTTTCGCGTCTTTTTAATACCTTTTTGCCAATGCCTTGCCATTAAAGAGTGTTGGCAATGCCAGTAAATTAAATGTACAACGTCGGCAAAAAATGTTATATGGGTAAGGTTATATATCTCGATATCTAAAAAACTTATTTTCAAAAGATGTTTAGAATTTAATTTTAGACCGTTAAAAAGTTCGGTCACCAACAGCTAGCATGTAGAATGTGTTCAGAAGAAAAAATAATATTTTCTTATAATAAAAATACTTCAATACAAAATGGTATACGCAATTCTGTAATTTTACGACATAATCTTCCCTAATGATTCTTTTTAGCACAGGCCCTTTAAAGAACTTGGATATCGGTGAACAAATTAATTTATTGATTAAGTTAAACCCAAAAATAAATAAACATTTAATAAAAGATAAAATAAAAGTTCGTTGCCTGTGTTTCCTGTTATAAATTAAAGAGCAAAGTTTTCTTGTGCCTTATTAAAAAGAGATTCATTAAAAAGTATTTGAAATACACCAAAGTTTTTAGAAACCTTTTTTCGGTAAAGAAGGTCTTATTTAAAAGCCTTTAAGGTCATAAAACTTTGTAATACTTCAACTTCTAGGTTGGGTTATTTATAAAATTTTGGTAAAAGATTTTTATTACTATTGAGAAATATATGAATAAAATAAAATTTTAAACCCTAAAAATATTTAATAAATTTTTTTGGAATGTTCTGTATTATTTAAAATACAGGGTAACCGTCATATTCGACCCGGTCTGTAGCTGGATAACCATGAGGGAATAAAAAAATGAAACTGGAAACATATTGGAGTCAAACAGGGCCACAGTATAAAATTATTTTAGCCTGTACAGGGTGTCACAAAAAAGTGTGACGTATCAAACTTATGTTTTTTAATGGAACACCCTATATTTTATCACAGTTTTAGATTCTATATAAAAAAGTATCTCAGGTTTATTAATTACTACCAAATGTCCAATTTCATTTGTTTTCATGATATTTGCTTTTTTATGCAAAGGTTCAATTAAATTAGTTTTATTTTAACACTATTAATTCTTTAATACATTTAAAATTTGTTACAAGATTATAAAGAGTCTTTTATATCATACTTAGGTCATATCAAGGTCAAATGTTGTACAGGGTGTTCAATAGTTCTTTCACTTTTTTATAAAATCAAATAGCAATAAATCTCTGAAGTGGAAAGCAAGTGACATAGCGGTGGTTTGGCGAGATAGTGGCAACTGTAACCCTCTAAAGCCTTCAAAAATTAAATATACTTTATACTTCAATAAACGTCCCAAACACCATTTCACCGCCATTTTTCTTAAATAGGTGCTTCCGTATTTATTTCCACAGGGTTTAAAGATTCCGCCTGATATTGACGCACCACCTGGCCGCCACATCACTTGCTTTACCATTTCAGTGCGCGCCTTGCCTTAAAGTTGTCTAAAAACACTAGCTTTATAATTACCACATTTGGCTGTATTAAGCAATTATTCGAAATATTAATATAGGCAGGGTCGCCGAGAACCGTACCGAACCTCGGTAGAAATCAAAGTTACGGGCCCCCTAAATAACCAAAAAAAAATACGCCAAAACAAGTTGAAAAGCAAAAAAAGGTCCTTACTTTAAGTAATATTGTTTACATAACATTACTTTTCAAAATTACCCTAAAAAGGTCTAGGGTATACATATTATTCAATCAACAGAAAGAAATAAGCTGGTTAGTGGTTAATATTCACGACATCGGTAATCATACATGTGGGTGGTAGGGGAATCTTTGATTAAACCTTACGTAGGTCAAATATTTTTCGGTTTTTTTAGATAATTATCTTTAAAAATTAACAGAGAAAATCTCTGTTGGTAATAAATGTTTGATATTCGTCAAATCAAGACATTTACTTCCTGCTACCCTTGTAAGCTACCAGCAACGAAAATTGTTTTAAGGAAAAAAAATTGGGCGTCTTGACAAAATGAAGCTTCTCACGAAAAATAAGCTTGTTAGTAATAAATGGTAAAATGGTCCAGGGATCCCCAACTATACAGTGTGTCTTCGGGAGTTCTTACCAAATGGGAAACTTTTTAATTATTAACTTTTCGAAAAAAAGGGCCTCTTTATAAAAAAGCATGCTTAATGAAAAATACATTTAAACAAAAATCTTTCTATGTTGGATGTACAGGGTGGCCTAAAAGAATTGTTTTCAAATTAAGATATAGATTTTTCCTAACTACGGTAAAAACTTTAAAAGGTGATTTTTTTAAAGTCATTTTATAAAAAAGTTCCTATAAACATATGTCCGAAGCTGCTTCGTTTCTAAGGTACAGGGCGTTAATTATTTTTTAAAAGTCGGTATTTTATAAATATTTTAAATCCGAAGCCAGATACAAAAAAATATATGACATTTAAAAAATGTATTTTTAGTTATTTTAAAGACAAAATATTAAAACTACATAAAAAGCCAGTGGCCTACATTTTGCTCTTAATAATATTGACTGTTGTGCCCACTGAGATGCTAGTGGACCCAATAAAGTCAATCTGGTTGGAGCTTTACAAACGCTTTATTAAATCAAACAAACGTACCAAATTTCAATCAAATCGGTTGAAGAATATTTAAGATATTTATAAAATATTGATTTTTTGAAACTTTAACGACCTGTATTTCAGAGACTGAAGCAACCCGAACTCCGAACATATGTTTATAGGAACTTTTCCCTATAAAATGACATAAGAAATCATTCTTTAAAGTTTCTTGCCGTAGTTAGAAAATAACCTGTATATTGATTTGGAAACAAGTCTTTTAAGCCACCCCGTACATCTAACATGCAATAATTTCTGTGGAAATGTATTTTCTCATTAACCAGAACTTCTTATTAGGAAGCACTTTCCTTAAAGTTAATAATTAAAAAGTCTCCCATTTGGTACCCAACTAACAATTATTGGACGGCGCAACGTCGCCAAACGCAACGCAACGATGCGTTCTTACGTTGTAATTTCCTACATAACGACTCTGTTTTGCACCAAGTTGGTGGATGATTTTGAGTCGTCCGGACGTTGCAAATGTAACTACTGTAAGTGGGTCGACGTAAAAACGTTGCTGTAGGCAATTTGTTCGGCTAAAGCCATCTACAGGAAAACTGTATTAATAGAAATTGTACTTTTTTGTCTACTAAAATATAATTTTTGGCTACTTCTAGTAAATTTATAAATCGCCGTACAAAATTATACTTCAACAATAGCTATCAGTAGGCAGAGTAGTAAAGAAGTTGTTTATAATAAATATTTTGTCATAAACTGGATAATTAAATTGCCCAGATTTATTCGCATATCATCGAACTTTTAAAACAAACGGCAATTTACTGACAAATATATGGCGAAAATGTAAGAAAAAACAAGCGCGCCATTAAAATAAGCAGTTTTACATAAGACAATATAGTTTTTTCAATTCAAAGTATTTAAAAACCAAATAAATCCATAATAACCTTTTCTTTCAACAGAATCATGGAAACATCGATAAATTATTAGAATTATGTTTTTTTCTTTTGTTCCACATTAAAAAGCAAAATGGCTTCCTTGATTTTATTTCTAGTTTAACATTTTTTAATGGCGGCCGGTAGTCGCGATCGCAACCATATTTTGTACTAAGATAAACCAATGTTAACGCCATGGCCCATAACCGTTGCTAGGTTGCTACAACCAATCGCCAATGTTGTGAAATGCAACTATGGAAGTAGCTTTCAGGCAACGTTAAAGCGTTGTTATCTTCTCTCCCAAACTAAGCACTCTAAAGACCATGGTTTAGAAAACGACGTATAGACGTTAATAGGACGACCGTTTCCGGTGCAACGTTGGTTTTTCAATCATTACGACATTAATTTAATTGGTCGGAAGAACAGCTTACTTTTCTACTAACGGCAACGTTAAATTTGGTGTGATTTTTGGTAAAGACAACTGAAGTCGTCTAAAATTGTTGTTGGATAACGACACGCTGTATGTATTCATGATTTAAAAAAACATTTGATTTTAAACAAAATATTAGAAAATTGTTGCCAAAAGTATTATGGTATTATAAGGAATCAGTTTTATACATGGTTTTCTAAAATTTTGTTTTAAAGCTAATGTTGTCCTAAAAACTGAACAAATACTAATTTTGGACACTGTTAAGTAAAAACACAGTGGCGCTAATCCAAAATATTTCGATTTCAATTAATTTATAAGTGAAAAAACTTGCAAAACCAAGGGATGAATAGGGGTGCTGGGCGAAGAAAAATATAAAATAAAAATTTAGATTTTGCTCTTAAATGCAAACAAATTATGAACTTAGAGTTTACTTTTTCTTTGGCGAAATTAAATTTTAAAATTAAAAACATCAACTCAGGGTCTAATAATAAAAAATAACTGTTAGGTATTATGTATTTTTGAAAAGCTCATTCTCTATCATTTATTAAGCAAGAAATATACAGGGTGTTTCATAAGAAAAATCACATACAGTGTGAACATAAATAGTCATCCCCGCCTGCTAAATTTTGTACCCTTTAATATTTTTTTATAAATTTTTTTTATGACTAATAGGAGGATATAAACTACTGTTTGACGTAAAAATGATGCATGCACAATCAAGATGGCTGATGGGTGCCATCTTAGAAAAAAAATTAAATGGAAAAGGGGTCTTATGACACATTATTTGACGAGAACAATATATATAGTACTAATAAAAAAATTGAATAGAATATAAGGTCGATATCTTTAACCCCTACAAACTTTATAAATTACCTAAATACCTGATTTGGATGGCCATATTTCCAAAACTAATAAAGTAAGATGTGCTAAATGTTGTGTTTTTAAAGCTCCTTGAAAATCCTTTTTAATGGTAATATAATATACAGAGTGCTTAAAAACAATATCCACTTTTTATCCTACCCTGTATATTAGTATCAGTATCACCATTAAAAAGAACTTTTAAAGAGCTAAGAAAATACCACATTAAGTACATCTAACTCTATTAGTTTCGGAAATATGGCCATCCAAATCAGGTATTTAGCTAATATTTAAAGTACCGCCATTTGTAGTAGGTTAAGTTATTGACTTTATATTCTAGAGTTTTAAAGTCTCGGTCAGGAGATTTAAAATGATGTGCCATAAAAACCCTCTTTCCATTTAATTTTTTTTTCTTCAGATAGCGCCCATCCGCCATCTTAATTATTGCAACTATCATATCGACAAAAAGTAGTTTATGTCGTTTCATTAGTCATACCTAAATTTTATAAAGAAAAAATTAAGGGTACAAAAGTTAGCCGAGGGAGAACTATTTACGTTCACACTGTATTTGGTTCATATCACCAATAATATTATTTTAGAAAAAATAAATAACTGGATTCTACGTTAAAATATCCACGAATATCAGTTTTCACTATTGTTGTAAGTTACAAGACAACTGAAATACAAGAGAACAAATGGAAAAAAATATTAATTTCGCTCTGTACGTCAAAAACTAAGAGGGCCATGAAAAATATTTTGGTGTCATATTTGTGTTTTATTAAAAAGTAGTTCAGTTCGGGAAAACTTCAAGTCTCTATCTCTAATAATAACCAAGAATACCCTTGCAACCGCAACGAAATCCGGACACCCTGTAAAGTTTTTATTTTATTTAAAATCCCCCTTGGCTAGGACTTATTAGCCGCACCTACCTTAACCTCAGAGGCGCGTTTACATATTTGCCGCCCGTAAGCTATTTTATTTTCGCCGCCCCCTTTCTTTTTCTTTTTTCCTTGTGAAATATTTTTGAAGAGAAAAAAAAACGGTCCTCACTTCCATTTCTTTCAATTCTAGATACATGTACAAATTAAATTCGAAATCCAACAAAATTATTCATAACACAAAATCTGCCGCCCCCTAAAGAACGTCTGCCGCCCCCTAAAAACGCCGCCATAGGGTTCAGCCTACTCAGCCTTTTTGGTAAATACGCCACTGCTTAACCTTAACCATATTTTTTTAGGGAACCCTATACCCAAATTCGACCCTCTCTGGAATATTGTTCTCATGTCTGGGGGAATGGCATCTCCTACAACCCTCAGCATTCTTGATGCCATTCATATAGAAGAGCTGTTCGTCTTATTAATGATCCTTTATTTACTCAAAGACTCTTGCCTTTTGTCGAGTTGTGGGAGATCTATCGCTCTTCTATAGATACTTTTACTGCTTCTGCTCCGACAAATTATCCAGTATAGTCTCTTGCAGCTCCCAACAGAGAAACTCGTGGTGCCGCACGTATGCATCCCTTTACGGTCCAATTTGACAGGCCCCGAACTTCCCATTTCGTTCGTTCTTTTATCCCAAGAGTTTTTAGACTGTGGAACTTACTGCCAGCGGAGGTCTTTCCTTCCCCCCAAATCTTCAAGTTTTGAAGTCCCGTGTTAACAAACTTCCTCTTACCTTGCTTAAGACACCTACGGTACGTTAGTATTTAGGCTTTCAGCCTTCGTGGATTGTCCAAAGATAAAAATAAATAAATAAATAAATACACCATTTGATACAAAACAGTTTTTATCCGGTAACCACGTGGGTGAAAGCTGCTTTTTGTTGCGTATTTCGTATACTACTAATAATTAATTGACATTATACAAAGGCATAAGGCATAAACCATTTCCAACAAAATAAATATAGAAAGCTTGTTCAGTCAAGGCAATAAAAATACTTCCAGACATTAAAACAATTTTCCAAACCATTTGTTTACATAGAATTTACTTTTTATGTCTGTGGTTTTATTTGGGTAATAAATTGGTTAATTATTTTATATGGTAAAAGTTTCTTTATCCCACACAATAAATATTGCAAGATAAGTATCCCAATAACCTTTATTTATTATTAAACTTTTTTATTCTGACGGGATGTGCACAAACTTTTAAAAATTTATCATCGTTATTAGTAGAAGAAAGTGACCAAATATGGAACGTAGGTACATCACATAAATATGCATTATTTTATGTATTCAAATATTTTAAATACTTTCGGTTTAGCCGGAAATAACCTAAACCTTCCTATTTTAACTGAGAAACTCAGAGCCCGTACTTCGTATCTCACAACACTGAAAAAAATATCCACTATATTCAAGAGTAATGATCTTGACTAAATGCAAGCTTACATTCATATATCCGCAATAACAACTAATCTTGTTTGAGAAAACATATACCCCTTTAATCAATATTAAAAATTTATTTAATTTAATTTTATATATTATTTAAATAAGTATAGCTATACTGGGCCGAATATTTTAGCTTTCTTAATATAAAACAAACTGGGCTTTATTTAAGTATAGTAATCTTTTAATGAAAATTGTAATTGCGATTTGCTTAAGAATAACTAAACTTGGAATAAGTATAAGAATTATTGCATTAATTATACGCAATTCTCAGGTTAAATCTAAATTATCTTTATTAAAAAATAATTATTTTTAATACAAACACTATTTTTGCTTAGATTTAAAATTCGATAAGTTTAAACAAAGCATATTAAATATTATTGCAAATAGTTTCATATCTTAGAATACATTTTGAGTTCCGCCCGGGAATTACATGGATTGACATAAAATAAATTAGAGCCAAAAAAAATAATAAAAAGTGTTTCACATTTTAAGACTGCTACAAAACTAAACTACAACATATTTTTAAAAATTTTAGTTTTTCGATATAATCAAAAGAGTCAGATTTTACAAAATAGTTTAGTCCTATAAGTCTTCCACCAGTCTTAGTATGTGACACAATTTTTAAAATTTTCTTGACTCCAATGTATTTTATATCAATCAATGTCATTACGGGAAGGACGCCCTGAATTTTATTTAAGGTATGAACCCAGTTGCAAAAATAATTATTTGAAGTAAACACAATAAAAAACACATAATTTAATAATATTGCCCTAAATATTTCAAATGTACACTAAAAGTATAATACATTTTATATTGTTTTAACTAAAATATTAGAACTTAAAAAAAATATTAAAATTTACAAGATATGATAAACTGGATACTACTCTTGTTTCATAAGACCTTCTTGGGACATTTTCCATATTTTCAACAAGTTTCAAGCAGTAAAGACAGATAGAAACTCTTTTTGTGTCAGGCACCTGAAATTAACAGAATGGTAAAAATATAATTTGTCTTGCTTTTAGTTTAATGCTAAATATACTACCTAAGCTATATAAGCAAAACCTTTCTAAAAAACATTAAAACATCCTTAGTTTTGTTCCCTGTACGAACTGAAAATACGAATACTTTTGGAAGAATTAAAAAAAAGCACCAAGAGATTTTAAAAGTAATCTAACATAAAATAGAAGAGCCATGCCTTATAAACAAACAGTATTATACTTAAACACATTTCATAAAATTATAACCTGAATTCACTATTTCCCCCTTCTTTGTGCACTTAATTCTTGAGTTTTCTGCTAAATTGGTACTTAATATTTAGTTTCCACCTCTAAAAACACCATTTTTCTATTTATTTTATCCATTTTTTCCATAAAATAATAAAGCTTCACTTTCAGTGGCAGTGACAATGACAGACTGCGATTAAAATGTTTGAAAGTGAAGCTTTGCGATTTTATAGAAAAAAACGGTTAAAATAAATAGAAAAATGGGGTTATTAGAGGTGGAAATCAAATATTGTGTACCAATTTACCTTTCAATCAAGAATTGAGTGCAAAAGAAGGAGAGAAATAGTGAATTCAGAGTTAGTTTTGGTTATCAAGTCTAAAGATGAATATTTCGAGAACGAAACGAGTCCGACTAAAAATTCTTTCACATTCGTGATCAGCGCCCACAAAACCCCCGTATAACAAATTTCATTAAAATCGGCGATGCGTCCGGTTTGTAGATAATTACCAGCAAATTTGTGCAAATACATTTGCCCGTAAAAACGGATGTAATAAATAGTTCAGTCTAATTTGTACAAATGGCATGCACAAATCAACTTGTGCAAATTGCATGAGCGTGAAAACCCACCTTAAAAGCATATTCCTACCTATATGGATTTTTTTAATTGTTTAAACACGTTTAGTTATTCTAACCTATAAAAGTATTTTGCACCTGATATAAAAAAGGTTACTGTACTGTTACTTCGTGTACTTACCTTGAAAAATTGGGGATTAAATCCATCATTTCCCATTCAGTGAGCAAATTTACCAATTCCATATTCAAATCGACATAAACATTCACACCCGCTATACACTATCTCGAGTCTCGGACACATGAAAAATGGCGTGATCAAATCCCGCCGCAAAGCGCGTTGCTATTGGTCGAGGTTAGCGCCACCGCACCGCGTGTTCTTCGCGGCACTTTTAAATAGAATTACTGTCCAAGCAAGATGCTTAAACTCAATCTAAGTATAGCTAATATTAGGTAGATAATGTAGAGGTTTTAGGTAAAAGAAGTTACGCTTGAGTAAATCCTAAAGCAAATAATTGGTTAAAGCCAGTCAAAATATTGAGAGAACTGTAGAAGTAATTAAAATAATATGAGTTTAAGAGTTATTTAAAAATAATAATTTTTCTTCATCCAAAATTTAACAAGTTCTTGATTAGATATAAAGCTACCTTGATTAAACAAAAACTTATTTCGAATTTCAAAACGAGCATGTTTTTAAAAAATAAGATTAGGGTTTTCTTGTCTTAATATTGTTATTGTGGGCGCAAAAGGAGTTACAGGTGATACAAGATAATCCCGTCAAGAGTGGTTTTAGTTTTGGATATAAACTAGAATTTTTTTGTGTGAAGAAAGAAATTTCTTCTCTATTTCTCTATTTCCTGTCTATTTCGAACTCCGAAAAGTCTTTCGGCTCGTTTCGCACTCACGAATGGACAACACGAACGCCTGGAAATAGAAAGGTGATTTGGATCTTTCTTATCATTTATCCTGTTCTATTGTATGGCGTTTTGTATAAAGTGATCTCGCTCTTCTTACCTGCTGGACTTTCTTTTGTTCTTTGTTCTTTTATAAGCGGGTGTTTGCGGGAACATTGACGACATTGCAATTTGTGATCGCAATAATAAACACATTTTTATTTGGTGTTTTGTGGAAATAATACCTATTATATTCGTTTATGTTATGTTGTTATATTGTATTTTGTTTAAACTTTAAGATTTAGACGAGGTTTAAGCACACTAATAATTTTTTCATTAAATCCATGAAATCTAAAAAACCACTTAAATTCAACTTTTTGCTAATTTAAACGTATTATTAATAATTTATTATATTATATTATATGTATATAATAAAGGGCTAACTCTCTCATTTTTATACGCAAATTTTGTCGCTGTTTTTCTCCTCTATAATTTTTATTCCAAACAAAAAAATGATACATTTTAATTAAGCAAAAGATAAACTATTAAAGTCGGAAAATTATTGAACTTAGACTGATTAAAATCTGAGTGAATTTGCCAAATAAATGACACAAGGGTAAAAAAAACATATTTATTTTAAGAAAAAAACAATCGCATTTTTTTATGAAGGGTGGTTTTCCACAAAAACGCAACGTTTTCAGGTCCAGTAGTCCATTATTTTTCGACTGCGGAAGATTTACAAACTATTAATAAGTAATGATACAGAGTAAAGACAGAAAATAAAAAGGAAATTTCTTTTCCTGCCTATTTCTTCTTTCTACTGAATTACAGAGTGCGGGAACAATATATTTTTTTATAATTTGAATAGAAAATGACATGCAGAGTACAATGACACTAAATTTGCTACATTTTGAGATCTAACCTCTTTTTTATAAGCCTTAAAAATTTAAATCAACTTGGCAAAAACTATCAGATTTAACCCAGAATCTTTAATGGATTTTACAAAAATCTAGCTATCTATAATTTGGGCACTATAAATTTAGAAAACCACCGGAACAAAATTTTTTTATCATTGCTTTAAAAAGTCAGTAACTAAAATCTTTATTTTGGAATATCGTAAACGCCACCAGTGCGTGTAGCGATATTTCCTATACTTGGCCACTATATAAATTGATAATAAATACCTAGTAAGTAACTCTGGTTACTGTAGTTTTAAACCAATAAAATACATTTTTATTGTGGTAACTAGGGTTACTTACTTTTAAAACCAATGAAATACATTTTTTGTTCAGGTGTTTTTCTTAATTTGTAGTGTACTAGGTATACCTTTTTTTTGAAAATATGAGAGAATCAGTCGTTTTTACTAGAGGTATAATAGAGAGAGACCCAAAAAGTAATGGCATTTTGAACATAACCAAAGAATTGAAGTCTTTGTCACTCTGGATCTTGGCAACGATAAAATTTTTAACTAAAATGACTTGCTTTAGGTCGTTGAATTTTGGTCCAAGAAACTTGTAGCATTTTGTACAGACCTTCTAGAGAATCCGGTATAAAAAAATACTTTAACTGATGGGCGACGTTATCCAACCAGTCTGGCATCTCCGTCTGTTGGTAGGGTTTTAAAAACAAATTTTATGCTAAAGCGTTAGCTTATCAAAAAATTAAGCACACCTTAATAAAATGTTTACCAATAAGAGCCTCAGAACTTTAAAATGTTACTGTAGGAACACAGTATTTACAAACCGATTATAAGGCGGCGGGAGCGGTCCGATTTAAGTGAGCGCGCCAACGTCTTTTGTAGAAATATTAAATCAAACCACATGTGAGTGTGCTTACGAATTTACCAAGTTTAACTTAACCCAACAAAGCATTTTTTTGATATAAACATGTGTGGAGTATGTGGTAAAAGTGATGAAGCAATTAAGAAAAGTGACGATAGATACATTTGGTTTTGAATGCTTAAAATCACGGACACAATACATCGATTCAAACAAATGGCGCCTAAAAACGTCGATGCTCAGGATGCTAACGATCCGACCCGTGAGTACTGTCAGTACGTCACATGTGACGTCATAGCTTCCACAACGCTAACGGTAAACGTAAAGAGCACGAATCGGACCGCGTGTTGGAACGCCTTGAGCGCTGCAAGTAATTCGGACCGCTGCGCCGCGCTCGTTGAAAGTCTATACGTCGTAAATGATGTGAGCACAATTCGGACCACGGCCTAAGTTAACACTGTTTAGAATGATGTCACCAAATTGTAAGTGTTTAGTAGTATCTGTGAGACACAAGTTTCTACAACGAGAAGAAATTATTAAAAACTAAATTAATAAAATTAAATTATCAAGACTATTTCAAAAAATGATAATGTAAACTGGGCGACAAGATCATGCGATATTTCACTCTTGGATTATTTTCTTTGAAGCTACCTTAAATCTCAGGTCTAGGAGAATAGGCGATGAACGTTTCGTGACCTCAAGCAGAACATTAAACGCTGCATTAAAAATTTACCGGGTGATATAATTGAAAGTAATCAGAATTTGGGCCACAAGAATCCATCAAACTAAACAAAGTAGAGGAGGACATTTAAACAATATTATTTTCAAAGTCTAACGCCATGAATTATTTTTTTCAACAAAATAAAAATGAACTGACATTTTACTTGTAGTAATTGCTTTGTGTCATTTTAAAGTTCTGACGCTCTTATTGGTAAACCATTTAAAAATTGAATTGTTTATTGCAGAAATCCACCAAATGATATTTTTGGCGAAAATGAGATTTTTAGCGTATGTGTTTAATTCTATAAGAAAAATTGTGTTTAGTGCAAAAACCTGTCAAGTAACGGTTCATAATGTGTTTCTGAAGTAAATTTTATGGTCAATCTTTGGTAGATCTGTATGTTTACTTCATCAAACACGTCATGTTGTAATAAGCATACGGGAATATTCCTAGAAGTTGGTAAAACAAACCTTTTTACTGACCAATGATACAGGGTGATAAAGTTTTTAAAAAATATATTTTTACCCACTGTGTACCTTAAAAGTTAAGACATTTATGACATACGTTTATCTGAACTTTTCTTCTTAAAATCACCTTTGAATTTATACTCTTAGAGATAGGCATCTAATTCAAAAAAAACCCTGTATAACTTAGACATAGCCAAACAGGAAATTATTTTTTAAATCCAGATATCTCAAAAACGGATGCTTAAATCAACTTTACCAAGAATACTTTTTATGCAAAATATAATAAAACATATAATTTTTGCTTAAAAATTACATACAGGAGTGGCGCAAAAACTTATTTTGTGTGTAATTTGTGCAAGATGGCGCAGGTGGCGCCATTTAGGGTTTACAATGAAATAAATAGCAAATTCAAATTTCTCACCTCCCAAAACCCCTTTGAGGAAAAAAATTTTGAGAATACATCCATTACTAACACAATTATTTATAAAAACTAAAACCAAAACAAATTTTTAACACCCTGTATCTTCGAAACCATCCACTTTTATATTATCTATATTATAGCCTTAGGAATTTGTGGTAGTATTTTTTCCGCACCTGTTAAAGATAATTTTTTTACTGCAGAAACCCGTCAAGTGCAAAAAATATTTTTGAATTTTTTTAACAAAATAAAAGTATTAGAGTGTGAATACAGGTATCATCTGTTTTAGAAAGTTATTAAGTACTATTCTAATTTTTTTCTAGGCCAAAATCTTTCTTAATCTTAAGGATAGAAAGTCTTTTGTTGTTTATCGAAAATTTAAAAAGTGCAGTTGGCGGGTCTCTGAAATAAACGATTCAATTATAGATTTAGGAACAAAACGTCGCGTCGTTTTGGTAATTATATAGAAAGTATCCGCAACTCTGATTTTGACCAAATTTGGTATAGATGGGTCAATATTTAATTCATTCTGAAAACGATGCCGCCAACCTACACAAAAATTACAAAGTAAACAAACCTTTTCGAATGCCCATAGCCTCGGACAGAGCCTGATTACATATTTTTAGATAAATAATAAAAAATACATTGCCAAAACACGTATCACCTACTTACAAAACATTCTTTTATTTCGCCTCTGCCCTATTATAAAACCGGTGGCACGTGGCGTGGTACTAGAAACTCGTCGGGTTAAATATTTTTGCTGCAATAAATCATTGTTCACAAAAGGGTTTCTTTACGTTAATCATTTTTTGTGTACTTGGCGGCATCGCTTTCAGAATAAATTAAATATGGACCCATCTTTATATGGTGTTTTTTTTGAGGCGCTGAATGCGAATCTGACAGAATTTGTAGTCGGAAACGTTTCGTTTTCGAGATATCTATTTTTATTAGCGATTTATACTTATGTAACTTTACAATATCACATACAAAATAACTAAAAATATATATATTTTTTCTGTGACAATATTTAAACTTGATTAAGTTATCAGTTACTTATTTTTATATTTTTAATAATAAACACA
Organism: Listronotus bonariensis; assembly: GCA_014170235.1. Taxonomy (NCBI): domain Eukaryota; kingdom Metazoa; phylum Arthropoda; class Insecta; order Coleoptera; family Curculionidae; genus Listronotus; species Listronotus bonariensis. The sequence continues at coordinate 207,676 of JACEGR010000700.1, forward strand.
ATAACTAATTTTAAACGCCTCATTGTGATTTTTTTAGTTACTTATAGACAACTAAGCAAAAATTCAATAATACAATTTATGTGGCCCGCTGGAAATTTAATTATAGTATGTAATTCTAACAATAATAAATTTTATCAGCTGAAGGTAAAACTTTACAATGTTAAACGTATTTTCCTAACTGGAATTCATTTTATTAAATTTTAAAGATAATAATAGTAAACCGTATAGTCCACAAAGCTTTTATTATTTTGCTTGAAAATTTGCATTACACAAAATAATTTACATAAAAACTAATTTAGTGGATCAAGAGACAAAGAACACAAGCAGCTGTAAAATTATTTTAAATAAAACTTTTTTCAAGAAAATTTATTTTAAAAAGCAGCTTAACATAATAAGCAGATTAACTTTAGAGTGTCAGTGATATACAGAGTGATTTTTAACCTTTCTAAAATATAATTGCTAAAAATAAACAATGAATAATAATGAAAAACAAGATAGTTACCCATTTTCAGGTCAGAAATTATTTATGATATAAATTATAAGCCATAATTTTAATTCTGAGTACGCAAAAATAAACTCACATACGACCACGACTAATAGTAGAGTGCTAATAGACATACCTAACCTCATTTTTATTATTAGTCATTGTTTCTCATAAAACAATAATTTAATTTTTTGTTTATGGTTATGGGTTAGGTATCATCCTGTATTGACAGTCCCTGTTTTACAAAAGAACAATTGTGTAGTAAGTTTAATTAAAAAAGAGTGGTTATTAATTTAATTTTTACTTTAAAAAAACAAAAACTTCAAAAACATGTTGTTTCTTCAGGAGTAAACCACCTTTATTTATATACAAAAGAGATGCTTTTGGTAAGCGAGTATCTCAATATGATTTTTATTTACGGAGAGGCTCATAAAAATCCTGAAGAACTAGATGCATTTACGAAGAACGTTTCTCCGATCAAAGGCTACCGCTAGAAGAACATTTGCAGAAGACCCCCAAAAACTTCTGAACACAGTGAGCATAGTGCCTAATTTTAACAATCGCGGAAGACATCGTGAAGTTGGACTGGAAACCAAAGAACAAATTTTGAATTCAATTGACGAGGATTCGACACGGAATGCGGGAAGTATTGTGATTACTTAAACATTTAACTGTAACGTGGTTTACGAATGCTGTGCTATTTTTATATTTTTGGTGAATCGCATCGTTTTAAGCCAGCTACAGACGACATGCCAAGGCTTGGCAAATATCCGCTCGTTCAAACGTTCCTGCATCCCAATGTTGGCTTTGCTTTGGCATATGTTCTGCATAACACGATGCATGAACATTTGAATCAACGGACCTTTACCAAGCCTTGGCATGTCGTCTGTAGTCGGCTTTCAATAAGTTACTGATAATCGTGAATATTAGTTGATTTCCTTTTGTAACTTATCTCAGCTCAGCAAACATACTCCACATAATTCTCAACACCTCTTATAACAATAGAATTTTTTTATAAAATAGTTATTACTTAGTCTAAAAACGAACACCCTTTAAAGTATATCTAACCTCAAAAGGGACAGGAATACGTCTAACGTACGTGACCTTCAATAACGTAGCAAAATCGGCATAACTCGGCATACTTGGCATACTTAGCCGCGGCAATGGGGGCGGTATCATTCTTGGCTGAGCTGAGTTCCTATTTTAAAAAGGAACCATCATCTAAGCAGCCGACTTAAAATTAGCTAAGATTTGATGTAAAAGGAAAGCAACTATTGTTGGTGTGTATCGCCACGTATTGGTAAGTCCAGTAATTTTTTTTTTGTAAATATAATATGCTAAAATCGTAACTAAATACAAAACATTGGCCACAAAAATTGCGTAAAACTATTTAGTTTAAACAAAATATTATTTGGCTTTTCTCCAGAATAAAATTAAAAAGTTTATTTAACATTTTATGAAAATTAAAACTTTGATACATTATGCAGAACTATTCTGCTCTTACACAATATAATAAAAGTTATTATTACTTTAAAAGAAATAAAATAATGATATATTTAATATTAAGTTACTTACAATACAAAGGTTTCAATCTATAAACAAAGGTTTATTCAGCACTCGGTTGAAATTATTTTAATCTAATAAAATAAAATCTTAACAAGACGCCAGAGGAGTACTGGGGCCAATGGTTCTCTTGCGTCTTGCGTGTAAGAGCAAAATAGTTCTGCATAATGTATAAAAGTTTTAATTTTTATAAAATGTTAAATAAACTTTTTAATTTTATTCTGGAGAAAAGCCAAATAATATTTTTTTAAATTTAATCTCCCAGAAAACAAATAATACATAAAATCCTTTATTATATGGCTAAATATTTTTTACTAATCTTTTTATCTGCTTAAGTTACCTAATACGTGTATATTTTACCAGTTAATTTTTTCAAAAGTAATGTCAAACTCTAAAGTGTCCATCAGACATTTCATTTTTGTATATTTTTTTGTTTTCTAACAAGTTTATCAATAAGTTTTGAGGTAAACTGTTTACCACATTTTTGGTAAACTATTTACCACATTTTTGAGACGCAACCATTGGCCCAGTTCTCGTCTGGCGTCTTGTTAAGATTTTATTTTATTAGATTAAAATAATTTCAACCGAGTGCTAATAAACCTTTGTTTATAGATTGAAACCTTTGTATTGTAAGTAACTTAATATTAAATATTTCATTATTTTATTTCTTTTAAAGTAATAATAACTTTTATTATATTGTGTAATAGCAGAATAGTTCTGCATAATGTATAAAAGTTTTAATTTTCATAAAATGTAAAATAAACTTTTTAATTTTATTCTGGAGAACAGCCAAATAATATTTTGTTTAAATTTAATCTCCCAGAACACAAATAAAGCAAAAAATAAACTAGTTAGTGATTCAAAACATAATTTTCATTTCAACGTTGCTACGTGTTTAGGAAATTTAAATTATTAACGACTTAATTTTTTCGAAAACGATTGATTTTTGGACATAATTTTTTATGAACTTTCTTGCTTAGAATAATACAAGGAATTACTTTTAACTTATAAACAATATTATCCCTATTTATTTTCTAATTAAAAATATTTTTTTGCAAGCAAAATTTTTAATTATAAATTACTTTACTTCGGAAAATAAATGTATTGATCCATAATGTATGTGGATAAATGTATCCTCTTGTAAACCTTATTCGTAAACGGTCTACAAAGTTGGCCTGTTTGCTAAAAAAGGAAACGTAAACTTTTTGACTGCGGCTCTTTATTATAAAAATAAGAAAAAAATCCTTATTACTATGGTCCACAAATGGCGTATCTTTGAGTTACGGCCCGTTATAGCTTTAGTAATGAAACGGTTTTAAATTAATTGTGGCCACTACGAAAATGTAATTTAAATGCAATTTAACTTTGCTTCGGCTAGGTTTCAACAAAAAATTTTAAAACCGACTCTTTAAAATTAAGAAAAAAACAGGATCAAGAATACTTTAACTATTTAACTATTTTTAGGACAATCCATTTCAGGGGCTGTTATATCGACTTTCTGAGGGGGGCATAGGCCGAGAAAAGTGTGTGAGGTGCCAAAAACAAAAATCTTGGCGCCCCCAGAAAGAAACAAAATTTTCAAATTTTTTTATTTTTTGAGCAAAAAAAAGAAGGTCCCCTCACCTACTTTTATTGTTGTTCTTTATACAATTTCAAAAAAGAAGGTCCTTACTTCTCACTTTTCAATTCAACCTCCCTGGAGCCCTGAGGGGGGGATATCATCATTAAATGCCAATATTTGCCATTACATATGTATGAAATACAAAGATGTGGCATTAAAGGGGGGAGCATGCCCCCCTATGACCGCCCCTGATCCATTTATAAAAAGAAAAACATAAATAGTACAGTATTTTTAAATTAATTAATAGATACCTGGAATACAAAACGTTTTCGAAAAACATTTATAGAATTGTTATCAGCACCCCGAAAAACCTCCGTATAGCAAAATTGGTCAAAATCAAAGTTGTCGCAACTTTCTAGACACTTACCATAGTAATAATAATATTACAACGAAGCGCGATAGTACTTTTTTTATATGAAGTCCTAACATTATTTTGGCTTACTCTATCACCCCTATAATTTTTGACCTTACCTTTCCGGACACCCTGTATATTTTATACGGGGTATTTATTTAAAAACTTACCACTTAAGTTATTTGCGAAAATTGACAGATTTAAGAAAATCGTCGAAACACGTCAAGATATTTATTAAGGGAGACCAGGACCACCAACCCAAAATTCTTAAATTGAAGGGGAAAATGAATGATACATTATTTTAAAGCTCCTGACGAGTACTTTATAACCCCAGAACATAAAGTCAATGTCAATGTCTTTACCTACTAAAAAATGGCGGTACTTTAAATGTTACCTGATTACCTGATTAATATGGCCATATTTCCGAAACTAATAAAACTAGATATTCTTAATGTGGCATTTTCTTAAAGCTCTTTTAAAGGTCTTTTAAATGGTGATATATTATATACGAGTGCTTTATTAAAAAGCATGCCTTATAGGTAATATTTAAAGTACCGCCATTGACTTTATATTCTAGGGTTATAAAGTACTTGTCAGGATCTTTAAAATGATGAATTACTCGGCACCCCTTCTCATTTAAGAATTTGGGAGTGGTGGCCCTGGTGGTTAAGGAGTTGAAGCGGCGCCGTCCAATCTTATGTAGAAAATTTTCCCCCTTAACAAATATCTTGACGTGTTTCGGCGATTTTCTCAAATCTGTCTTTGTTTGTAGATGACTGATTCTTAAAAAACATGGAATTAGCTTTTTCAAATCGGGATTTTTTTGTATATATTATTGACTTTTTTTGCTCAATTTTTAATTTATGTCTTAATTAATAAAAATATTATAGTGGTTCACAACTTTGGTGAGCTTTAAATAAATATAAATATAATATAATATTAATAATATAAAGATTTTATGAGGGAATAATGATAAGAGAATAACGAACTGAAACAAAATCACCAAAAGCTTATAAACTTATTCCTAACTCCTTACGAACTGTGAATAGTACTTTATCACTACCGAAAACATATAGAAATATGCTGATGATTATTAAATAAAAAAATGCTTACCGTCCGTATGATAACATTACATGAGGGAATTTCTTTAAAAATATTTAAAAAACTTGTTATCAAATTTGTTATATCAAAATATGGATGGTGGAGGGAGGATAACCATCTTTTATGGCGGACAAGTTAAAAAAGTGGCCATCGGAATGTAACAAATTGGGATGGCGCCCCAGTAGCCAGTGGAGGGATTTTGGTATTTATTTCCTTTTTTATTTTGTATTTATCTGTCCTTTTTCATTTTGTATCTTACTCTTATAATTCATGCTCATTGGTTAAAAATCTCCTTTGGCTACTGCGTGGCGCCACATTTCGACGGACACTTTTTAAAACCATCAGATGATTATCCTCCCCTCCACCATCCATATAACAAGAGATCTTTTCTTTAACCGTCCGTTATGTTGTCAAAGCCAATGTAGCCAACTACAAAAAAATTGCAGTGGAGCTCAATAAACCTTTAAATTTCGCGCCAATCACACTGTTTCAAAAGGTGAGGAAATGATCGATTATTTTAAATCTTTAAACTTATGATGGTACTGTCAGTACTATTCTATATCGGTAAAAAATGATATAACAAACATTAAGTTTTAAGTTAATGATGCTTTTCGAATTTAGCAGTTTGGACATAATGAGGGAATTATTTTCGGGGTAATTTTACGGATATATCTTTTTTGTTTATTATATAAAAAATAAATTTGTTTGCTAAAATTGTACATCTAGTAGGTACAGTAGTATTTAAAAACAAAAGAATTTTCCTAATTGACGATCCTGGTTTGTAAAAATCTCTAAGTACATCAATTTTGATTATTTTTGAGAATCAGCCAGATAAGTTTTTAAATGAACACCCTGTATATTAATGTATTAAATTATTATAATATCTTATAAAATAGCAGCTGCCACAGCAATAATTTTAAAAAATGCAGAAAATAGAAACATACCTTTCTTTACTTTTAGAAGTCAACTTTCAAGAAGAATGACTATCTTGATGGATACTGCTGGTACCATCAGAATATCCTTCGTCCAGCTGCTGAGAACCTTGGATAAAGTTTAGTCGAGTGACGTTAATATCGGCATTAGTCTCATCTGTTTCGCAAGAACATCGATGTTTTCTATTACCAAATCGAAGACACCTTTGAAGTCTTTCTCTTGATAAACTGTAATGAATATAACAATATTGTTAATATAAATAGAAGCTTAATTAAATACATTAATTTTGTATACAGTGCATTTCTTTAATGTCCCCACCCTTATCAATTTACCAAAGTAAAACTTTAGAATATGAAATTAATGCATATATGTGTGGCGAGCAGTGGTGTAGTGGCTAGCGTGTCTGCCTCTTACCGCAGCGATCCGGGTTCGAATCTCGGAGTCGGACATCGGATTTTTAATAGCTCGTCACCTCACAGTTGGCAATGGCAAACCACTGTGTAGTATTCTGCCATTTCTAGGTAGTAGTTATTTAAAAATAACGTCCGTGGTGGCACTACCGCGTTGTCTAAAAGGTGCTGTGAAATGCAACTGCATGTTTCAGTGCTTGGATAACGTTGACGGAACACGACAATATTGGGTTAAATATCTTATTTTAGGCATAAGCCTTCGTGAGATGTCATAAAGATAAAAACAAAAAAAAAATATATACTATATTTTAGAGTGAGATTGACAGATAAAAATTTTAAGATGGCGGCAGGGCGCCATCTTTAAAAGAAAAAAATTATAGAGGGGTCTTATAGTAGGTACATCATTTTAAAGCTTCTGACGAGTATTTTATAACCCTAAAATAAATTCAATATATTTACATAATAGAAAATGGCGGCGCTATAAAGTTATATACATACCTAATTTGGTAAGCCATATTTTCGAAACTAATAAATTTGAATGTACCTAACGTGGTATTTTCTAAAAAGGTTTTTTTAAATACTTTTTATGGTGATACTGGTGATAATATACATGGTAAGAAAAAAGTATCGATTTTTTAATAAAGCACCCTGTATATTAGATCACCATTAAAAGGTTCTTTAAAAGGGCTTTAAGAAAATACTATATTTCGTACATCTAACGGTATTAGTTTCGGAAATATGGCCATACAAATCAGGTATTAATTTACTTTTAAAAATGCCGCCATTTTGTATTAGGTAAAGGTATTGACTATACATTCTTTGGTTATAATGAGCTTTAAAATGATTTGTCACAAGACTCCCTTTTCCATTTTTTTTTTATCTTTGGACAATCCACGAAGGCTAAAAGCCTAAATACTAACGTACCGTGGGTGTCTTAAGCAGAGTAAGAGGAAGTTTGTTAACACAGGACTTAAAAACTTGAAGATTTGGGGGGTAGGAAAGACCTCCGCTGGCAGTAGGTTCCACAGTCTAGAAACTCTAGGGATAAAAGAACGAACGAAATGGGAAGTTCGGGGCCTGTCCAATTGAACTGTATAGGGATGCATACGCGCGGCACCACGAGTTTCTCTGTTGGGAACTGCAAGAGGAGGGACCATACTGGATAATTCGTCGGAGCAAAAGCCGTAAAAGTATCTATAGAAGAGCGATAGATCTCCCACAGCTCGACGATGGGCAAGAGAAGGAAGTCTTTGTGTAAGTAAAGGACCATTAATAAGACGAACAGTCCTTCTTTGAATGGCATCAAGAATACTGAGGGTTGTAGAGGATGCCATTCCCCAGACATAAGAACAATATTCCAGAGAGGGTCGAATTTGGGACACATACAAAGTGTATAAATTGGAAGGAGATAAATACTTTTTGGCTCGGAAAAGAAATCCAAGCTTTTTGAAGCCGCGGTGGCTATAGATACAATGTGTTTATGCAAGTTAAGGTCATTCTCAAATGTGATGCTCACAAGTTTAAATGTGTCCCCGCTCTGCAAAACCTGGCCACTCATAAGCAAAGGATGAGTGTTTGATGATTTTTTTCACGACAAGGAACACGATTGTGTTTTTGGATGAATTAAATTGAACGACGTTTTTTGCGCCCCAATCCAATATCAAATTGAGATCCTGTGAAAGAGACATCTGCATCGCCCTGCGTTTGCTTTCCAAGCCGGGTTGAGAGATTGGTTTGGGAACCTGAAAAGTGGAGTGAAGGGTACTATCGTCAGCATAACTATGAATGGGATTGGTTGTGGAAGAAAGAAGGTCGTTGATGTGAAGAAGAAACAAAGTTGGTCCTAGTACCGAACCCTGTGGCCTCCAGCAATAATTTCGTGAAAGCTTGAAGAGTGGCCATCAACAATGACTGATATACGTCGATTAGAAAGATACCTGGAGAGCCAGAGAGATTGTTTTTAAGATAGCGCTCAGCCGCCATCTTAAAATTTTTATCTGTCAATTTTAACTTTAAAATATAGTACTTATGCATCAATTTTCACATCTCAAAGTTTTAATTTTTTTAATTGATCTGTTCAAAAATAAAAAGGGGGCCGTTAAAGAAAAGTGATGCGGCTATTCAGTAGCTTCAATTTTCTATAAGTAAATGCTCGAACTTGTATGCAAATGCTCATAAGTTGAAAATAAATCCTTTTATATTTCTATATTATCGTTAACTTTTACTTATAAGCAAAAGCATTTGCTCGTTTTTATTCATATGGCCCATTGTGTCGTCATCTGGACCTTTTCAAAAACAGTTTTCTCTAAAACTAAAAAAGATAGGATATCGGGATATTATAGGTTTTATCTTAGAAATAGCTTAATGAATTTAAATCTTAATAACTATATAGGGTGTTTTCTTAAAATTATCAGGGTTATCATAATAACGACCAGTTTCACAATATTTGGTTAACACTAACAATAGGTTTGTTATCATAGAAACAACGAAATACCGAAATGTGGTTGGTTTTGCCAAAATAGTTAACCCAAAATTAATAGTAACCATATATTGTAAAACTGGGCATTAGAAGTTCAAAGTTTACAGCACTTTCGGTTAAACAGGAAGTGGTATTATAATGGTCTCTAGAGGTAAAGTCTATTAAAAATACCTATTTAAGGCATTTTAAGTTTTTATGATGTTTATTTGTTTTTATAAAACTGCATCTTGTCCAGTCGTTTGGACATTTTCAATCGCCATTTTCTCTAAAACCAAATTTATAAATAAATATATTTTAGTTTAATATTAGAAATGACCTGTTGAATTTAAATTCTAAAAATATACAGGGTGTTTCATTTAAAATATTAAAGTTTATAACACTTCCAGTTAAACCGGAAGTATTACAGAGTCTCAATTATATCATCCGGTACAAGATACCATCCCTTAATTTGAAAACTATACGGAAAAATAAATTGCTGGATAGTAATTTCGTTATCACCCGGTATATACTACAGTGACCGGCAAAAAGTGTGCAACAAAAGGAGATTTTTTTCTAGGGGAAATTTCGACTTTATTTTTTCGGCAATCGCCTCTACATGGCCGATAACCCAAAATTTTATTTTAACATACATATATATCATGTGTACAGTGGTATGGCGAGAAATTTGAAAAAACCAAGTTGAAACCACAAAAAGTGGAATCAGATTACAAAATATCGAAAAAACTCTAGGAGTAAAAAGTGTTTTGAATTTAGTTCTAACTCAAAAATGCAAAATTTGAAGCATGTATTTTAAAACAATTCCTCCATTTTTTTAAATATATAAATATTTAAAAAACAAAAGTACCAATGTACCATCTTATTTACCCAACTACCTTTATTTAACTAAACTTCATTTGTTCAAATCAAAATTAGACATATGTTTTTGTTTTTGACAACTGGAGCAAATAATTTAAAAAGATATTTTCGCTAGTATACTCGGTATTGCAATGGTGTATTTCTAAAAATCTTCCTTATATTTGTCAAAACAAAACCGTTTAAATATTCAGAAATAGTAAAATTTACCGATCCTAATCATGTTCTACTCATAACTGAAGACGAGTTTTCACATTTTGTGAATTAACTTAAAAATTACATCTCACTTTATTGAATTATTTTAATGTTATCTAGATCTATTATTTTGTTACTTTAGAAGGTGGCGACTAAAATTTAAAGTTGGCGACTAAAATTAGGAGGTGGCTACTAAAATTCTTAATTTTTGACACCGAGAAAGAGCTCATATTATTAGTGCGTAAGATGTTATGACAATCAAAATTCAGTAAAAGGCTTTATTTATATAAATTTAGGAGTTAAAATCAAAATCTATGCCATTCGCAAATTCCTTTGCAAACGTTTACCTCAAAAACCGCCGCGGGATATTAGCTCATATCTTTTATGCACAAAATACTTTGAAAATAAAATTTTATCAGAGGACTTTATTTACAAATATTTAGAAGAAAATTAAAATCCAAGCCATTTGCAAATTACTTGCAATTTTTTACATCAAGGAAGCGCAGCGGAATATTCAATAAGTAGCTCATAACTATTTTGCGCAAAATTTTGGATTATCAAAATGTATTAGAGGACTTTATTTATAAATATTTAAAAGTAGAAAACTAAAATCTTAGTTTTTAAAAATTTATTGAAAATGTTTACACCAAAAAGAACCGCAGGATAATCAATAGCTCATAAAAGTTGTGAGCAAAATATGCAAAATTTTTTAGGCATAAAAATTTATTAGAGGACTAAATTTTAAAATATTTAATAATTAAAAAATAAAATCCAAGCCGTTCGCGAATTTATTGCAAATTTTAACGCCGAAGAAACATCGTGGAATATTTAATAGTCCACATATTTTGAGCAAAAAATGTTGTGGCTATAAAAATTTATCAAAGGGCTTTATTTATGAAAATTTAGATATAAAAAAATTAAAATCTAAGCCGCATTCGCAAAATAGGAGATGACGACTACTATTAGGAAGTGGCGACTAAAATTAGGAGGTGGCGACTAAACTTAGGGGTTGGCGTCTAAAATTAAGAGGTGACGACAAAAATTAGGAGGTGACGACTAAAATTAATAGGTAACTACTAAAATTAGAAAGTGGCTACTAAAATTAGGAGGTGGCGACTAAACTTAGGGGTTGGCGTCTAAAATTAAGAGGTGACGACAAAAATTAGGAGGTGACGACTAAAATTAATAGGTAACTACTAAAATTAGAAAGTGGCTACTAAAATTAGGAGGTTTTGACTACTTGCTTTCATTTTTAATGTATATTTACGTTATTTTGTGGTAAATAATAAGATTGTATTTGTTGTCAATTTGTTTTGTTTTTTTGTTGGTGGGATTAGGACGTAATACCTTTCTTCAAACAAAGACTTAACTTGGGTTGGCAGTAGCTTAAACCGAGTGTATTTTAGAACATGCGTTTATTAAAAAAATTCTTATTTTAACCACATAAATATGTCTTTAAAATATGTTTTTCAAAGAACGTAACGAATACCTGAATTTAAAGTGCCATCTATGCAAACTTGTCTAAAGTATTGTGCTAAGCGTATTTTAACGTAAACAGTAAAGTTGATTAAAATAATATTTGAGGTTAAGCTGGGAAATATAGAGGGCAAACGGGCAAACCATTCGTCGAGCTCTCGGTCGAGCTGAGAAAACCTAGGACCAAAGAAACCATTCAACATGTTTAACTAATACCTTTCTCAAACAACGTTATTAGTTTCCACTGGAACTTTTAAAAATCTAGATGATTAAACAATAAACAGTAATAGTTATCTGATCATCTTTTTAATATTTTCTGGGTAAACTGATCAAGCTAATTGACTTAATTAAATTACTAATAGTTTAACTGGGGCCAATTACCTGCTCATTTGCCAGTATGCAATAACAGTCGGAGTAATGCAAGTGGGCGAAAAGCCTAACCAAACAAATATTATATAAGCATAATCAATGTAGCTACTATTTTCATAAGTCTCCACCACAGCCAACCTAAAACAAAATAATGAGTAATTGACTGGGCCCTAAAAAACAAATATATATTTTTTTTAACCGTAGTTTAAAAATATCATTCATTATAATAAAAATATATTCTTAAAGTTAGAGCTCTTAATATTCATATTATAAAGTCCAACATCGCAACCAACAGTTTTATGATAACCACCATTTTTTTATGTTAAACTCGCAAATTATCTAAAAAAATTACCAACACACATCTATAGAGTTGAATTCCTCACAAAAAAGCTCTCTTCGTCAATTATCGTCATTTTTTTTTATCTTTATGACATCTCACGAAGGCTTATGCCTAAATACCAGTGTACCGTGAGTGCCGGGTTACTGGATGTTTAACCCAATATTGTCGTGTTCCGTCAACGTTATCCAAGCACTGAAACATGCGGTTGCATTTCACAGCAGCTTTTAGACAACGCGGTAGTGCCACCACGGACGTTATTTTTAATAACTACTACCTAGAAATGGCAGAATACTACACAGTGATTTGCCATTGCCAACTGTGAGGTGACGAGCTATTAAAAATCCGATGTCCGACTCCGAGATTCGAACCCGGATCGCTGCGGTAAGAGGCTGACACGCTAGCCTCTGCACCACTACTCGCCACAAAATAAGCCGTTTTCATGTAATCAGACTTTGAAGATTAGACTATTTTTTATTTATTTTTTTAAGTTAAAATTTTCGTTACTACTGCAAATATTACTTTTTAAATTAATCCAATAAATATTTTTAAATGACAGGCTTTGGTCTCTTAATAATTTTTTATAAATTTACTCCTTTAAAAGTTATTCGACTTGAATTTGAATTTAAAAGTAATTTGTCGAATTCTTTTGCATGGAATAACTTTTAAAAAAGTAAATTTAATAAAAAATATTAGGAAATATCCATAAAAAGTTAAATTCCTAACAAAAAGCTTTCTTCATGATGTCGTCAAATAAGCCGTTTCCATAAAATAGGGCTTTGAAGATTGAACAATTTTTTATTTTTTATTATTTTTTTTGTTGAGCTTGAGTGTAACTACTGAAAATATCAATATTTAAATTAATCCAATAAATAATTTAAAAGACAATTTAATGAGCTACAGGTTTTGGTCTCCTAATATTTTTCAATAAGTTCACTCCTTTAAAAGTTATTTGAAGTTGAATTTGAGTTTAAAAAATTTCACGAATTTTTTGGCATCTAATAACTTTTGAAAAAGTAAATTTAATTATAGGTATTATTTTTGTTTATATTGGATTTATTTAAATATTGTTTTTTGTAGCAGTAGTAAAAAAATTAAAACGCAAAAAGCAAAACGGAAAAAATAGTTCAAAGTTCAAGGCTTGATTACATGAAAACAGCCTGTTTACAATTCACAAAAAAGCTTTTTGTAGAAAATTTTATTTTTCTTTAAAAATGAGTGTTTGTATAGTTTTTCAGATCAACAATTTGCGAGTTTTAAATAAAAAAATAGATTGTTGTCAAAAAGCTGTTAGTGGCGATGATGATCTTTTTTATATCATCATGAATAATATTTTCATAGTACTGTTTAAAAAAAAATCCCAGTCTAATGTGAACCATCAATGCTTCAGGGGCAAATAGTTTTATAAAAAAACTGTAATTAAAAAAAAACGTATTTATATACAGGGTGTTTTGTAACTATGGTACGAAAGTTATAAAGATGATTTTTATGTCTTTTTGGGGAAAAAGCTCCTATAAACATATGTCCGAACTTGCTGCAATTCTCAGATACAGGGCGAGGTTAATAAAGAGTCGATATTTTTTAAATATCCTAAAAATCCCTTAATCGATTTGGATAAAATCAGGTACTCTGGCAAACCATAACCTAGATTAAGATTTTGGGTTCCAGTCGCGTCTCAGGGAGTAATAAAAAGTGTCCATAAACAACATAAAAAATACAAAACTAACAATTAAACAATTTCTACTTTAGTAAATAAGGAGATTGACAATTGTTGATAAATAATAAGACTGGCTACTTATTTTAAGGCAAATAAATGTTTATTGATTTTTTTTTTGTTTCTATTATACCATCTTGTCTATAAGTATATTTTAGAAGAAATTAAATTTGTTTTATTTCTCGAAAACAAAGCTAGATAAAACAAATTGCAGGGGACTAAAAAAAGGTCAGTAGCGTACTTTTTTAATAACATTGGCTGTGGTCCACAATGAGACGCCACTGAACCCGATAATCTTAATCTAGGTAGAGCTTTCAAAGCGCCTTACTACATCAAATATGTGTACGGAATTCCCTCCTTTTTTTTCAAAACTTTACCGCCCTGTTTTGCACAAAGAAAGCAAATCTGGACATATGTTTATGGATTTTTTTAATTGAAAATTATAAGGAAATGTCCCCTTAAGATTCGTACAGTTAATAGAAAACACTTTGTTTTTATGTATAACATTATAGGGGTACTAGGCTATGCATACTTTGTTCCTATTATCCTTTTACGTGGTGTGTCACACTGTAGTACAACATTAAACGTGTTGTTACTTGAAAATATTAATTTTGGAAAAAAATAATTAAAAGTTGTAGAAAATTTATCGGTTTTAAAGTTTCATTATAAGCAATTTATTAATTAAACAAATAACTGAAGGGATATCGGAAAGAAAGTTAATAAATAAATAGTAATAATCCTATAAATCGTAAACAAGAAGTGACTCGAAAAAAATTAAATAGAAAAGATAAAGAATTTAATTATCTTTAATATCGGTCTTCATAATTGTGAGCCTTAGGTTCACGGTTACGGTGATACAGTGTGGCACCTCCGTTCGCCTTATTTGTAAGTATTTTGTGTTTTTACATTCATTAAGTCAAACTGCACCTATCTGTAAAAAAATAACTACTGCCGAATTATGCATTATGGAAAAGAGAAACTCTCCTTATTACCTGTATTTATCATGCGCGCACTTTAATTTTTGCACACAACACTAAACATATACCTGATACTATTAGCGTAGAGAAGAAAAGAATCCTCTATTTTTATTTTTTTCGTGATAAAATTTTATCAAAGTCAGTTGAAATTTTTTACCGCTATAATTTTTGCGAAATTTGATAAAATATACGTAAAAAACACAAATATAGAGTTTTCTTCTAAAATTTTCCATTTTCTCTGGAGGGGGGAAGCTAACCAAAAAATTAACTTTTTTCGCAAATAACAATTTTTTTCCCCAATGTGTACCTTTTATGGCCAATAGCATTTAGTTTATATAGGCTGTTACAAATTCGAGGAACACCATTAGGATCTCGGAAAAGGTAAGAGATACAGGGTTGGTTAAATCGGGGCAAAGTTGCGCATTTTGATGCCTAACAATATGCCGTTTAAAAATTTAAAAATTTGCAGCCGTTTCGGAAATATTAGCCAAAAACAGAAATTTTGCAAAAGAGTTTTTATTTTTTAAACGGTTTTAATTAACTTGACCTGTTGATTTGGGCAAATCTAGTAATTGAAATTTGACAAAAAACAGTTCTATTACAATAAAAATGATGAAGGATATGTACTTAAAGTTAAAAATTAATTTAGTAAGTCCTAGCTATTAGATCGTACCAATCTTCTCCTCAATCTGAGGTATTGATCAGACAAATAATAAAATCATTGGGGGTAGCGTATACAAAGTAGATAATATAATAAAAATTTTACGTGCTTTAATTATTTGTCTGATCAATACCCCAGATTAAGAAGAAGATTGGTACGATCTGGTAGCTAGGACTTACTAAATTATTTTTTAGCTTTTAGTACATAACCTTTATCATTCAAATTGTAATAAAACCGTTTAACATATTTTCTTCACATAATTTATTTCTTGGTTGATTTGAAGAGATATTTTAAAACTAACAACACATTAATATTACCACTTTTTCTGTTCTAAATTTAAGGTTTCACGTTTTGTCTTTAAGCCACCATCATCAACTAGGTTTTTATTCCAAACAATATTGGGAATTTCCAATTAAAGGTGCATCCTTTTATTTATATTACTACTCATTAGTATTCCTTTTAATAATTTATTTATTCATAATTTAACTAACAAGCTACAAGAATTAAGGTAATTTACATACATTTACTTATACGTAATAAAATAAAGCATTTAATTTAAACAAACGCCTCTATCAACTTTATCGTAGCCTGTAATAAAGAAAATGGATGCATACTTACCTGTGAATGGAAATTTTGCAGGTAAGTATGAGGTTTGGGGAAAAATCGTTTTTGGAATAGCGAAATGGTGAGTGATGATGGGTTTTCGGTTCGAAACGTCCCATAAATGTAAAGTGTAATATATCGTTGGTTTTAAAATAAAATTACGAGTTTAATAAGTTTAAAACCAAATATTCCGTCCCTTTAAAAAAACAAAGTTGATGATAGTGGCTTAAAGACGAAACGTCAGACCTTAAATTTAGTGACATTTTATAGAACAGAAAAAGTGGCAATGTCAATGTGTCGTTTGGTCTAAAATATCTCTTTAAATAAACCAAGAAAACAATAAAAACTGTATTGCAAAATTTCGGTTTAATCCGGATAATTTCGGAACGGCTGCAAATTTTTTTTTTTTTAAACGAATATTGTTAAGCATAAAAATGTGCACTTTATCCCAATTTAACCAACCCTGTATCTCTTGCCGTTTTTAAGAACCTATTGGTGTTCCTCAGATTTGTAACACCCTATGGTGTGGCTCCCATGCACAAATTATCAGAATACCCAGATGCGAAAGTGCGGCGAAATACGCTTACTTGTTTCTATGACCTTGAGAAAGAAAAAATGGAAAATCTGCACCAATGCATGGATCGTAATATTATTAATTTGTAAAAGATTAAACCGCACCAAGGTGCAAAGGAGAGATAGACTTTTATAGTAATTAATTATGCAGCTTTTTTTATGTGGGATAAACGGGACAAAAGAATAATACACTAATTGAAAATTTAAATATTTCTTTATTAAAAATTATTACAATTTAAAAATTTTACCTATGTTTTGCAGGGTAAAATATTGTTAGTAGATGTCACGTTTAGATCAATTTGTAATAAAATGTCTATACCTGGTTGCACAAAAGATTTTAACAAACGATTAAACTAATGGGGTTTGGAATGTTTCGTTTTACTAGCTACATTGTTTATTAAAAAGTTTTGTGTAACTGGGGATTAAAAAAATAATTGAAAGCGGAGTAAGAAAAGTTTCTAAAGAAACCCCGATGCAATATTTTAAAGCAATGTAGATGTTGCCATAGTAATAGGAGTATGTTATTTTTTTAAATACTGAGAAAACACCTAATTTTTTTATTTAAAATATAGCCTTTAAAATGGCAGTGCAGCTATAAATAAAAAATATTATGTTCTTTTCTTTAGGCACTTACTGATTAATATCAATAACTTTATAAACATGTCTAAGTATTTTGTAAAAACTTTGTATTAATGTTAAATAGTTTTAAAAAAATAATTTTCTAAGATTTATTTAATATGTTACCTGATAAAATATATATTTTTTTAAGGTTCTTAGAATTGTCCGTATTTCTTGATGATATAATGGCTTGAAAAATATTGTCGGCACGGTAGTGTTAAATAGACGTTTTATTGCGGATGACGAGATAGAAATAAATTTATTTTTAAAATGATCTCCGCACAATTTATAATTCATCAGATTGTTTTCCAAAAATTCTCCCTTCCGGCAGACTTAAGCCAATAATATCCAAATAATTATCCACATACATTTTTTGTAAATAAAACTTACTACATTAAGAAAAATCTTTTAATGCATTTTTATATTAAAAAGTATTATGGCTACGTAAACAATAATGTGCTTGATATTATCTATAGCCTGCACACCAACATGTACGGACTAATTAAAAATAACTTTATTATATAACAAAATATCACATATATATTTACCTTAAGTGGTCCTTATATAAATATACACATTTATATCCCATATTAAACGATAAAAAAATTACGAAGACACTATACTAACACTTTAATAATAAAAAAATAAAAGTTCACAAACAGCTAAACACAATTAACTAACTTATGCTCACGTTCTATACCAACAAAAATATGGGACTAACTGACACCTAGATGAGCATTGGGTCACGTACTAAATCGTGGGGTGTATATCCACCACGCAGTGGGAGGGACCATAGTGGGGAGAGATTTCAACGAACACGCTTAGTTTTGCATCTGGGTATTCTGATAATTTGTGTCCCATGTCTCAGTTTTTAAATAAAATTATTTAAAATCCCCAGTTGCGCCCCTGTTACTAATTCTATTTTATTTAATTTTAGTAATTACCTTGCTAGTCGAGTTATCATTAGCGGCAATAGGCATATGGCATACGTAGTTATTATAAACCCGAAATATGTTTGCGTTCTTTTCTCCTGAATTAAATCCAATTCAGGCTGACGGGCTTCATACCGAATTCTTTCAATTTCATGATTTCTACTTATTTCTGGACTATTATGACTTGTATAGTCGTTTTCTTCGCGATTGTATCTGAAAATAAATTATTATTTATTATAGAGTGTGCCCGGAACGGTAAGGTTGAAAATAATGGAGAGTAAGTTGAAATAATTTTATTACTTCATAAAAAAATTAATAGCCCTTCGTTAGGGAGTCTAAATTAGAATTAAAAAGCTTATTTCAAATTTAACTTTTGAACCGTTGCCATAGTAAGCAATAATATTTGGACAAGTAAATTATTTCATACATGGGATTATACAGTGTGAAACAAGTTTTTTTTATTTTATTTATTTTCGACAGAGGTGACAAATTTGATATTTTGCTTTCACTGTTTGATTCCTTTATCTTTTTTTTTTACAAAAAATGTGAAATTTATTTGAATTGATATATTCTACCGTTTTTCGTAAAATCGCATGTTAAATACATCATTTTAAATGAAAATAAAAATCCCATTTATTTGAGAAAATTATTAAAATATGATAAATTTGGTAAAAAAATACCTTTTTGGTAGAAAAATGATAAGGAAATTAAACGGTTTAAACAAAATGTCAAATTCGTCATCTCTGTCAAAAATTCATACATAAAATTAAAAAATCGTCTTATCTTGTACAATCCCAACTTACTGAACAGCCGTTGACCTATGCAAAAAGCATAAGTATGAGGTTATCTAGTTCGTAAGTTATAATTTAAATGGGTTTTTTATTTTTAATTTTAAAGGCCAATAACTCGCCTAAGGAAGCGGGATAGAACTCCTTATATGAGCTACTAACATTATTTTGGGTTAGGTAAAGATGGGTCCATATTTAATTCATTCTGAAAGCTATGCCGCCACTTACACCAAAAATGATAAAGTAAACAAACCTTTTCAAATGCACATAGCCTCGGACAGAGCCTGATTACATATTTTCAAATAAATAATAAAATATACATTGCTAAAACACGTACCACCTACTTACAAAACATTATCTTATTTCGCCTCTGTCCTACTATAAAACCGGGGGCTCGTGGCGTGGTACTAAAAACTCGTCGGGTTAAATATTTTTGCTGCAATAAATCATTGTTCACAAAGGGTTTCTTTACTTTCTCATTTTTGGTGTACTTGGCGGCATGGCTTTCAGAATAAATGTACATTACTCTTCACCCTTATAATTTACGACCTTTCCTTCCCGGACACCCTGTATTACCAGATAAAAACTGTAAGCATACAGTTTTTATCTGGTAATGGTAGTTTTACATCTGACATTTATTGCATAATAATTTATTTTAGTAAGAAATTCTGGCTAATGTAAACGGTCAAAAATTTATTCCATTCTATTCTATTTTTTTCTTCCATTTTATTTCTGTTGGACCCCCAACAACTCCAGCCCAGGGACCCCAAACAGTTAATCCGGCCCTGCCCTACTTTAACAACACTGTTCTTCAGAACCCAATTTTAATTAGGTATATACTATTAATTTTTAGCGACAAGAAACAAAATATATTTTTTCCACAACCGTTATAAAATGTTTTTAAATAGGAAACATGAAGTTAAAGTACTTCATTCAGTAAACTACATAAAGTGTTAAAAAAAGTAACTTTTTTAGTAGGTTTAGATAAATTTCTAAAGTGCTTTGCTTCTAGCCGAGACACAAAGC
>JACEGR010000701.1:0-227230 GCA_014170235.1 Listronotus bonariensis
TGGTAACTTTTTGGAATAACAAAATATTTTTAAGCGCGGGTTTCGGTAATGCTAAGCCGCCATTTCGTCTAGATGGTAATGGCGCAAATGATTCGTTTTGAAAAATAATCAAATGTCTTCAAGTGTTCATGGTTCATGTCTTCATGGTTCATGTTCAAGCAATAATTCAGCGTTCATTTTTTTTTGTCAATGAACAGATGCAAAATACATAAAAGTTTAGAGTGTGTGATTCCGGTTTAATTTTTTTCGCATTTAATTATAGGTCATAGTAAGTAACATCAATATCTCCAGACGTTTTTGCCAGTTTGATTACAGCCCTTTAGCCCCAGGAGACAACTAACTAAACAAAATGTGTCAAAACTTTGCTACCAATCATCTTTAAAACGCTGTAACTTAAAACGGCTTTACCGATTTCGACCAGGTTTTCACATTCTAGAAAGCTTTATTTTCTGGTTTCCTTTTTTTATTACCATATACTAACTTTATTGGCGAAATGGCCATTTCTTATAAAATACCAGGGAGTCAAACAAAAAGTAAAGATAAAATTGCACAAAATATGGCTATTGTTCGTTTTAAGCTATGACATGACAATTGGGCTGTACGTTGTTGTTGTTTGGTTTGAAATTTGGCCTCAGTATGCAGCTTCGGTCATCATCACCTCTCGGACGGTTTTTTACTTTTTGCAGTTGGTGCCCCTTGGCCATGCGATACGCTACCTAGGCAGATCCATTGTCCTTAAATGTCTGTCTTTGTGGATTTTTTTGATGTGATCTGGAAATTATAATTAATTACTACCCTAATGATTTTTTTTTCGTACAGGGTAATCAAACAAAACTCCAGCTCTTTCATTATACAGGGTGTGTCATAGATTCTATTCAGGAAAACTTAATAGACGATAGAACATGAAAAAATAAAAAAAAAAGAAGATCTATATAAACATGTATGGGTTTGAAGCTTCGTTCTACTCAGGAGAGTACGGGATTGGTAGTTAAAGTTTTGGGAAAAAGTGGTTTTTTTATTCAGAGCTCACGAGAAACCCTTCGCGCCGATTTTTCCTCTCTAAACTTGACGGGCTTGTTTCTCCATGATAAGCGGTATCGTCTCATCTTGATGTAAATGAGATTTTACCGTAATTATTGCAGTGGCGTCCCAGAGGGGCAGACACTATAACGATTAAGTAAAGATGAAAAATAATGGTACCGCCACTGCTTTTTATAATTGCCTGTATTTTTTTTAGTTAAACTTGTTTTAAAAATACAACTTTCACGTTCTTTGTTCATTTTTTAATATCTTGCTTTCATTTTTTCAGAAAAAAGAAACAATAATATATTATGGCCTATAGGAAAAAATCAAGAAATACAACTTTGTGTTTAAAATCTGTTTTTCGTATTTTGAAAAGCTCGTTTTCAGAATAAAAAATAATTTAAAATCCTGTTTGTGACTCGTAAAACCTTCACAATTACAATGTTCATTTTTTTTAATAATAATTGTTGCTTTACACACCACCAAATGGTTATGGTACCGTGAGGAGAATATGGAAGCAAGGGTTGCGTTTGGTGGGGGTGGTGTTACTGTATGGGGTGGAATCATGAGTAATGGAAGAACGGAAATGGTTATTTTGATAGGTGAGACTATATGAATGCGAATAGGTACAGAGATTTGTGTGTGAATGAACCTGTCAAGTTTAAGGAAAATCAGCCATAGGGATTTTTTGAGCTATGAATAAAAACTATTTTTTTCAAAACTTTAACACCCTGTATCTCGAGAACTGAAGCTTCAAAACATACATGTTTATATAGACTTTTTTTTTTATTTTTCCATGTTCTATCGTCTATTAAATTTTTCCAATATATAAAATCTAAAACACCCTGTATAATGAAAAGAGTCAGTTTTGTTTGATTACCCTGTACAAAAAAAACATCATTAGGTAGTAATTAATTTAAAATTTCAGATCATCAAAAAATCCACAAAAGACACATTTTAGGACAATGGATCTGCCTGGTAGCGTATCTGTGGCCAAAAGGCACTAATCGAAAAAGTAAAAAAACCGTCCAGAGGTATTGACCAGAAGCTGCATATTGACCAAATTTCAAACCAAACAACAACGTACAGCCCAATTGTCATAGCTTAAAACGAACAATAGCCATATTTTGTGCAATTTTATCTTTACTTTTTGTTTGACCCCTGTATTTTATAGAAATGGCCATTTACCAATAAAGTGGTTAGGTAATAAAAAAGAACTAGAAAATAAGCTTTCAGAATGTGAAAACCTGGTCGAAATCGGTAAAGCCGTTTTTAAGTTACAGCGTTTTAAAGATATTGGTAGCAAAGTTTTGACACATTTTTTGTTTAGTAGTGTCTCTGGGGCTAAATGGCTGTAATCAAAAAACTGGCAAAAACGTCTAGAGATATTGATATTACTTTACTAATGACCTATAATTAAATGCGAAAAAAAATATTACCGGAATCACACACCTCTAAACTTTTTGTAATTTTGCATCTGTTCATTGACCACCCTGTATACCATGAACATTTGATTATTTTTCAAAAATCATTTTGCGCCATGTCATCTAGACGAAATGGGCTTTAGCAAACCGAAATCCGCAGCTAAAAATATTTTTATTTCAAAAGTTACTACAAGTTAAATATGGTGCTAAAAATTGCTTGTCC
This sequence comes from Listronotus bonariensis, assembly GCA_014170235.1. Taxonomy (NCBI): domain Eukaryota; kingdom Metazoa; phylum Arthropoda; class Insecta; order Coleoptera; family Curculionidae; genus Listronotus; species Listronotus bonariensis. The sequence goes on from JACEGR010000701.1 coordinate 2,671, forward strand.
CGATTTTTTGGCTGCATATAAAATTCCCAACTTTAGCGCTAACTTCGAATTTAACCTCAATTTAACAATGTTAGGAGCAAGAAACCTAAAACACATGCTAGACTATTTAAAAAATAATTTTACCAACTTTAACCTAAATTTAAAAATATTAGGAGCAAAAAAATAAATACTTGCTAAACTACTTCTAAAGAGAATTTTATCAGCTTTCCGAATCTGACCCTCACTAATCGGTAGGACCCCTAATAAAATCATAAATTGCAATTATGTGGCGCCATGTATATAAAATTCTCAATTTTAGCGTTAGCCTTTACTTCAGCCTCAATTTAAAAATATTAGAAGTAAAAACCTAAAACACATGCTATAATATTTTGAAAGAGAATCTTATCAGTTATTAGAATCTGACCCTCACTGATCGGTAATACCACTAATAAAGTCATAAATCAGTGCAGTGCATTGGCACCATGCATATAAAATTCCCAATTTTAGCGTTGGCTTTGACTTCAGCCTCAATTTAAAAAATATTAGGAGTAAAAACTCCAACACATGCTATATTATTTCGAAAGAGAATTTTATCAGCTATTAGAATCTGACCTCACTGATTGGTAATACCACTAATAAAGTCATAAATCGCAATTATGTGGCACCATGCATATAAAATTCAATTTTAGCGTTAGCTTTGACTTCAGCCTCACTTTAAAAATATTAGGAGTAAAAACCTAACACATGCTATATTATTTCGAAAGAGAATTTTATCAGCTATTAGAATCTGACCTCACTGATTGGTGAGTACCACTAATAAAGTCATAAATCGCAATTATGTGGCACCATGCATTTTAAAATTCCCAATTTTAGCGTTAGCTTTGACTTCAGCCTCAATTCTAAAAATATTAGGAGTACAAAACCTAAAACACATGCATAGTATTTCGAAAGAGAATTTTATCAGCTATTAGAATCTGACCCTCACTGATCGGTAGGTAGGACCACTAATAAAGTCATAAATCGTAATTGTGTGGCACCAAGCATATAAAATTTCCATTTTTAGCGTTAGCTTTGACTTCAGCCTCAATTTAAAATATAGAGTACAAACCTAAAACACATGCTCATATTATTTCGAAAGAGAATTTTATCAGCTATTAGAATCTGACCCTCACTGATCGGTAGTACCACTAATAAAGTCATAAATCGCAATTATGTGGCACCATGCATATAAAATTCCCAATTTTAGCGTTAGCTTTGACTTCAGCCTCAATTTAAAAATATTAGGAGTACAAAACCTAAAACACATGCTATATTATTTCGAAAGAGAATTTTATCAGCTATTAGAATCTGACCCTCACTGATCGGTAGGACTCACTAATAAAGTCATAAATCGCAATTATGTGGCACCATGCATATAAAATTCTCAATTTTAGCGTTAGCTTTGACTTCAGCCTCAATTTAAAAATATTAGGAGTACAAAACCTAAAACACATGCTATATTATTTCGAAAGAGAATTTTATCAGCTATTAGAATCTGACCCTCACTGATCGGTAGGACCACTAATAAAGTCATAAATCGCGATTATGTGGCACCATGCATATAAAATTCTCAATTTTAGCGCTTAGCTTTGACTTTAGCCTCAATTTAAAAATATTAGGAGTACAAAACCTAAAACACATGCTATATTATTTCGAAAGAGAATTTTATCAGCTATTAGAATCTGACCCTCACTGATCGGTAGGACCACTAATAAAGTCATAAATCGCAATTATGTGGCACCATGCATATAAAATTCCAATTTTAGCGTTAGCTTTGACTTCAGCCTCAATTTAAAAAATATTAGGAGTACAAAACCTAAAACACATGCTATATTATTTGGAAAGAGAATTTTATCAGCTATTAGAATCTGACACTCACTGATCGTAGGACCACTAATAAAGTCATAAATTGCAATTATGTGGCGCCATGCATATAAAATTCCCAATTTTAGCGTTAGCTTGACTTCAGCCTCAATTTAAAAATATTAGAGTAAAAACCTAAAACACATGCTATATTATTTCGAAAGAGAATTTTATCAGCTATTAGAATCTGACACTCACTAATCGGTAGTACCATTAATAAAGTCATAAATCGCAATTATGTGGCACCATGCATATAAAATTCCCAATTTTAGCGTTAGCTTTGACTTTAGCCTCAATTTAAAAATATTAGGAGTACAAAACCTAAAACACATGCTATATTATTTCGAAAGAGAATTTTATCAGCTATTAGAATCTGACCCTCACTAATCGGTAGGACCACTAATAAAGTCATAAATCGCAATTATGTGGCACCATGCATATAAAATTCCCAATTTTAGCGTTAGCTTTGACTTCAGCCTCAATTTAAAAATATTAGGAGTATAAAACCTAAAACACATGCTATATTATTTGGAAAGAGAATTTTATCAGCTATTAGAATCTGACACTCACTGATCGGTAGGACCACTAATAAAGTCATAAATTGCAATTATGTGGCACCATGCATATAAAATTCTGAATTTTAGCGTTAGCTTTGACTTCAGCCTCAATTTAAAAATATTAGGAGTAAAAAACCTAAAACACATGCTATATTATTTCGAAAGAGAATTTTATCAGCTATTAGAATCTGACCCTCACTAATCGGTAGGACCACTAATAAAGTCATAAATCGCAATTATGTGGCACCATGCATATAAAATTCCCAGTTTTAGAGTTAGCTTTGACTTCAGCCTCAATTTATAAATATTAGGAGTAAAAAACCTTAAACACATGCTATATTATTTCGAAAGAGAATTTTATCAGCTATTAGAATCTGACCCTCACTAATTGGTAGTACCATTAATAAAGTCATAAATCGCAATTATGTGGCACCATGCATATAAAATTCCCAGTTTTAGAGTTAGCTTTGACTTCAGCCTCAATTTATAAATATTAGGAGTAAAAAACCTTAAACACATGCTATATTATTTCGAAAGAGAATTTTATCAGCTATTAGAATCTGACCCTCACTAATTGGTAGTACCATTAATAAAGTCATAAATCGCAATTATGTGGCACCATGCATATAAAATTCCCAATTTTAGCGTTAGCTTTGACTTCAGCCTCAATTTAAAAATATTAGGAGTAAAAAACCTAAAACACATGCTATATTATTTCGAAAGAGAATTTTATCAGCTATTAGAATCTGACCCTCACTAATTGGTAGTACCATTAATAAAGTCATAAATCGCAATTATGTGGCACCATGCATATAAAATTCCCAATTTTAGCGTTAGCTTTGACTTCAGCCTCAATTTAAAAATATTAGGAGTAAAAAACCTAAAACACATGCTATATTATTTCGAAAGAGAATTTTATCAGCTATTAGAATCTGACCCTCACTAATCGGTAGGACCACTAATAAAGTCATAAATCGCAATTATGTGGCACCATGCATATAAAATTCCCAATTTTAGCGTTAGCTTTGACTTCAGCCTCAATTTAAAAATATTAGGAGTAAAAAACCTAAAACACATGCTATATTATTTCGAAAGAGAATTTTATCAGCTATTAGAATCTGACCCTCACTAATTGGTAGGACCACTAATAAAGTCATAAATTGCAATTATGTGGCGCCATGCATATAAAATTCTCAATTTTAGCGTTAGCTTTGACTTCAGCCTCAATTTAAAAATATTAGGAGTAAAAAACCTAAAACACATGCTATATTATTTCGAAAGAGAATTTTATCAGCTATTAGAATCTGACCCTCACTAATCGGTAGGACCACTAATAAAGTCATAAATCGCAATTATGTGGCACCATGCATATAAAATTCCCAATTTTAGCGTTAGCTTTGACTTCAGCCTCAATTTAAAAATATTAGGAGTAAAAAACCTAAAACACATGCTATATTATTTCGAAAGAGAATTTTATCAGCTATTAGAATCTGACCCTCACTAATTGGTAAGACCACTAATAAAGTCATAAATTGCAATTATGTGGCGCCATGCATATAAAATTCCCAATTTTAGCGTTAGCTTTGACTTCAGCCTCAATTTAAAAATATTAGGAGTAAAAAACCTAAAACACATGCTATATTATTTCGAAAGAGAATTTTATCAGCTATTAGAATCTGACCCTCACTGATTGGTAGGACCACTAATAAAGTCATAAATTGCAATTATGTGGCACCATGCATATAAAATTCTCAATTTTAGCGTTAGCTTTGACTTCAGCCTCAATTTAAAAATATTAGGAGTAAAAAACCTAAAACACATGCTATATTATTTCGAAAGAGAATTTTATCAGCTATTAGAATCTGACCCTCACTAATTGGTAAGTACCATTAATAAAGTCATAAATCGCAATTATGTGGCACCATGCATATAAAATTCCCAGTTTTAGAGTTAGCTTTGACTTCAGCCTCAATTTATAAATATTAGGAGTAAAAAACCTTAAACACATGCTATATTATTTCGAAAGAGAATTTTATCAGCTATTAGAATCTGACCCTCACTAATTGGTAGTACCATTAATAAAGTCATAAATCGCAATTATGTGGCACCATGCATATAAAATTCCCAATTTTAGCAGTTAGCTTTGACTTTAGCCTCAATTTAAAAATATTAGGAGTAAAAAACCTTAAACACATGCTATATTATTTCGAAAGAGAATTTTATCAGCTATTAGAATCTGACCCTCACTAATTGGTAGTACCACTAATAAAGTCATAAATCGCAATTATGTGGCACCATGCATATAAAATTCCCAATTTTAGCGTTAGCTTTGACTTCAGCCTCAATTTAAAAATATTAGGAGTAAAAACCTAAAACACATGCTATAATATTTTGAAAGAGAATCTTATCAGCTATTAGAATCTGACCCTCACTGATCGGTAGGACCACTAATAAAGTCATAAATCGCAATTATGTGGCGCCATGCATATAAAATTCCCAATTTTAGCGTTAGCTTTGACTTCAGCCTCAATTTAAAAATATTAGGAGTAAAAACCTAAAACACATGCTATACTATTTCGAAAGAGAATTTTATCAGCTATTCAGAATCTGACCTTCACTAATTGGTAAGTACCACTAATAAAGTCATAAATTGCAATTATGTGGCGCCATGCATATAAAATTCTCAATTTTAGCGTTAGCTTTGACTTCAGCCTCAATTTAAAAATATTAGGAGTACAAAACCTAAAACACATGCTATATTATTTCGAAAGAGAATTTTATCAGCTATTAGAATCTGACCCTCACTGATCTGGTAAGACCACTAATAAAATCATAAATTGCAATTATGTGGCGCCATGCATATAAAATTCTCAATTTTAGCGTTAGCTTTGACTTCAGCCTCAATTTAAAAATATTAGGAGTACAAAACCTAAAACACATGCTGTATTATTTCGAAAGAGAATTTTATCAGCTATTAGAATCTGACCCTAACTGATCGGTAAGACCACTAATAAAGTCATAAATTGCAATTATGTGGCGCCATGCATATAAAATTTCCAATTTTAGCGTTAGCTTTGACTTCCAGCTTCAATTTAAAAATATTAGGAGTAAAAACCTCAAACATATGCTAACTCTAACTAATCCTTAGCACCATTATTGAAGTCATAAATCACGATTATGTCATTCCGTGCATAATGTTCTTATAAAATTAAAAATCTCCAAGCCCGTTTTAATGCAACACCCGGTATACGAAAACCTTTTACATTAACCTTAATCTGAGTACTTAATAAATCCTGACGTAATAATGCAATTTAATAAAATCAAGACTTCATAGTTCAATGACTTTCGCCCAAGCTATAAGCTCGTACACATTCTAGATTTAGAAATAGATCTATCAAAATGTCAACAGTGTATCACGAAAGCTGGTAGGTAATGTCAATTATCTCTCCATGATTTTTTCCACACCATATTTGACTTTACCACCTCAAGATGGTAAAGGTCTGGGAGCGGATTTTCCAATCTCGAATACCCGGTTTAGCATGCGACATTAATATATTCCCGCTTAAAAAATATTTCCGAAAAAAATTCTTTCAGATTCGTGATCAGCGCCTCCAAAAAAAACCCGTATACAAAATTTCGGTAAAATCGGAGTTCCGGCAACTTTATACAGTGGTGACCAAGAATATGTGGGCAATCTCTCGGTTCATATAGAAGACTTATAATGTGACAAGTTCATATAAAATATTTTCTCAAAGTCCCTCCCTACAGAGATATGTTCCCTTAAAGGACGCCACTGAAAATCGGTTTTTCTTGAATATCTTTTTACCACTTGGTATATTGATATAATTTCTTAATATGGTAAATACCAATTAGGACTGCTTAAAATGGTCTCCCTTGTAAAACATTTGCCTTCCCTTAGTTCGCCAAGGGCGGACTAACCCCTACGCAATAGTACTAATTATTTTTACACCCTGTACAATAGGGGAACTATAATATTATTTTTAAATAGCTTAAACCCTTGGCTAAAAAAGGTACTCTTGTCCAATATCGATAAAGTGACGCGTTTTTGAGAAAAAGTCAAATACTTTGACTGGAAAATTGAATTTTCCACTCAATTTTTTAAGCGGAAAATGCTATTTTACAGGACTAATTTACTTTCCGGTCCCTAGTTTACTTTCCGGTCTCTCATTTACTTTCCGGTCCCTGATATCAAAAATCCTGTTAGCCATGACAAAAATTGTCAGAGTTCAATTTGTTACTATTTGACAGTTCAAGATATTGTAAAGTAAAGAAAGCATCATTTTGCCAAAAATGGAGTCAGACATGGAAAATCCAGATGAAATAATTGAAGCAGCGTCCTTATTGTCGTTTAAATATAACACTAAAAATTTACACAGTTTTTTTTTCCGGTCAATTAAAAAAATTATGTACGATACTCGACCGGAAATACTTTTTACGGGTCTCCTCAAAACTACAGGACCTCGCCTACGGCTCGCCCTGTAAATGCTTTTTTCGTCGACCCGTAAAATACCATTTTCCGGTTAAAATAATATTTTCCATTTCCAAGGCTGCAATATATGTAATTTTAGAGCTATCATTGTTTATTCTTTTATATAATATATACCTTATATTACACAGTTGGTAAAATAGTTTATTTTAATTTCTTAGACCTATACCTGTATCTTGTTTGCTCACTCTATGTGTCTGTAAGTACGGTTGCAGTGCTTATTACTTGTTTCTATCTGTGGCTGTATAAAAATTGTCATTTAGGTCTTAAAACTTTACATTATTTTATATTATGTTATGTCTGAAATACTACATCCGGTACAAAGCAACATTTCTTCTTTAGTCATGTATGTGAATGACAGACATGACGTTAAAACAAATTCAATGATTATGCGTCAAAAAATTCCACTATAATTCGTTCCAGGGTACCCCAGGCAGGGGAAAAATTTCCGATAAATAGTTGTGTTGTCATGGTAATGCAATCCAAAACTACTACAAATTTGATTGGTCAAAAACATTGTTTTTAGATGTCCCTACAAAACAAAAAACCTGTTTTGTCCGAAAATACTTTAATTTATCGACATCTAACAGGAAGTACCTTTTTTTAGCCAAGGAATTAAGCTGCCCAAAAATACTAATTTCATATATTTATTAAACAGGGCGTAAAAATAATTAACACTTTTATGCAAGGATTAGTCCGCCCCTGGCAAACTAATGAGGGCAAATGTTTAACAAGGATACAAATTTAGAGTCCTTACTTGTATTAATCATATTAAAACATTGTTTCATTACACCAAGTACTATAAAAGTTATTCAAGAAAAACCGATTTCCAGGGGCACATATCCCTGTAAAAAAGAGCTTCAAGAAAAAGTATAGGAACTTGTCACATTACTTTTGGTAATAGTTCGATATAGCGGTTTTCGCTATTGTAATAGATTTTCGAAAAATTCTTTTCAGGGCATTTCTATAGGTCGATTATGACACATATCTGTGTGCGCGGTTTCCAAAATCCATTTTTATAATTTATAATTAATAAAAACATATTTACGGGACGGTGGAGTGAACAGGGGTGCTGGGTGGGGACAAAACAGTATAAATCCAACGTCAAACACAAGAAAACATTAATATACTGCACTCGGGCACATGAAAATGTAAATTAATTTTGAAAAGTATTAAATTTTTCGAAAACTGTCCCACACAAATGAGATATCTCGTCCGCCATTAATTAAAGAAGGAAAATTTATTTTTGTCAGCTGATAACATGAAGTTCGTCATTATGAAAATGACGGTCTTGATAGAAGCAGCGTTGCCAAACTTCTTATGAAGAATTAACACCAAGCCTATTTCGGGGATTATCCACCATTTCCATGAGAAACAATGGTATTTTTTGGTAGAAATGCCTCTTTCTTTATGTTTAGGTATTTTCCTTTTTTCTCTACAAATTATAATAGGAAGAAGGAATAACTTAATTTTTCATATGAATTTTGTCCTGTATCTTACTCTTTTTTAGCTATTGACACTTTTTCACTTTATTTGGCAACATCGCAAGACATTTACAGTTCTATTGCAAAGTCTTCTTTTTTATGCAGTGACAGCCATGGCGGGATTGTTGTACTAAAATTTATTTTTAATTTTTTAAACAATTTTTTGGACATTTTTGTAAACAGAAAGTGCGGTGTGTACTGTGAAATACTGTTTTTGGGCGTTTAATGTAGGATTTCTACTGTTTCGTCCCCACCCAGCACCCCTGTTCACTCCACCGTCCCGTAAATATGTTTTTATTAATAATAAATTATAGAAATGGATTTTGGAAAACGCGCACACAGATTTTGTGTCATAATCGACCTATAGAAACGCCTTGAAAAAGAATCTTTCAAAAGTCTCTTATAATAGCGAAAACCGCTATATCGAACTATTACCTTATTTTTACGTGTTTTATATAAATCCGAGAGATTGTCCACATATTCTTGGACACCCTGTAGAAAATTACCCTCTTTCGACTTTGAGACAGCCAGACAACCTATCCTTGTTGCATCCAATTGTCCAGAAACAAATAAATATAATGCAATTAAAATAACTTGCATGTCTCTATCTTAATAGCATTTTAGGATTGCTGCAAATAATAGCCATTAATAAAAGTTATAAAATATTTATTGTTCGGATCAAATTGTTATTTAAGTAAATAAATAGTAGGTAGTAAAAATAACCATAATTTTATATTACCGACAAAATTGGTAGCTATTATTAAGTGTGATGCGGTTCAATTATTATTTAGATTTGGGATAAGCCATATTTATTGGTTTACTGCTCGAAAACCGTTTTAACGCTATTTTTAGGCGAAATTGTAGTTGCTACAGCGAAAAAAATACTATACCGGGCGTCAACGATTTTATTGGACAAGCCATAACTGTCACATTTTGCTTCGACTGCTTTCTTTGTCATTTTTGTACAAAAAAAGATGTACCTTATTCAAATCGATATCCTTTTTTTAAATCTTTGGACAAACCACGAAGGCTAAAAGCCTAAATACTAACGTACCGTGGGTGTCTTAAGCGAGGTAAGAGGGAGTTTGTTGACACGGGACTTAAATACTTCGAAGATTTGGGGGATAAGGAAAGACCTCCGCGGGCAGCAGGTTCCACAATCTAGAAACTCTAGGGATAAAAGAACGAACAAAGTGGGAAGTTCGGGGCCTGTCCAGTTGGACCGTATAGGATGCATACGCGCGGAACCACGAGTTTCTCTATTGGGAACCGTGAGTGGAGGAACAATACTGGACAATTCTTCAGAGCAGAAGCCATGAAAGTACCTATAAAAAGCGATAAATCCCCCACAGCCCGACGATGGGCAAGAGAGGGAAGCCTTTCTGTAAGTGAAGGAGTCATTAATGAGACGAATAGCTCTTCTTTGAATAGAATCAAGAATGCTTAGGGTTGTGGGGGGACGCCATGCCCCAGATATGAGAACTATATTCCAAAGGAGGTCGGATTTGGGACTCATACAAAGTGTATAAATTAGAAGGGGAGAAATACTTTTGGCTCGAAAGAGAAATCCAAGCTTTTCTGAAGCTGCCGTGGCTATAGATACAATGTGTTTATGCCAGTTAAGGTTACTTTCAAATATGACACCCACAAGATTGAAGGTGTCTTTGCTCTGTAAAACTTGGCCGCTCATAAGTAGAGGATGAGTATTTGATGACTCTTTTCGCGACAAGGAACATGATTGTGTTTTGGATGCATTAAAATGGACGAGATTTTTGGCGCCCCAATCCAATATTAAATTAAGATCCTGCGAAAGAGATATATCTGCATCGCTCTGCGTTTGTTTTCCAAGTCAGGTTTAGTGATGGGTTTAGGAACCTGAAAACTGGAGTGAAGGGTACTATCGTCGGCGAAACTATGAATGGAATTAGTTGTGGACGAGAGAAGGTCGTTGATGTGAAGAAGAAACAATGTTGGTGCCCGTACTGAGCCCTGAGGCACTCCAGCATTTACTTGGTGAAAGCTTGAAGAATGGCCGTCCACAATAACCTATAATCTTGAACCGTTTTTCATAAAATCACATTTTAAGTCCAAACATAGCATTTTTTAAATTTTATCATACAAATATAATTTTTTATTACATACAAAATGCTGGTATGTGTGGATTTAAAATGCGATTTTATGAAAATCGGTCCAAGATATCGATTTAAATAAAGTTTCCCTTTTTGATCAAAAATGATGAAGGAATTAAACGGATAAAGCATAATGTCAAATTTGTCACCTGGGTCAAAAATGCATATATATAAAGAAAATGAAAAAATCGTCGCACCCTGCGTATAATTTCGACTTACTGAACAGCCGTTTATAGTTGGGACCAGATTTTATTCATTCTAAAAGGGTTGCCGCAAAGTTTCTAATGTAAACAAACTCTTTGTGAACAATGATTTATTGCATCAATAAATAATACACCCGACGAGTTTATAATTCTTTACGGCACGTATCAGCTTTTATAGCAGGACAGTGACGAAATAAGATAATGTGTTTGAAGTATAGAAAGAATCAGTTTAAAAATGTAAATTCGGTGCTCTTTGATAAGAAAAAAATCCCAAAAAAGTTTAAAGCAAATAAATCGGCATGCTTGTCTTCGCGGCCATCTTTGCTATATTTCTTTTATGATATGCTTTTTACTGGAAAAATATTGAAAAAATATTATGCATTATTACAAATGCTTTTTGGAAACCTAAAACTTATTATATGTTATTATAAATTTACACCCCCTTAACATTATTATTTTTTATTGTACAAAATAAACTAATATATCATCTTGTTTGGTTAATTTGGTAGTATTCTAATCAGTAATCCGATGATTCTTATCTCATATGATATACAGGGTACGACAATAGGTATGATTTTTTTTAAATGGAATACCCTGAATATTATATTACCACCAAAAAAATCGTTTAAAAAGTTTTAAAAAATACTACATTTGATGTGTCTATCTCAAGTAGTTTCGGAAATATGACCATCCAAATCTGAAAAATAATTTTAAATTATTCTTAGAAGCGTAATAGAGTTACATCTTCCCAACTTGCTTTATTTTTTAACGTATAAAATAAATAAAAACACTGTTTTGTTGGGTAGATTCTGTAGAATCCATATCTTCCATCAGAATGCTTTTATCTTTTAAGATATAAAATGTAGGACAAAACATATTAATTTTAAAAATGGAAAACCTTGAAAATTATAAAAAAATCTTGTATCTGTCCTTACACTCAGAAGTAGCAAAAAGTAGCAAGGCAATTGTAAGTACAAAAACTGATAAAGAAAAAGGTAAAAAAAATTTGACAAAAGTAGCGAGACTTCGTGAGACTGCATCGGAAACCAACAGTAGCTCTTATTATTTAGACTCTTTTACTTTTTTTAGTAAACAAGGCTAATAATAAACTTAGTAGATTAAATGTTGTATATTTATGTTTACTTAAAATACATTTTTAAGTTTCTTATTGCCCCAATGGAAGTCGTCATATCCTTTTTTAATTTTTTGTACATGTAGCTTGGAGCATCTACTTTAAAATACACAGCATGAGCGATTAAAATTTCAAAGTTGCTTTTGGCCAAAATAATGGATTTCTATCCCATAGTGTATCGGCGCGTTGCTGTAAAGGATAGCGGCGCCTTAGTATAAAATAATCCGATTGCAGGCGACCTTTTTTATTTTTTTTACTTTTTTCAAAGGGTACCGAATTTGCGCTTTTAAAATGTTCTCACTATACATGATACGCGTTTTAGCAATGTTTTTTTTAATTTATCAAAAAAATATGTAATCAGGCTCTGTCAGAGGCTATGTGCTTTCGAAAAGGTTTGTTTACTTTATCAGTTTTTGTGCACTTGGCGGCATTGCTTTCAGAATAAATTATAGGTGGTTCAGACTTTACCTATGTAAAAAGCATTATTGTGAGGTGATTTAGTAGCCCAAATATCGTTGGTACTGTGGCAACAGTTCAAAAGTTATAATTGAAAAAGTTTTTTTTTAATACCAACTTTGAAGGTCAATATCTCCTTAACGAAGTAGGATAGAACTTTTTTGATGAAGCACTAACATTATTTTGGCTCACTCTATCACCCCTATCAATTTTGACCTCAGCTTTCCGTACATCCTGTATATAAATATAGAAGTTAGTCAAGAAAACTACCAGCTTTTAAAGGGCCCACAGACTATACAATTTATTGTACGACTGGTTCTACAACTCGAGTAGATTCGACCGTCAAGATGGTAATTTCATAAGCTGTGGCATTGTCGCACAAGTTGTAAGACATATTCGATGTGTCTGTGAGCAAAAATCTATGCACCTTGTTGCACCGATTGTCTTAAATACTGTCTATATAACAGTCGAAACGATAATCGCACGGTCTGTGGTTCGTTTTTAACCATTAACACCCTTAACTGGTAAAATTTTATTTTATTTTTGATTTCTTATTTATAAACGACAACAAATAAATATACGCATTTATGTAAAAACATATTTTAAAGTACAAGTTAGTTCAGACATCCTCTTAATATTCAACCTTGTAGAAGCTCCAATGTTAATATTATTTATTTAGAATAAATTTTCATTTCGTTATGATTGCAAATGAGATGAAATAACCATCTTTCAAAAAAGACTTTACGATTGAGATAACGCTTATTTTTAGCCGTGCATTACGATTTATTGTTCGACCCACACAAGTTTTTTTTTAGAACTAATGATAATTTTTACTGTCTAGTGGGAATAAACTTAAAATAAAATTTTGGGTCTGCTTGTCATATTAAAATCAACTTCTAGTCAACGTAGACTCTTTATTTTCAATTTTCTTTAAAAGTTGACCATTTTCTACTATACCTCTGACCAACGAATGAGCAGTGTATACCATTTTTGTTGCAATTGCAGGTTATTCTATTCTATTCTATCTTTATTTCTTGGTTTTGGTCCCTTCCACCACTCTCCCTTCCGGACTATGCTTTCCAGGGCTTCGTCGGCGGAAAATCTGGATAATCGAGCTCGTAGCTCCCAGAAATTCCAAAAAGAAAACAAAATAATTCTACAATCGATGCAATGCATAAATTGTCGGCTGTCAAACCAAGATCTGCTACTGGTGTTACGTATAACCTTCACTTTCACTACTGACAGTTCCCATGGCACGCCCATCTATTTCCCGCCATTTGAGAAATACCTCGTGTTCACCACCAAACAGGATACCATCAGCTTATAGGAATCTTCGCTAACAGCGCTTAGATCCAGAAGAAAGATGCCGTCAATTTAGTGTGAATCTTTCCTTGATCCCCGAAGGTAAAAACGTCCGTACGGCACCTCTAACCGCCACTCCGGGAAGAACTTTGTAGTCCTCTACGCACGTCCGGACTGTCCGGAGGTCAAACAAAGAGTCAACAATTGCAAGTTATCTCGCTTGATATTCGACCGCAAATTAAAGGTCGGGGCCATACATAATCGCACCGAGTCCGGATTCACGGTGATAGAGGAAAGTGGGGCAAATTAATTCGAAAAAATACAAAGCACTTTTTATGCCCTCAAAAATTTAAAAGCATTTTTGTCAAGCTAAATCTATTGTTTTGTGTATGTACATTTATTTCTTTGTTTAAATACAACAGATTTTTCTACTTATCTCTGTTCCATTTTATTCAAACCAAAGTCGGTCTATATAGGGTCGCGACATTCGGCCATATTGCTTTTGACGTGTTATGACGTCACATCTCCCATTTTTCGGCCATGCTGTTCAGTGCCGGAGATATACAGTTTATTGTATTAGTAGAACAACCGTTTACACAATAGTTTTTAATTATTATTAAGTTGTAAATTCTTTAACTTTAAATAAAAAACATTTGGAATTACATCTTTTAACAAATATCACTTCCAAAACAATGCAAAATGAAATGCGCAAATTCTGGACGCCACTGGATGAATCATCAGCTTTGATTTTACTTAGTCTTGCCAACTTCTCTCCGTGGAATGCCCTTCCTTGCGTCCCCGACCTCGAATCGTCTAAAAGTTGAGGATATGTCGCAACCTTATAAATATAAACTAACCTTGATTCAAACTTTGAGTGTAGTATAGGTAAAAGTCTCGCCACACATAACCGCACCGATGTCCCACAAGACCCGCATCGTAGCACGACCGTGTCTCCTATGGTCTGAAACATGCCCAAGCAAATAAAATCATACGAGGATCGGATAGTGCCGATGTTCCCAGAATCAAGCTTTGAGTTTACGGGCGTCACCTCTTATTTCAGTTGTTCATCACGTGTAAAAATTAAAAGTTTGTGGTTAAATGTTAGTTACTGCAAAACAAACAACACAAGAAAAAGTGATTTAATAAGTATTAAAAAGTGTAAAAATAATTTTGTTGTTACATTGTTATTTTTTGTTGGATGGTGATGTTTGTTTACTTGTTAAAATGCGGTGCGGGGTATCTGGTCTGCCTATCTTAACACATAATAATATATAGCTTGTAAAATTTATAACGAACATATTTAATAAACACTTTTCTCTTTATCCAATTAGTGTGAGTATTGCGAGAAAAGTCTTTTATAAAATTTTCACATTATTTCTAATTAGTTTTTGTCTAAGTTAATTTGCAATAAAAATTTAGTTGTAAATATCTCTTGATTCTTCTCCTTGATTTTGAAAAAAAATACATTAGAACAATACAATAAAGTCACCCTAAAACTCACAGCGTAAAGCAATAAAAAATTGTAAAGACATTACTTGCCGATTTCCGTTAAAACGCGAAACTGAAACAGGATAGCCTTTGTAAAAGAAAATGCCGCAAAAATATAGTTAAAAATGCTATATCAATATGGCTATTTTTGAACCGAAATGAGGGAGAGTTTGTAACAGTTTTTTGCAAACAAAGACTACTCGAGTTCAGTCTCAGTCTTTTTGTTTGACCTCCGGACAGTGCGGACGTGCGTAGAGGACTACAAAGTTTTTCCCGGAGTGGCGGTTAGAGGTGCCTTACTGACGTTTTTACCTTCGGGGATCAAGGAAAGATTCACGCATAAATTGACGGCATCTTTCTTCTGCATTTTTTTTTTTTTTTATCTTTATGACATCTCACGAAGGCTTATGCCTTAATACCAGTGTACCGTGAGTGCCGGGTTATTGGATGTTTAACCCAATATTGTCGTGTTCCGTCAACGTTATCCAAGCACTGAAACATGCAGTTGCATTTCACAGCACCTTTTAGACAACGCGGTAGTGCCACCACGGACGTTATTTTTAAATAACTACTACCTAGGATTGGCAGAATACTACACAGTGGTTTGCCATTGCCAACTGTGAGGTGACGAGCTATTTAGCGCATCTAAGCGCTGTGAGCGAAGATTCCTGTAAGCTGATGGTATCCTGTTGTGTGGTGAACACGAGGCATTTTTCAAATGGCGGGAAATAGATGGGCGTGCCATGGGAACTGTCAGTAGTGAAAGTGAAGGTTATACGTAACACCAGTAGCAGGTCTTGTTTTGACAGCCGATAATTTATGCATTGCATCGATTATATAATTATTTTTGTTTTCTTTTTGGAATTGCTAGGAACTACGAGCTCGATTATCCAGATTTTCCGCCGACGAAGCCCTGGAAAGCATAGTCCGGAAGGGGAGAGTGGTGGATTGGACCTGAAGGGATCAAAACCAAGAAAAAAAAAATAGAATAGAGTTCAGTCACGATCCTGACTGAACTGGTATAGGTTTTGTAAATTCGCTAGCCGGACACCCTGCATAATGCACTTTAAATTCAAACGACTTTTATGCCTGTCCGTACACAGTCGTAGTACTACACTCAACTACTCTACTGTTGTTTTTTTGGGGGTCACATATGATAAAAATATAGGTAAAGGCAACGGTATAAGTAATTTTGTACACACACAGATAAATAAAACGTAAATTAGCATTTCAAAGCAAGGTTGTGTATTGGCTAATTACTCTATGACCTTTGACTATTAAAAGCCGATGGAACATGCACCCGCTTTCATTTTACACGTGTAAATTCTTTAACTAACACTTATGTTTGGAGTTATTCTAAATTGGCCTACAGACTATGCAACTGGTTGTACGACAGGTTGTACAACTCTAAAATGTCAGCTTGTGTGGTTAATTCGGTAGTATTCTAATCAGTAATCCGATGATTATTATCTCATATAATATGGGTACGACAATAGGTATGATTTTTTTAAATGGAATACCCTAAATATTATATCACCACCAAAAAATCTTTTAAAATGCTTTAAAAAATACTACATTTGATGTGTCCATCTCAATTAGTTTCGGAAATATGACCATCCAAATCTAAAAAATATTTTAAATTATTCTTAGAAGCGTAATAGAGATACATCTTCCCAACTTTCTTTATTTTTTAACGTATAAAATAAATAAAAAACACTGTTTTGTTGGGTAGATTCTGTAGAATCCATATCTTTCATCAGAATGCTTTTATCTTTTAGGATATATAGTGTAGGACAAAATATATTAAATTTTAAAATGGAAAACCTTGTAAATTATAAAAAAATCTTGTATCTGTCCTTACACTCAGAAGTAGCAAAAAGTAGGAAGGCAATTGTAAATACAAAAACTGATAAAGAAAAGATAAAAAAATATTTGACCAAAGTAGCGAGACTTCACGAAACTGCTTCGGAAACACAACAATAGCTCTTAATATTTAAACTCTTTTACTTTTTTAGTAAACAAGGCTAATAATAAACTAAGTAGATTCCCTGTTGTATATTTATGTTTACTTAAAATACATTTTCAAGTTTCTTATTACCCCAATAGAAATCGTCATATCCTTTTATAATTTTGCGTACATGTAGTTTGAAGTATCTACTTTGAAATACACAGCATGAGCCATTAAAATTTCAAAGTTGCTTTTTGGCCAAAATAATGGATTTCTATCCCATAGTGTATCGGCGCGTCGCTGTAAAGGATAGCGGCGCCTTTGTATAAAATAGTCCGATTGCAGGCGGCCTTTTTATGTTTTTTTGTATCATTTTCAAAGGGTACCGAATTTGTACCTTGTATACCCGATTAAATACCTCCATCAAATATGAGCCCCGTATACAGGGGCGATCGTAAAAACAAAAATATATCCCACATAAATGGTCTTGCGCGTCAGATTAAGATAGGGTAAGTTAATTACATGCTAAAGAGTGTATATTCTACTAATCTGGCAATTTGAGAGTGACGTAAAGAAACCGGAGGACTACAAAGTTGTAAAAAAACGTCATTTTGACATGCTCGAGCGTGGTTATCTTTTTTTTTTTAAGAAAATAATTCAAGGATGACGAATAATATATAATTCAATGCGATTTGAACGATTTCCACAAGCCCAAATAATAAAAATATTTTTTTGACACACTTAAAAGTCTATAGCCGCTTTTTCCACCAATGAAAAGGTATACATTATATAACATTTTTTTCTTCTTATCATCTAAGCTTTACAACCCAATAGGTCTCTATGACGCTCGAGTAACTGCAAATTTAGCACCTTGGGCTGCGAAACGTAGCATAAATGTAAAGTGTAATATATCGTTTGATTTAAATTTAAAATACAGGTTTATTAAGATTAAAACAAAATATTCCACGTCCCCATACTTGGCACTGTCTTTTTGATTTTTTTTTGTGCTATTCTGTGCCGTTAAAAGAAACTTTATTTATGCATTTATTTCCGAGATATAAAAGAAACAAAATAGGGGTACCTCCTTAGCACTGCCACTTTGCACCATATTCAAAATAAGTATCGTGCTTGTGACTTATGCTCAAATTGTGCTATCATGTGGTGTTAATTTTTGCGAATCTTGCAACTAAAATTAGGAGGTGACCCAGTGGAATATATGCTAGTTCATAACTTCAATGCGCAAAATTTGTTGACTATCAAAATATATCATAGGGCTTAATTTAGAGATATTTACCAGTAAGATATTAAAATCGAATCCGTTCGCGATTTTATTGCAAATTTTCGTAAGCACGAAGCTAAAACTAGCGACTAAAATTAGAAGGTGACCAAGTGGAATATATACTAGTTCTTAACTTTAATGCGTAAAATTTGTTGACTATGAAAATATATCAGAGGGCTTAATTTAGAGATATTTACCATTAAGATACTGTTTTGCCCAGTTCGGTTTTTCTCGGATATGTTCGGAAGGGCTGCAAATTTTTTTCTTTTTTTTTTAACGAAATATGGTTAAACATAAAAATGTGCAACTTTGCCCCAATTTTTATATATCTCTTACCGTTCCTAAGATCCTAATGGTGCCCCTCGAATTTCTAACACCCCGTGTATTTTGGGATGAACGGTCCCTATTATTGCGTTTACAAATATATTATTTATTTGTTTGGTAGACACTATGAAAAACTACTATTACTACTACTTAACATGCACATGCAACTTTAGGGTAGGGCATCAGGTAAATAAAGGGCCATTCTCACCCTAAACTAATTAAATAAAACCATTTTATCGACCCGCTGAGTGTAAATAAACTGAAATAAAGTGCAACAACCTCTTTTGAGATTTTTAAAATCGTTATCAGCTTAGATTCAAAACAACAATGAAAGGAAATACGATTTATTTATAAACATTATATCATTAAATTAATTATTATCCCAAAATTAAATAAAAAAGAAGAAATAGGGACCCCAAATCTAGTTGAATCGTTTCTTTCAAAAACAACATAAGTCAAATTATAGCTTTGTTCGCGGGTCTAGTAATGAACCGATTCTTGAACCAGCACCGAACTGGTTTTGACCTGTTTTAAAGCGCATGTCTAGTTGTTTATTAGTTCGGATTTTTATTTACCGCGAACGATTTTCTATACAGTTGAGGATGTATTCTCAACCTAGCCTTTGGCTAGGATTTTTCATGGTTAAATTGATACTACACAAAAAAATTAAATTAAAAGAAAGAATTGTTATACTGTCGAAAGCCACTCGAGGTCTCTCGGCGGAAGACGAGGGATTCCCTTGCCTCCTCTCGTTTTTAACATAAGTATGTGTATTTAACTAAAGATAAAATTCAAACAACAAGAAATGGTAAAATCTTGTAATATTGTCTATATTTTTAATTAAATCCTTTATTTATTTTATTGCATACATACATTCATACGTGGAATACAATTAAAAATCCTTTGTTTATATACGCTCAGAATCACAAAAATATAAAAAAATATTCAACAGGTATATTAACCCGCATAAAAAGTGGCAGAAACAAATAAAACTGTAATACAACGGTTTATTTCTGTACCACAAAAACAGAAAACAGCTGACCATGTCGACAATGCGCATGAAATTCCGGAACTGAACTTTTAGTTCCAACAAAAATCCCAGGACTGCTAATCAGGTTACGAACCGGTAACGAACTGATTCCATTGTAACCCGCGAACACAGAACTGTTACTAAAAATTCAGGATTTTACTAACCGCGAACGCTGCTTTTCACTGCGCATGCGAATAGTCCCAGAACCGGTTCTAATTAAAAAAATGTTATGAGAAGTTGGAGCCCTTGATTTTATCTAATATAAAGAGAGTCTATCATTGTGAATAACAGTTTTGCACAACCAGATCGTTGCTCTTGATATATCAAAGCTTTTGACCAGGTCTGGCATGCCGCACTTCTTAATAAACTTCCCTCCTATGGTCTTTCAACTAAACTCTGTACTTGGCTCTCTAGTTATCTATCTGATCGACGTATATCAGTTATTGTGGACGGCCATTCTTCAAGCTTTCACCAAGTAAATGCTGGAGTCCCTCAGGGCTCAGTTCTGGCACCAACATTGTTTCTTCTTCACATCAACGACCTTCTCTCGTCCACAACTAATTCCATTCATAGTTTCGCCGACGATAGTACCCTTCACTCCAGTTTTCAGGTTCCTAAACCCATCACTAAACCTGACTTGGAAAACAAACGCAGAGCGATGCAGATATCTCTTTCGCAGGATCTTAATTTAATATTGATTGGGGCGCCAAAAATCTCGTCCATTTTAATGCATCCAAAACACAATCATGTTCCTTGTCGCGAAAAGAGTCATCAAATACTCATCCTCTACTTATGAGCGGCCAAGTTTTACAGAGCAAAGACACCTTCAATCTTGTGGGCGTCACATTTGAAAGTAACCTTAACTGGCATAAACACATTGTATCTATAGCCACGGCAGCTTCAAAAAGCTTGGATTTCTCTTTCGAGCCAAAAAGTATTTTTCCGCTTCTAATTTATACACTTTATATGTGTCCCAAATCCGACCTCCCTTGGAATATTGTTCTCATATCTGGGGCATGGCGTCCCCCACAACCCTAAGCATTCTTGATTCTATTCAAAGAAGAGCTATTCGTCTCATTAATGATCCTTCACTTACAGAAAGGCTTCCCTCTCTTGCCCATCGTCGGGCTGTGGGGGGATTTATCGCTTTTTATAGGTACTTCCATGGCTTCTGCTCTGAAGAATTGTCCAGTATAGTTCCTCCACTCACGGTTCCCAACAGAGAAACTCGTGGTTCCGCGCGTATGCATCCCTATACGGTCCAACTGGACAGGCCCCGAACTTCTCACTTTGTTCGTTCTTTTATCCCTAGAGTTTCTAGATTGTGGAACCTGCTGCCCGCGGAGGTCTTTCCTTCCCCCCCAAATCTTCAAGTATTTAAGTCCCGTGTCAACAAACTCCCTCTTACCTCGCTTAAGACACCCACGGTACGTTAGTATTTAGGCTTTTAGCCTTCATGGTTTGTCCAAAGATAAAAAAACAACACACATTCTAAAGATAAATTTAATTTCTACAAAGAAGCTTTCTTCGTAAATTGTCGTCAAATAAATCGTTTCCATGTAATAAACATTAATTTTTTTCAATGTTGTTTTTTTAAGTTTAAATTTTGTCACTGCTACAAATATCAATATTTGCATAAATCGATTACTTATTTTTAAAGAAAATTTGATGCGCTACAAAAAGATCTCTCATCATTTTACAATAAATTCACCCCTTCAAGATATGCAATTTCATTTTGATTCAACTTCAAGATCGAATATCTTCGGAAAGAGTGAATGTATTGAAAAAGTGAGGCAGGCTCTTTTTGTAGCGTATCAAATTTCATGATACTTCATGGGGCGCTGATCACAAATCTCAAAGAATCTTTTTCGGAAACGTTTCGTTTCGAGAGATCCATTCTTAAACTTATAAAAGCACTTACTCCATTTCCACTGTAGGTCTTCACTTTTTTGCACAAAATTCTTGATATAACTACTAACCTGGCATATATTATTGTACGTTTAAAGGAGCCTACAGACGATCAATATTATTGGGCAAAATATTGTACAGTAATATTGCTGAGTCGTCCCCAAACAGTGCAATATATTTATGTCAAGGACTATATTTAATATATTGCACAATAACTAGTTTTCGTTCTGTAACTACCGGTTCAAAACATGGATAAGAAAAAGTAGCTGCTTGAAACATGTTTGAAAATAAGAAAAAAACCTTTATTTCGTTCTCTGTTGCTTTTGAATCCATATTTGTGTAATTGTTTTGTAAAACAAATACTCTTTTATGTTTGAAAACTGGAAATAATTGTGCAATATTACCCCACACGGCACAATAAATCACTAATTGCACAATAAAATTCAAACTGTTTTGAGTCTGACACAATATATTGTACAAGCTCCTCAATATATAACCACAAACAGTCAATATTATTGTGCAGTATGAAATTTTGCGCAATAATATTTCATGTCTATGCTCCCTCACATCTATAAACCTTTTAGAAATTGTTTTATTTATATTTGTATGCGCTTTTTACATTAAATTATAAGCTTTGTTCTTAATTAAGTCGCCTGTGATAGGTTAAGGGAATAAATATGTGTATGTATGGTTGCAGTGTTTACGAGTAAAAATTTACAATTTAAGAAATTCTTTAAATATTGCAATATATTTAAAATTAGTTGTTTTCAAATTTGTTAAGCTAGTAAAGTTAGTGTCAAAAATTGTAGCAATACCTACGTCTCAAAGTAAATAAACCTTGGTTCAAACAATAAAGGTAACTTCTCTTTTATTTATAAATATTATTAAATTATTTTTACTAATAAATAAAATAAAATAAGGGAGGACGTCATTATTATTAGTTTTTATCTTAAAAAAATTGTGACGTGAAAGAAAAAGTAAAAAGAGAAACAATTGAAAAAATGACAGTTTAAGTAACAACAAAAAATTACAACCAAAATTTTAATATTATTTTACAAACACTAAATATAAAATTAGTTGTTTTTAGAAGAACCTAACGACTTTAAAAGGATATAAAATAGACATAACGGGTTTTGATTTACTGGAAATCTCAGGTAGATTACTTACCTAACCTCACTATGATCGATTTTTCATTTTTTTTTTAAATTTAATTACGTGAAAACCGTTATTTTACACCTAAGAACTGCACAAAAACTGAGACTTATTACTGATTCTTACCTTGTTATTGTATAAACACTCTTATTAATGTCTTTTTACTATATTTTTATACGAAAACACTACACAAAAACCGTACAAACCTATAGACAACCGAATAACAACACACAGATATCGCCATATTGAATTTGCCTATCGCTTCATTTACTCCGTCTCGCATTACCTTGACACTTGCAATGCCGATATCTTAATTCAGAAGCTTAAAACTTTGCATTTAAAGCATAGTTTTGTTGATTTAAATAAATAATAATAAAACAAACATAGAAATTTATTATATAAGTAATATTCAGTTGCATGTTATTACATTTGCTTAGGATTTTATTTAAAAAATAATTTCTTATTTGCGACAAGATATGTGGAATGAAGTCGACTGGGTCACGACGTTGAAGTGAGATGGCGAGATAAATTTGTTGCCGATTGAACAAAGATGAAATATCGTCTTATTTTACGAGGTGTTGTGATAAAGTTTTTGTTTTAAAGGGTCATGTTTTTTACAGGGTGTCATTAATAAGTTTTATTACTTTCAATGAGATAAATACACTCACACAGTCATGTAATTTTTTCAATTTGAGTATTAATAAAAATAAAAGGTAAGTGTCTCAGAAATTGTTCGCAGCTCCGATTTTGACAAAATTTGGTACACGGGGTTTTGGGGCGCTGATCACGAATCTGAAAGAATTTTTAGTCGGAAACGTTTCCTTTTCGAGATGTCCATCATCAAAGTTGGCACTTGATTTAACGTTATTTACACAATATTCCCCCCTTCTTTTTGCACACAATTCTTGATTTAAAGCTAAAGTGGCCCACAATATTTGATTTTCACTTTTAAAACCCCGATTTTCTATGTACTTTACACCTTTTATCAAATAAACTGGGAAGGGTCCCTTTAAAAAAACGCAAACACGCTGTGCATTAATTGCTCATAATTTTCCGCTATAATTTGAAAACTGGTTAAAGATTCTACGCAATTAAACTCTAAAAAAGAGAAAAATACGTAAAAATTAGGGTTTTAAAAGGTGAAAATCAAATATTAAAATTGAAGCTGACTAAATAATAATAAAAGTAAGAAAAAGAAAGAGTTAGTTAAAATGTACGTTTATATTTTTGAATATCTTCTTGTCAGACTAAATTTGGTCAAATTGAGTTATGGAGCTCAAGAATGCAAGAAGAACAAACACTGTCTTTACTTGGAGACCTTTATTAAAACAAAAATATAAACATCTTTATCGATAAATACTATCACAACTCTCGACGGATATCACTTAAATATTTAAAATTTTCTTTCTCGGAAAATGTTTATCACTCGGGGCTTACTCTCATCTATGCAGTGTAGTTCTCGCTAAAATCTGCCAACCTATATTAAATAAATAATTCTTCTGCATAATTATATTCTAAAATTTTACCTGCTACTAACTGTCAATTCTAACTAAAAAAAATTACTTATAAAATCAATTTTTTAAAACAGAAAACAAAACTACTTTAAAAATAATTATTGTGCTGTAAACATATTGTAAAATGTAACTCTCACATCTTTAAACAACTACTTTATTTTAGACAGTCAAACTTCTCTATTTTAAGCTGTATTTGTATTCTTTATGTTGTAGATGTACTTTTTCCAAAAAAAGTAAGACTCGTTTTTAGCTAGAAAAATTAGCAATGTTAGTTATTTTGCTAAAAATATGCTCTTAAACAACAAGTGAGTCTTGACTTACATGCCGGGTGGTATGTGTCATTAGGAGATCCCATTTAAATTTTAAGGGGGTTAATGTTATTGGCTTCCCACAGGGTGGGCCAAATTCGAAGCTTTTGCTAGGAAAAACTCTCAGCTTCTGTGTGTTTTACAAAAAATGATCTGAACAAATAATAGTTTAAAAAAACTAAAAAAAACACGCTTTTATATGCAACCGGAACTAAAAATTAGGAAAATAATTCTTTCATTACAAAGAGTTTGTCACCAGAGTAAAAGCGTGGGTGCATTTTACTCATTTTTTTTCATAACTTTTCCTCATAGATATTTTGCAAATAGAATAATTTTAACATTTAATATATAGCTAACTCACCACGCTTTATTCTGAAGTGACAAACTCTTTGTAATGAGAAAATTATTTTCTAATTTTAGTTCGGTTGCATATAAAAGCGTGTTTTTTTTAGTTTTTTAAACTATTATTTATCTTTTCATTTTAGTTCGATATATCAATTAGTTTTTTAAAAATAAATGCTCCAGTTTATTCACTAAAAAATTCCTCTCGCCATTTTGTCAAGAGACAACAGAGGATCCTTGTAAAGGAATTTCTATTTATCCTGGCTGGGTCCTAATCAGGATAACGGGATACTGTTTTTAAAATTATTGCATTGTCAATCGGTCCCTGACACGTGCAAAGTCTCAAAGAATTGAATCTGCTGGCAGTTCGGTAAAATTATTAGGCTCAAAGATTCCTTACATAGATAGATAGATAGTTACAACCCAAGCTAATAAAAGCGTGTTAAAAATAGAAAAATAATGGTTGTTTGTTACATTAAATTATTAACGTTTCAATAAAAACCTGATTTAAAAAAAGTTTCTTCGGGCAAATATTATTAACAAAATAATTTAAAATACCAAAAATAGGATTATTTTTTACGCCTATTTGCGTCAATAACATTATTAATAAAGAGGGTATTTCGTCATTGCAGTCAATAACAATATACAATATTGTTTAAAGTAAAACATAATTACTTTTTTCATGGCCTACTATCTAACCAATATCAGTCATAAATGACAAAATATGCAATATCTCCTAAACGGCCGAAAAGAAATATATAGTGTAAAACATTTTTAAACGGTTATTTTTCATTAATTTTAATAGTGAAAAATATACAGGGTGTTCCATTTAAAATTTCCAAAAATAAATAAATAAGTCAAAAATGTGCCACCTTAGAAAAAAACTAAAATCACATCTGCAATCTGCATAAAGAGTTGCTGTACAAATTTTTTACAGAATTAAAAATATTTAAAAATAAAAAAGTTATAAAGGATAAAAGAAAACGCAAGAAATTAGGAAACACGCTGTAGGGAGTAAACGACGCAAGATAGCGAATTGCGGTTTTTACTGGTAAATTTGACTTAAAATTTGAGCCTTGCAAATGGGGGTCAGTTTTTTTGTAAAACATAAAGACCCATGAGTTTCCTATTAAAAGCATCACATTTGGCCCACCCTATACATTCTACAGAAAAAATGTAAGATAACTTTTTGAAGAGACCAATCTGACAAACCCTCGTGCCAAATTTCAAAAAATTTTGATAAGCAAATCTTGAATTATTTAGTTAAATGTAATTGCAAAATTACCAAATTTCCGCTTGAGGTTAAACCAAACAGACAGCAGCCACCAGCAAACAATTTGTTATAAGGATGTGATTTATTAATACTTTTCCTTATAACGGTGACAACATTGCGCCTATTTACCTATTTCATTCCAAACCACCTTATTTCCAGAGAAATTAGTCACCAAAAATCCCCACTCAACCTAAACTTTTCAAAACTTCCCTGTCTAGCGCCTATTGCTCCCCTGTCTGGCGCCCTACGCTGTAGCCTAGTCAGCATAATGGATAATACGGCTCTGGGTGACAACATTCATTTTTTAGGTGCCTGTTTTACCTATTACCTGAACCGAAAATTTGGTAATTTTGCAATTGCATTCAATTGAATAATTCAGAGTGGATTTCCAGTGACGCAAATAGAGCGCTCCCGAGTAGCTCAGGAGCATTTCGTTCTACTTTATGGCGTTCCAGTGACGGTAATTGTGTTATGCACCTGAGCTACTCCGTTTTTCTTCCCCTTGCCCCTCATGCACCAACCCCTCTTTGGTTTTTGTGCTTCAAACGTGTTTTTTTATGGTTCAGGATAGATTTTTTAAAATTATTTATTTAAAATGGAATTAAATATTAAAAAGAGATTATTATTATAAAGCAGAAAGGTTAAAAACAACGAAATTTTAAAATTTCTTAAAGTATCTCTCTTTCCTTGTCTAAGGATGCGTTCCAGTGACTAACTTTTAGAGCAGTTCAAGAGCTTCAAGCCCTGGAGCGTGACGCACAAAAATTTTCGTCACTGGACAGCAACCCAGATAATTTTTTCTCTGAAATGTACAGTGGAACCAATAATTAACCCCTTAAAATTTACATTGGATTTTCTATGTTCCAATCGGCGACGGACCACCCGGTAGGTATATTTTTGCTTTAGGGAATTATTTAAATTTCTTAAAAGTGTAAGACAATTGATATGGTTATAATACAACTCTAATATTCTAGAAGCTATCGAAACTACCGTTTATCTTAAAGCAACTTATTAACACAGTTTATAATCTACTGGCGTACTATAGTACTATACAGGGACTAATCAAAAAATAAACAAAAATCTACTAATAAAAAACAATACAAACACTTTATCAAAGCTTTAGTCTAGTGCTAAAATGTTAGAAAATACGTACAATATTTCCTTAAATGTGTTTTTATACATACACTCTAAATTCCCTTAACAACCTTATTTTGGACAAACGGTATAACTAATCCAAAAGAAATACTGTACGTATATTGTGTCTAAATTTCTAAACTACTATACAGTTTAAATTCTACTATTGAGCATTTTTGGGATATACAGGGTGGTTAAAACATCAAAATTTTAAGTAATTTTTGATTTAAACACTTTTAGCCAATTTAAAACGTTCATCGGAGGTTATATTTCAATCCTGTTTTTCAAGCCATTTAAATTGAGTTTAGTTCGATCGGAGGTTATATTTATAGGTACGATATTCACGGTTTTGAAAAAGGTTTAAGAATGACAGTTAAGTAAAGCAGCTGATAAGTGTAGAAACAAAATAATGGGAAATAAAATAGGCTAAAATATTGTGATGGTGTTTCTTAGTGATTTGTGTTATTATTTTAACCTTATTTTGTAAAATTAAATGAAATTAATTTAAAAAATACAACAAAAGTAAGGTTAGAAGTTTATTTTTATTTATTTGCTTTCTTTATCATTGTATATACTTTTCTTTGTCAAATTTAAGAGAATTTAGAACCGGATTATCTGCATCCGATAATTCCTACGACGAAGGGCACAGTATTAGGTTCAATGAGATCCGTTCAATCGGATTCGATTTTTACGATGTACCCTAAGGTCTAGTTCATAAGCTTGCGAAATGCGATTTGCGAATTGCGATCGTGTTCTGATTGGTTAATTTGTAACGAAATATTCAAAAGTCGTTACAAATTGACCAATCAGAACAAGTTTCGCAAATCGCATTTCGCAAGCTTATGAACTAAGCTTTAGTCAATGTGTTTTTTAAATATAATTTATATAGTTTGTTATTTAAATCTCAAAAATATTTACATAAAACAAATAAAATAAGAATAACCAATTAGAAGTTCCAAATAAAAGTTATGTGTTTAATTCAATTCAGTGTGTGAATTCTAATTGGATATTCTTATTTTATTTTAATGTATTAGTCTGTATAAATTTTAGCAATACAATATACAACAACATTTCTTAAACGTCTCAAAAAACGTTAAGTAAACGTACAAAAATATATTATGACAACATTTTTAAAACGTCCCATGAAAACTTTAAAAACCTGTTCCTAGAACGTTTTAGGGACTATAAAAACGTTTAGTAAACGTATAAAAAACGTTTTTAAAACGTTGTTTTTGCCCACACAAAACTAAAAAAAAACCTTTAAAGAACATTTACAAACGTTTGAGAACGTTTATCGTGCATTACCCACAACTTACTTTAATGTTTTATTAACGTTTATAAAACCAACTTGTGTTATAAGGGCTGGTAGAGATAAGACAAAGAATGACGGCATGAAACAACGGTGACGCATCGGCTGCGTTTTGTTGTTGCTTTACTTGCCTTTGAACCTTATAAAGTGGCTTAAAGTGTAAATGAACACCTTGTATATGATGCAACAACTGGAACTTTTAAATAATAAATAAATTCAAGTCTTTTGACTATAAATTATTTTCAAAGGAACAAGGAAACTAAATCTACTATAACTATGACTTTTCTAAGTTGATACTAAACACGTTTTTAGTAGGAAACTGTCATGCTTCTAAGGTACAAAATTTGATCGTAGATGGCAGTCACTCGTTTCGTAATATCTCGAAATAGGTTTGAGAGTCCCAAAATTTGAAACCGTTCTTGGAATTTAGTAATCATTAGATATTATTCTATTTTGCTAACCTCAGAAAACCGAAAATAATTAACAATTTTGACAGTTTTCAGTAATTTATTGAAGAATTCCTGTACCAGACGTAAAAATACACCAATCATATTAGAAAATTTCAGAAAATTATGAAATTTCACATTTTTCCTCGGTTTTTGAGCTTAGAAATGAAATTTTAAGCATATGTTAAAATTCTGCTACGGATTCGTATTTGGGGAGCAAAAATACATCGAAAACCATATATCAACATGTGTATCCGATGTTTTTTTTGTAGAGTGTAAGATTTTTTTATTAACCAATCATGAAATATCTTTTTAAACTTCTGAAACGAGTTGCGTACTAGCATCTACGTCATCAAGAGGCTCTTTGATATCGTTGACACTAACCGTGCCGTTTGTAGTGGCGTCAGGAGTGTTATGAAGCGGTAAGATGCCGCTGTTGGCATCCTCAATGGCTTTCCTGAGTTCTTTAAGGCCTACGACACCAACAAGTTTACCTAAAGAAAATAAAAAGATATTTTTATAGATAAATTATATTTTATAGTCATATTTAATCAAGGTTAGTTTATATTTATAAGGTTGCGACCTATCCTCAACTTTTAGGCGGTTCAAGGTCGGGGACGCAAGGAAGGGCACTTCACGGAGAAAAGTTGGCAAGACTGGGTAAAATCAAAGCTGATGATCAATCCAGTGGCTTATAGAATTTGCGAATTTTATTTTGCATTGTTTTGGCAGTGATTTTTGTTGAAAGATGTAATTCCAAATGTTTTTTATTTAAAGTAAAAGAATTTACAACTTAATAATAATTAAAAACTGTTGTGTAAACGGTTGTTCTACTAATACAATAAACTGTATATCTTCGGGACTGAACAACATGGCCAAAAAATGAGAGATGTGACGTCATAACACGTCAAAGCAATATGGCCGAATGTCGTGACCCTATATAGACCGAATTTAATATTTAATAAGTAATAGAAAGAGTGTGTTATAGTGCTTACCAATAGCTGTCACATAGGCATGGTTTACCCCCACCATCGAAAATAGAGAGTGTACTTTGAGAAGTGACGTCCGCTCGACCAATTGGAATGGGGCGGGGTCAATGTGACAACTTGAAAAATCGACCGGTTGTTGCATTTGTTCTTCTTCCCACTTCCTTTGGTCTTCTGCGCTGTATGTATGTAGGTAATTGATTGAAATTGATGAAAACTTTGATGTCTATTGGTGCCTAAACGGTGAGGTTTATTGACTTTAATAAAGAGTCCCTTATTTTTTAAGTTTTTGATTTTCTATATGGCGCCCCCAGCTTTGCGATATCTGTCAAAATAAAAAAGGTACGATGTAAATAAATTTTAAGCTTTAGGTAAACTGCCCTCTTGCGGTATTTAAAAACGTACTTTTGCCTTAAAATTTTAGAATCTGCAAAGCTCGATTTGTGTGCCAAATATCAACTGGATTGGTTAAAAAATAAATGCAATATGGCGAAAAAACCAAAATAAAAATGGAACTTTGATTCGGCTTGTAACTCAAAAACGAATGACATTTAAAAATATATATATAAAGCGGATGAAGACTCACCCTCTTAAGTTTCGTGATCGATTTTTGAATCACTCTGTATAGCAGACTTTTATAATTTATAATTTTGATTTAGGACACTCGTTTTGTTCCCTCTTTTTTAAATAAGTATCGGTAGACTTAAACCGTCGAAATTCAACACGTTCAATCTAGTAAAATTTAATCCACCAGTAATATGTCAACTCACCAATTGGACTTTTTTGGCAGTTGTCGGGCTCATAGGAACAATTTGTGCCTTATTTTCTAAAGACCCTGAATGATTGAAGATCTGTTGACTCTCAGCATTTTCTACATCTTGCAGTTGAGCTGACTTCCTGTGAAAAAAATTAATTTTATAGTTTACAATATTATAAAAGTCTACTTCGCCATTTCGTCAAGAACAAATTTATGTATGTTTTTTTAGCTTACCTGAATATGGCCTCAAATGCTGATCTTATTCGACTTTCAGCACCCGTAACAGTTGTGTAAGGGGTACTACCAGGACTGGTACCGATAAACGGTGAAAAGCCTTTCAATGTAAAAGAGTTTGTCTTTTTAAGGATTGATTTTTTTGGCTGCGTTCCAAAGCACGGGCTGTGATAGGTGTGCTGGAAAGAGAAAGAAATATTTGACGTTTTACACAAAGTTTTTTAAATATATTTTTTTAAGAAACGGTTTTTAATAAATTACTTAATAATACAAGGACACCATACACACCTGATGCTGATCTAGTTGATTTTCGGAAAGCTGCCTCTGCAACATATCTGGAGCGGGACTGACTTGGAACCTTGATGGTCTTCTCTTTCTTTCTTCTGCTTGTTTTTTTGCTTCTTCTCGTGCTTTTTCCTCAGCCTCTCTTTGTCTTATCGCTGCTATTTGCAGTCTTCTTTCTCTTCCAATGTGTTTTTCAATTAGCTAAGTAAAAAAAAATGTAGTTTAAATTTAACATCAAACCACCAGTTCCATCTTTTAAAAAGTATTGTATAGAAGCTAAAAACCAAAACGTTTTCACCATCATAAGAAGGTATGTCATGGCAAAGTATGTTTGATAAGATATATTTATTGAATATATTTGGCAACGAAAAAATAAACTTCCCTCCTACAGTCTTCCAACTAAACTCTGCTCTTGGCTCTCCAGTTATCTTTCTAATCGTCGTATATCAGTCATTGTTGATGGCCACTCTTCAAGCTTTCATGAAATTAATGCTGGAGTGCCACAGGGTTCAGTACTAGCACCAACTTTGTTTCTTATTCACATCAACGACCTTCTTTCCTCCACAACCAATCCAATTCATAGTTATGTTGACGAAAGTACCCTTCACTCCACTTTTCAGGTTCTCAAATCTCAATCTCTCAACCCGACTTGGAAAGCAAACGCAGGGCGATGCAGATATCCCTTTCACAGGATCTCAATTTGATATTGGAATGGGGCACCAAAAATCTTGTTCAATTTAATGCATCCAAAACACAATCATGTTCCTTGTCGCGAAAAAATCATCAAACACTCATCCTTTGTTTATAAGTGGCCAGGTTTTGCAGAGCGGGGACACATTTAACCTTGTGAGCGTCACATTTGAGAATAACCTTAACTGGCATAAACTTCAATATATATATATATATATATATATATATATAGCTATAGCTTTAAAAAGCTTGGATTTCTTTTCCGAGCCAAAAAGTATTTTTTCTCCTTCCAATTTATACACTTTGTATGTGTCCCAAATTCGACCCTCTCTGGAATATTCTCTCATGACTGGGGAATGGCATCCCCTACAACCCTCAGCATTCTTGATGCCATTCAAAGAAGGGCTGTACGTCTTATTAATGATCCTTTACTTACTCAAAAACTTCCTTTTCTTGCCCAACGTCGAGCTGTGGGAGATCCATCGCTCTTCTATAGATACTTTTACGGCTTCTGCTTCGACGAATTATCCAGTATAGTACCTCCTCTTGCAGCTCCCAACAGAGAAACTCGTGGTGCCGCGCGTATGCATCCCTATACAGTTCAATTGGACAGTCCCCGAACTTCCCATTTCGTTCGTTCTTTTATCCCTAGAGTTTCTAGACTATGGAACCTGCTTCCCGTGGAGGTCTTTCCTTCCCCCAAATCTTTAAGTATTTAAGTCCCGTGTCAACAAACTCCCTCTTACCCTGCTTAAGACACCCACGGTACGTTAGTATTTAGGCTTTCAGCCTTCGTGGCTTGTCCAAAGATAAAAAAACCACGTCTATATTAGTTCACGCTACGCCATTGATTTTTTTGTTTACCAACCTGTATAAGCTGCAATCTCTGAATGCTGCCCAAAAGAACCATA
The DNA here is from genome assembly GCA_014170235.1 of Listronotus bonariensis. Classification (NCBI taxonomy): domain Eukaryota; kingdom Metazoa; phylum Arthropoda; class Insecta; order Coleoptera; family Curculionidae; genus Listronotus; species Listronotus bonariensis. The sequence goes on from JACEGR010000701.1 coordinate 35,640, forward strand.
CTTGGAGGTTTGTCTACCAGAGGGAAACTCTGCAATCTTCGATTTTCTTTTAAAAGCTGTTTTAGTTCTTCATATGTCATTCCGTTAAATATATGTTTCACGTCACGTACCATAAAATCTTCTACATAAACGTTATACATTCCTAAAAATAGAAAATAACATCTAACTTTTCTGGCTTTTGGACACTAAACTCTGTTTAAGTTGCTTTTATTAACTTGGGTTGTAACTATCCATCTCATCTATGGCTGCCTATGTAACGGAATCTTTGAGCCTAATTTTAACCAACTTCCAGCTATTCTGATTTCTTTGAAACTTTGCACACGTATTAAGGACTCATGACAATGCAATAATCTGCAAACAGTATCCCTTTATCTTTTTTTTTTAATCGCCAGGAAAAAAATAATCCATTATATTATAAAAACAACACCTAGGATGCCATCTGTTGGAAAAATTTCAAACTTTGCTATTAAATGAAGAAGAAATTTTTTAGTGGATTGCAAAATGTTGACAACGGTCCAAACATTGCCTGGATTGCCATCTGTTGGCAAAATTTGAAACTTTGCTACTTAATGAAGAAGAAATTTTTAGTGAGTTGTAATCTTTTGCAAATTTTAAAATTTGCTACCATTGTCATTTCATAGGGGCTGGTTATTTTCTTTTTTGCTGCTTAATTAATTAGTATGTTCTAATTTACTGTTATATTAAGAATTTTGTGCAATATAACGAACTAAAAATGAAAAATAATTAATAGTTTAAAAAACTAAAAACACGCTTTTATATGCAACCGAACTAAAAATTAAAAAAATAATTTTTCATTAAAAAAATATTTTCACTTCATAGTAAAAAGCGTGGGGTGCATTTTACTATTTTTTCATAACTTTTCCATCATAGATATTGGCAAATATAATAATTATAACATTTAATATATTAAGCACCCCACGCTTTTACTATGAAGTGAAAATATTTTTTTTAATGAAAATTATTTTTTAATTTTTAGTTCGGTTGCATATAAAAGCGTGTTTTTTAGTTTTTTTAAACATGGCCTAAAACTGAATCGGAAGTCAGAATTTACCCATCACCCTTGGATTTTTGCCCCAGCTACCACAGCTACCCTCTAACCAACCCCAGAGGGTGCATATTTCACTTTGTGCAAAAGTTAAAAATAAAAGTATCAAGTTACGTTTCTTGATGTCCTAAAACCGAATCTGAAGTTAGAATTTACCCATCACCCTTAGATTTTGCCCCAGCTATCCCAGCTACCCTCTAACCCACCCCAGAGGACGCATATTTCACTTTGTGCAAACGTTAAAAACAAAAGTATACAAATTACGTTTTTTTATGTTCTAAAAACGAACCTGAAGCTAGGATTTACTCATCTCCTTTAGATTTTGCCCCGACTACCCCAACTACCCTCTATGCCGTGCCGCCTCAGAGGGCAAGTATTTTATTTTTGCACAAAAGGTGAAGATAAAAGTATACACGTTTCGTTTTTGATATCCTAAAATAAAATATAATTAAGATATTTTTATATTTTTACTTTTGCATAAAGTAAAATCTTCGCCCTCTGAGATGGTTTAGAGGGTAGCTGGGGTAGCTGGAACAAAACCTAAGAGTGATGGGTAAATTCTGACTTCAAATTCGTTTTTAGGACATCGAAAAACGTAACTTGGATACTTTTGTTTTTAACTTTTGCACAAAGTGAAATATTCGCCCTCTGGGGCAAGTTAGAGGGTAGCTGGGGCAAAATCTAAGGGTGATGGGTAAATTCTGACTTCAGATTCGGTTTTAGAACATCAAAAAACGTAACTTTGATACTTTTGTTTTTACTTTACAAGTGAATATTCGCCCTCTGGGCGGGGGGAAAAATCTAAGGGTGATGGGTGAACCCTGACTTCAGATTCGGTTTTAGGACATCAAAACTTACCTAGGTAGGTCTGGTTTCAGATACAAGACTTTTTTTGTGTGCCTGTGTAATGGTTAAAAATTTTGCAAATATGTAACTTGAACAGAGTATAGATCTAACCTACTACAACGCGTTGAGGGCTACTTTTTGCTCATACAACATACAGGGTGCCCAGTTATTCAACCGACAAACTTTAAAGGTGATTCCATAATAAAATTTGGGAAAAAAACTTCATATAAACATATGTCCTAAACGTCGCAGTTTTTGAAGTACAGGGTGGTAATTTTTTATTTTTATTTTATAAGAACTTTTATACAAATTCAGATATTTTTAAAAAATTTGGGGCACCTTCTATGCGCCAGTAGACAATTTTAGGCATACAAAAAAATAATTTTTATTAGTGTCGTCCATAAGGGGTTTAGGTTAAATATGTTTTAAGAAACAAATTTAGATTATTTGGAGATTTAAAGTTAATTAAAGTTACCCAATTCAGTGTCTTGAGCGGTACCTCAACGAATAATTCTGAAAAAATAATAAAACGATTCGTTACTTTAAATATTACTTGTATTTAATTTAGTGTTTGCGGTTAATTTTATATAATAAATTATTATTTCCAGTATCCAGTCCAGGGGTCTGCAGTTAACTAAATTTTATTGTTCTCAATCTCAAAAAAATAGCACTTTTACCGAATTTAAAAACAAATTATTGTTTTTATGTTCGGTTTTTTCAATACATCTGGCAACAGTGACTATAAGAGTACGATAGGTTTTAATATAACTTTACTGTACTTACCACTACTACTAGGTAACAGATCTGGTAAATAAGGTAACTTTTTAATCAAAATAATACTATCGTATAGACTAGGAGACCAGCAAGCTAGCTATGGCATTCGAAATCAACACAGCAATCATTATGGGTATAATGTGGGTGATTTGGCCGGTCATTTCGAACACAATCACAGATACTGATATGGTATGGGTTACAGAGCCGGAAAATGCGGCGGCTCCTACTGTAGCATAGCCTCCTGGGATGATTTGGGCTACGTTGCCTCCGTATCTCATGCCTAAAAAGAAATTTTAACTATGAAGAATATTAATTAGGTATCCCTGGACCATTTTTACAAGTAGTCATTAGAAACAAGCTAATTTTTCGTAAGTAGCGTTATTTTGACGAGACGACCAACTTTTTCTTTACAACAATTTTTGTTGGTGGTAGCTAACAGGGTAGCAGAAATTAAATACGTTGATTTCATGAATATGGTGTTAAATTATATAAAAATTATTTAATCAACAGAAAAAAAAAAATCAGCTTGTTGTTATCTTTTTGCCTATTTACACCTTTCTTATAACTATACACACCTCCCCTAAAGCTAAGCATGTACAGGTAACATCTACAACTAATTTATTCCATTACTATACTGTTTTTACAAATTAAAGTTGCCACACCTGTTATACCTCATTTACAAGAACTTACTCTAAAACATTGAGGGCTCTTTTTGTCAACAACCACTGGTACTTCCCCCCTCTAACTCCCCCTATTTTTAACATTTTTTTATTTTCAGATTTTTGTCTTCGTTTACACACAATTATTGGGCTTGATTACAAATTTCATCTTTCTAGGTCATCTGTAAGTGGGTTAGGTTTTGATCTACTGTATATGTCAGTCAGTCAGTGGAAAATTGACGACTTTTGGACCTTTTTATCTTTATAACCGTTTAAGCAAGCTTTATGAAATTTGGGTTTCTAGTTGTCCTTATGGATATAAATAAACACACGTAGTTTCATGTGTTTAATAGTTTTTGAGTTATGGAGGAGTCAAAGTGGCACCGAGTGGTTCGTGTAATATTACACTCGGTGCTGTAGCTTTGCTTGAACTTGGCTTGACACGCTGCATACGCTGCCAGGTGTCTATATACTTTTTGGAAAATACTTACCAGTAGGAAACCACATATGCATAAGCTCTCCAACTATTCTACCAAACCCGGCTCCTATTTTAAATACTGGTATAAAACTTCCACTAGGAACTGGTATCGTGGAGCATACTATGGAGGCAATAAACTAAAAAGAATAACACCCTATATATTTAATTCGTTTTTTTATTTGTTTTTATGTAATACATTTAGGATTTTTTATTTTTTTATTGTTAAACTCCAATATAGTCCTTAGGGGAGTAATGAAATTGATTTTATGCTAAAAGCGGCCCCACAGACGATCAATATTATTGCGCAAAATTTCATATTGTACAATATTATTGACCGTTTGTCGTTTATATTGAGAGCTTGTACAATATATTGTGTCAATCAAAAACAGTTTGATTTTTATTGTGCACTAGTGATTTATTGCGTCTTGTGTGGGTAATATTGCACAATTATTTTAGTTTTCAAATACGAAGAGTATTTGTTTTGAAGATATGTTCTGTAGTTTGGCGGATACATTTAATGGATGGTACTTCTTTGGGTACACGCCAAATTGAAATTTAAAAAGTACTAAAAAACCAAAAAAATTTAAACAAGAAGTAAAAGATAATTAAAATCGACGTTTCGGTGGAAAATCTGCCACCGTTGTCCAAGATTAAACAACAATAAAATAATAAAAATGAAAACTTACTATTATGCAGGCTTTAAAATTCAAATTTTTTATGTTTTTCTCAGATGTCCCCAGAAAATTTACATTAAATGTCAAAACATGTATTTGTTTACAAAATAATTACACAAATATGGGTTCAAAAGCTTATTGGATAAAAAAATAAAGTTTTTTCTTATTTTTCAAACATGTTTCAATCAGCTACTTTTTTCTTATTCATGTTTTAACCGGTAGTTACATAACACAGCAGTTATTTGTGCAATATATTTAAATATAGTTTGCATAAAAATATATTTGCACTGTTTGAGACGACTGGCAATACTACTGTACGATATTTTACCGTAATATTGATCGTCTGTGGGCCTCTTAAGAACACTTCTAAAAGCTTTTTTAGGGGAGTTCTTTGACGAGTTTACCAGGAATATTTATATCGCCATACAGGGTGGGCCAAATTAAACTTGCACGCTTTCTAACTAATAATAACTTTTGTCTCCCCACTGTATATGAAAGCGGCGCTTTAATTCAGCCTGTCAATGTCAAATGTTTCGGTGTTTCGGGTTTCGGACTGTGCAAACGCGTCACTTTTTTATCGCACAAGTTTACCACAATGTTTACATGTAATTTTTTAAGTATTTCACAGTACCGCACTTTCTGTTTAAAAATGTCTCCAAAAAATTGTTTAAAAAAATTAAAATAAATAATAGTACAACAATCCCGCCATGGCTGCCTAGTTGCAAAGAAGAGTTTGCAATAGAACTGTAGAAATGTCTTGCGATGTTGCCAAATGAAGTGAGAAAGTGTCAATAGCTTAAAAAAGGAAGATACAGGACAAAATTCATATGAAAAATTAAGTTATTCCTTCTTCCTATCATAATTTGTGAAAAAAGGAAAATACCTAAACATAAAGAAGGCGGCATTCCTACAAAAAATACCATTGTTTCTCATGGATAATGGTGGGTCAATCACGAAATAGGCTTGGTGTTAATTCTTCGCATAAGAAGTTTGGCAACGCTGCTTGCTTTCATCAAGACTGTCATTTTTATAATGACGAACTTCAGTCTTATCAACTGACACGAAATGTGAATTTTCTTTACTTTAATTAATGGCGGACGGAAATATCTCATATGTGTGGGATAGTTTTCGAAAAATTTAATGCGTTTCAAAATTAATTTACATTTTCCTTTGGGCCCCAGTTTGCAGTGTATTAATGTTTTCTCTGTGTTTGACGTTGGTTTATACTGTTTTGTCCCCACCCGGCACCCCTGTTCACTCCCACCGTCCCGTAAATAAGTTTTTATTAATAATAAATTACATGACCTGGATTTTGGAAAACACGCACACAGATTTGTGTCATAATCGACCTATGGAGATACGCCTAGAAGAATTTTTTCGAAAATTTCATATAATACGCAAACCGCTATATCGAACTATTACCCAACATAGTACTAAACGCCTTTATCCACTATCCTAATATCAAAAATTACCAAACAACTTTAATTAACTATGACTTTTATGCATGCGACAAAATGCGAATGCAATTGACAAGTAGGCAATGTAACAAAACAGTCGATAAAAACAATTGATAAAACAAATGCATTGACTTTAATGTTCCTTGGCTCGCGAAAAAGAGTCATCAAATTCTCATCCTCTACTTATGAGCGACGAAGTTTTACAGAGCAAAGACACCTTCAATCTTGTGGGCGTCACATTTGAAAGTAACCTTAACTGGCATAAACACGGTATCTATAGCCACAGCGGCTTCAAAAAGCTTGGTTTCTTTCAGGCAAAGTATTTTACCGCTTCTAATTTATACACTTTATATGTGTCCCAAATCCAGAAATATCCCTTGGAATATTGTTCTCATATCTGAGGCATGGCGTCCCCAACAACCCTGAGCATTCTTGACTCTATTCAAAGAAGACTATTCGTCTCATTAATGATCCTTCACTTACAGAAAGGCTTCCCTCTCTTGCCCATCGTCGGGCTGTGGGGGATTATCGCTTTTATCAGGTACTTCCATGGCTTCTGCTCTGAAGGGTGTCCAGTATAGTTCCTCCACTCACGGTTCCCAACAGAGAAACTCGTGGTTCCCGCGCGTATGCATCCCTATACGGTCCAACTGGACAGGCCCCGAACTTCTCACTTTGTTCGTTCTTTTATCCCTAGAGGTTTCTAGATTGTGGAACCTGCTGCCCGCAGGAGGTGTCCTGTTTTTTTTGTCAGCAATGTATTACTGCCATTTTTAAGTGAGCGTAGATTATTCTGGTTACTTAATGAGTTGTTCCGTACCCAATAAGAGCAAACACAAACAATTCCTGCGGGTCAAATGGAAAATCCATTAAAAAATTAGTTTTGAAAACTGCCGTGTCAGCGCTTTTCTGAAGCCATGCTGTAAGAGTCTAAATGGTTGCCTTTACACAGCTGGACAAAAAACCCCTCCAGTAGTTTCCTGTACAAGAACGAAGTATGTTGTTGTTACTTCTATACTGAAAAGAACACCCACAAACAAAGATCAGGCATAGTTTTTGGACACCCAGTAGATCATTGACGTATTCTGGAAGAAATAAGAAGAAGTGCTAGATAACCTCACCTTAAAGAAGAGTGGCATTCAGGCTCTGTATCGATTGAAAAAGGACTTTTATCGGGTTGAGCGCCAGATGTTTGCTAGTGCCAATGGTAGCTAGTGCCAATGGTAGCTAACACCACTGGTATAGCGCCAGTGGTAGCTAGGGCCCTCTTCTTTAATAGTGAGGTTATGTTGTACATTTTCTTCTTACAAATTACCCCAATGTCTACTGACATCCCTATACGGGGACTACTTTACCTCCGACAGGCGCTGCCAAAACAGCTGGCTGCTCCAGCTGCACGCAGCTGCCATCTCAGTAGTCCTGCTTTTTCGTTTCATATATTCCTTGAAATCCTGTCACTGCCAACTTACTCAGCAACGTTGCTGAAATACAGCTATATGTACGAATGGACCTTCTTTTTTCTAATTAATTTTCCCACTACTAAATATGAAAAAAGATGTTATATTTGAAAACTGAAAAATAATTGAAAAGCATTAGATTTTAAAGTAGGTTTATTTTTTTACAAAAGAATCTATTTGGTTACATGCACGAGTTAAAGACAAAAGCAGCCCCAAATGTTGTCATGTTTATGTGATAACCAAAATGTATTTGGCTAAGTAAGAATAAAATAAAATAAAAAAATGATTTGCATGGCATGGCAACACTTGGATACATCACGTCTCCAGCGCAGTAATTTGACAATCTCTGAGTGTGGCCAATATTTTTGTCTTTGGTTCCAATCCACGAAGGCTAGAAAGCCTAAATACTAACACAATACCGTGGGTGTCTTAAGTAGAATGAAGAACTTTAACACGGGACTTAAAAACTTGAAGATTTGGGGAAGGAAAGACCTCCGCTGGCTTGGCAGGTTCCACAGTCTAGGAAACTCTGGGATAAAAGAACGAACAGAAATGGGTGCGTTCTCGGGGGCCCCTGTCCCTAATTGAACCGTATAGGGATGCATACGCGCGGCACCGACGAGAGTTTCTCTGTTGGGAACGCTGCAAGAGGAGGGACTATACTGGACAATTCGTCGGGTAAGAGCAGCAAAAGTATCTATAGAAGGCGATAGATCTCCCACAGCTCGACGATGGGCAAAAAAAAGAGGAGTCTTAGGTAAAGTAAAAGGATAATTAATAAGACCACGGACAGCCTTCTTTGAATGGCATCAAGAATGCAAGGGGGTTGCCTTGAGGGGTGCCATTCCCCAGACATGAGAACAATATATTCCAGAGAGGGTCGAATTTGGGACACATACAAAGTGTGTATAAATTGGAAAGGAGAAGAAAAAATACTTTTGGCTCAGGAAAAGAAATCCAAGCTTTTTTGAAGCCGCGGTGGCTATAGATACAATGTTTATGCCAGTTAAGGTTATTCTCAAATGTGATGCCCACAAGGTTAAATGTGTCCCCGCTCTGCAAAACCTGGCCACTCATAAGCAAAGGATGAGTGTTTGATGATTTTTTCGCGACAAGGAACACGATTGTGTTTTGAATGCATTAAATTTATCGAGATTTTTGGCACTTTAATCCAATATCCAAATGAGATCTAATGAAGAGATATCTGCATCGCCCTGCGTTTGCTTTCCAAGTCGGGTTGAGAGATTGGTTTGGGAACCTGAAAGTGGAGTGAAAGGAGTACTATCGTCAGCATAACTATGAATGGGATTGGTTGTGGAAGAAAGAAGGTCGTTGATGGGAAGAAGAAACAAAGTTGATTGCTAGAACTGAACCCTGTGGCACTCCAGCATTAATTTCGTGAAAGCTTGAAGAGTGTCCACCAACAATGACGTATGCGTCGATTAGAAAGATAACACAGAGCCAAGAGCAGAGTTTTGGAGTTTTTATTTAATTTAAAAATGCCTTGGAGATTTTAAATCTGGTACCATCGCATTTAAAGAAGTTTCACTTGAAAGGCCGTGTGCAGACCAAGTTTGCCTACGCTGTACGCCACTGAAAAACTTCATTATTAAAAAAAATACTACGTTTAATTGGTAAGTATCTTTAGCCGTCTTCCAGGAAGTGTTCACTTTACAACGCCGGAACCAAGCCCAACAGATAAATCACAGGAATACCTTGTACTTGTAATAGTTGCCAATGCTTATTTTACTGTTAAGTTAAAGCATAAAGGCAAAGAAGACTTACCTAAGGTGGCCGTTAATCCTATAACTTTGGCTACCAACGGTTTGGTCATCCCATGAATATTCCTTAAGTGCCACGCCTCTTAGAGGGTGTTTTCATTTCTGGTAATACATATTTCTACATAGATACAGGTGACTATTAAACATACCTAAATCACTTTTCCGTTTTTCACAAAAATGTAATAATATACAAGGGTATCCCATTTAGAATATTAAAGTTGTATGGATTAAACTTTTTGGGGAAATCCTGTATAAAAATCCCAGCAAACACTATTTGCCGGCAATATACATTTTTCATATTGGCATTGATGGTAAAGCATTGGCAATTGGTGGCAATATTATGCCAACATCTAATACGCATTAAAAGTCAACCCTAAATAAACACTGAATTGCCAATAAATTTTAAATGCAGGCGAATTGCCGGCAAGCATAGAAAAATGGCGGCATACCAGTCCTGATTAAATAAAGCATGCCTTTTTGTTGCAGGCAAATAAATAATGGATTTTTGAAGGCAAACCTTCAACACATATTCATACTTTTCAAACCATATTATTAATATTGGTATTTAACTAACATTAGAGCAATTTTTTTGATCTGTTTTATTTAAAATGGCAGTTAAACAACATTATTTTATGTTTTTTACATAATTTAAAGGAAATGGCCTTTTCATAACATTTTATTGTTACAAATCATGTAAATAAAAATTAAGTCAAACAAAATGTTTATTATGTATTTTTGAGAGAAAAATTACAGATGAAGCAGAATTGCTTTTGTTTGATCGCTTTGTGCAATTGATTTCTACGTGGTTTTCTAGCATTTTAGTTTCTATTTTAAAGAAGAGCTTTTAATAGACATAATTAAGTGTATTTATTAACAAATTAGTGTATGTGTTGTGTGATTAATTGGTGATGGCTAGTCGAGAAGGCGAGTTATTTAAGTAGACTGTTAGGAGCTGTAAACATTTTGTTTAAAACCTTTAGGGTTTGTAGTTACTTAAAAAAATTATATGAAATTAGGGAGTTGCCTTATTAAAAGTTTTATATACTTGTTAATAAAAAACATTATATGTATTTAATAGTTTTTTTACATTTAACTCCTTTAAAATATTTCTGTGTCCCTTAAATACTTACTATTTTAAGTGTTTTCTTTTGATTAAATATCTTTTTTTAAATTTTATTACATAACTTTAATTTTTATGGTTTATTGTTACTGTATAAAAATTTATATTATGTAATTTTTTAATGATAAAGTTTTCCTGCCTTTTTTTCTCATTTTTTTCGATTACAAAATTCTAAATTTGTTATTTAACTTTTGAGACATTCAACTTATAAAACTTGCAATACTTATTTAATGATAAATGCCATTATCCTAAACGCATTTTTTTCATCATAACTTATTAATGACGGATGCCATCACATTATCTGCAACACGTGGCCTAATAACGGCCAATTGCCCACTTTCGTGTCTTTTTGATACCTTTTTGCCAATGCCTTGCCATTGAAGAGTGTTAGCAATGCCAGTAAATTAAATGTACATGGCCGGCAAAGAATGTTATATAGGATGTGGATTTTAAGAGAGGAAAAAAAATTGACGTATTTCATCTTTTTGTCCACAAATTATTTTTCAAATTTTAATGGAAGAAAAAGAATTGCTAAATTAAACTGTGTGTGACATCAGATACATGGAAAATCGTTGTTTATTCTGCTAATACATACCTATAGGTTGTGGCGCCACCAAGTGTACAAATCCTGCACTGAAGAGTATAAGACACACTGGTAGACAAACCCAAGCTGCGTATTGCGCAGCAGGGTGGTATGTTAAGTCATTGTACAACCATATTCTTGCTGAAAAAAGCAAATAAGCTAAATGTCAAACTTTTTTCGTGGTAGCGAACATGATTGGGTCTTTGATGGTTTCAATCTCAAAAGGTGTTTTTAAGCAAATTACAAGTTTATGACATGTTTATGAGAAATAGAAATAGAAAAAATACGTACTTGAATTGCACATGGATATTCCACTATCCATAATAAAACTTAAAATTGCCATAATTATCCCTAATAAGGCCAAAAAGACCCAGTCCTCTCCCAACCTTGCAAACGTGTGTTTCCATAGGAACGATATACTTTTGCAAGCTTCCCTAAAAAAACAAAATTAAGTATACAGAGTAATTCTAAAATTGATCTACAAAACTACTGCCTGATAAAATAATAGCAGATTCCTACTTTAAGTACCTATGATACTCAAAAAAATTAATTACCCGACTTCTTTTTTATAATTTTTAACTTTTAGTGAGAGTAATTTTTAATTCCTTTTTTTAATGTTTATTTATTCCATTTTTTGTTTCCCAATTTATATTAGGTAGTATAAAGCAAATTTTATTTCAATCAATCTATTTTTAAAGCATAAAATTCAAACCTGCACTAATAAAATTGTCGCAATACCAATTTACACATCTAAACGGAACCACACACTCCCAATTTGATTACAGAAATGACGAAGTTGCTCTCTGCATCGCCGCATGTTGTGTCGTGTAGGTAGCTACACGTTTGTGATCATATTTTTTTAATTCAGTGTGTTCATGCAGACATGTCGTTACCAATCAAACACTTGATAACTTGAATTTGAAGAAATAATTAATTAACTGTTCATTATTTGATGACTTTTCTGCTTATGATAGTGATGTCATTTATTTATAAATTGGTAAAATTTTGTCGTTTTAATACATCATTGGAGGATTTTTGAGTATTGTACAGTGGCGGAGATAGAGCAGCAGGGGCTCTTGGGCAAAAAAGAAAAGGGGTCCCTAAAGCCTCTTTAAAAAATGTAAAGAGCAAAAAGGACCTCTTTACTTTTTAACTTTTTTCTTTGGACAAATCACGAAGGCTTAAACCTAAATACAACGCTACCGTGGGTGTCTTAAGCGAGGTAAGAGGTTTGTTGACACGGGACTTAAATACTTGAAGATTTGGGGGGGAAGGAAAGACCTCCGCGGGCAGCAGGTTCCACAACCTAGAAACTCTAGGGATAAAAGAACGAATAAAGTGGGACGTTCGGGGCCTGTCCAGTTGGACCGTATAGGGATGCATTTTCATGTTCTTTATATATCTTTAATGACACGGTCTGTAGCTGGATAACCATGGGGTTTTTAAAAAAAAGTAAATACTGGAACATATACAGGTCGGATAAGACCACAGTATAAAATTATTTTAGTCTATACAGGGATGTCTCAAAAAGTGTGACGTATCAAAAGTTATATTTTTTAAATGGAACACCCTATATTTTATGACGGTTTTAGATTCTACTTTAAAAAAATAATTCAAGTTTGTTTATAGTACTAAGTGTCAATTTTATTCGTTTTTGTGATATTTGATTTTTGAAAATGCAGAGGTAAAATTAAATTGATTTTACTTTAACACTTTAACACTTTAAACTTTAAAATGTGTAACAAGATTAGAAAAGTCTGCCACTTTATCATACGTAGGTCAAATCAAGATCAAATATTGTACAGGGTGATCAAAAATAATTTCAATTTTTCAGAAAATCAAATAGCCATATCTCTCTTATTTTAAATGGAACACCCTGTATTTTTACGTCACATGATGACAAATAAAATACTCTTTCAAATGGTGTATAGGTTGCCTATACCTATCTTTTGTGCTTTTTTAGTAAAATCTGTTTTTACAAATTTTTAGTCCAAATGTTTATTTAAATTAAAGTTGGCTGTGACATAGCAGCCATTAATACTTTCTTAGGAAAATAACAACGACCATTTATTGATTACTAGTGTTTTAGTCAGTTTAAAAGAAATTTCAATGATTTTAAATAAAAACCCTTCTTCTACAACAACAAGATGATATAATACTGGTAGGATGTGAAAAAATGGTTTACTTTAGTCTAGAGTTAATCTGAAAAATATTCCAGGAGAAACCATCTGATAACCTTAATAGTTGCTTTAAAAATTTGACACAGTGATTATGGATAATGGAAGAAACGAGTTATAGGTCACAGAATGTCGTCATAACTGACCAGAGGCGTTATTAGGATTGTTTAAAAACACAAGTTTTATCATTACCACATTCAGCTGAAATAAGTGTTATTGGAAGTAGCATTATAAGCAACTAATGATTTTTTTCTGTGAATTTTAAAAATAGTGGCAGATAATACAAAATCTTTTAATTTTGTGCTTTTTCCAACAAATTTACATTTTGCAATAACGGCTTAGTAAATAGGCATAGCTATATCACAGCCTACTTACATTTAAATAGACATTTGGAATAAAAATATGTTAAAACAGAATTTACTTAAAAAGTATAAAAGATAGGTATAGGCAACCTATACACCATTTGAAAGAGCATTTGGTTTGTCATCATGTGGTGTAAAAAAATACAGGGTGTTCCATTTAAAATAAGAGAGATATTGCAATTTGACTTTCTAAAAATTGAAATTATTTTTGATCACCCTGTATAATCTATGATCTCGATATGACCTACGTATGATAAGGCAGACTTTTTCCTAATCTTGTAACAAATTTTAAAGTTTAAGGAGTTTATATTGTTAAAATAAAATTAATTTAATTGCACCCCTGCATTTTGAAAAAAATCAAATATCACAAAAACAGAATAAAATTAGACACTTGGTACTATTAACAAACTTAAATTATTTTTTTATGTAGAATCTAAAACCGTCATAAAATATAGGGTGTTCCATTTAAAAAATATAACTTTGATACGTCACACTTTTTGAGACATCCTGTATAGAGTAAAATAATTTTATACTGTGGCCTTATCCGACCTGTATATGTTTCAGTATTTACTTTTTAAAAACCCCATGGTTATCCAGCTACATTTATATAAACAATAGGTCCAAAAATGTTCTGTTTTTCCAAGATACAGGGTGTTGAACTTTAAAAACAAAATCGGGTTTTTAATAATATCTTAAATATGTCTTATACAATTTTAATTAAATCTGGCATATGTTAAAATTGGAAGATCATTCCCAGCCCCAAACTAATTTTAATTATTAAGACCAGTGGCGGCGTGGGACGCCATATCGGCTGACAAAAGTGTACACGACTGTCTTTTTTTGCAACTTTTTTTTTTTTTCGTATGAAGCACCTAAAAATACATCTTTTCTGTTTCTTCATATTTTAACGTAGCTTGAATAGTTTTTTAGAAAAAAATCCGCTAACATCATAATCCTCTATCATACAAATATAAATTAGGGCTTTTTTTTTTTAATTAAGTGTTATAACTGCCTTACTAGCAATTATATGACAACAATTACAAATACCTAATTAAATAATCAATATATCTAATCTCCAAATTTTTACTGAAAAAAGTATTTTTACATTTTTTAAGGTTTTTAAAAGTTTAACACGATCCCATTTAAGCCTATGTTCGCTGTATTTTGTGACGTAATCTTTTTCCAAATTCTTGTTTACAATCGAACTGGAAGGTTTTTTCGAGGTTTGGTGTTATTTTTGCTTTTTAGTCATTGACTTTTAGATATGTTTAGTTTTTACTGTTTTATAGTTAAAATTGAGTTCGCCATTAGTACGGCAGTTACAGGTGAGAATTTTAAACCTGTCAACAGGGGTCACTGACCTTGAGGATTTTTTAAAGGAATTTACGTTTAAATCAACAGTTATTAAGGGTTAGATAGTAGTTGGCACGTCACAAACATAATCTATGTTTTCGGACAAATAGAAAAATTAACAGCGCTCCTTTATTGTAGAAAGCTTATCTCCTTGAGTCATTCTAATGATTTAATTTGACAATTTGTGATGTACTCCAGCGCCAAAGCAGCTAAGATTGCTATTTCAAAGTGACTCTAAACATTTTTTCCCCCAGTGTAGACTTAATATATTTGAAGTTAAGAATTAATTCGTATCCATTTTCAGTAACGTGATTTTTTAAAAATCTTGGGACAATTTACAAAGACGTCCGCGGGGCAGCAGGTTCAACATTCGAGAAACACTAGGGATAAGAAAAACAAAAAGTGGTGCTCGGGGCCTGTCCAGTTGAAACCGCACAGGGGATGCGTACTTTATAACTCCTAAAGTACCTATAAAAGCCATATAATCCCCGACAGCCCGACGATGGGCAAGAGGGGAAGCCTTTCTGTAAGTGAAGGGTCATTAATGAGGCAAACAGCTTTTCTTTAAGTGGCATTAAAAATGCTAAGGGTTTTAGAGGGGGACGCCATGTCTCAGATATGAGAACAATATTCCAAGGGAGGTCAGATTTGGGACACATATAACGTGTATAAATTAGAAGGAGAAAAATACTTTTTGGCTCGAAAGAGAAATCCAAGCTTTTGAAGCTGCCGTGGCTATAGATACAATGTGTTTATGCCAGTTAAAGGTTATTCTCAAATGTGACGCCCACAAGATTAAAGGTGTCTTTGCTCTGCAAAACTTGGCCGCTTAAATTCAATATTATTTATTTATTTTAATATACTATTATAAAAAAATATTGGTATCTTCATTTTCCTTACAAGAGTTCCTTGATATTCCTCCTCCTGAGGCGGCAAAGGATAGAACGCTGTGTAGTGGTCAAAGTGTTTGTGCCGATTTTTCTTTTTTGCGCACGAAATTTCTCAAAATCTTCCCAATCTGATCAGTGGCGTCCGTTTCATTTTCATCAGAAAATCCATCTGGCGGTTTATCCATGATTTAATTTATTTTACTTGAATTCACGAAGCTTACAAGATTTTTTACAAATAACTAATTAATAATAATTATTATTTTTATTATTTAATTTTAAGCCTTTTTTTCTAGAGCAATATTATCAACTTTCTGTAATTTTAAGCGAGTTTTTTGTTTAAACACATATTATTGTTTTTGTCATATTACCGAGGCCTGTCGTATGGGTTTATAAAAGTTTACAAAAAGCTTCTGTCGAAAACTATTTAATTGATTGATATCGAACAGGAGTACACTTTTTTTTAACTAACGGTCTAAGCTTTTCAAAAGTACCATTTTTATTCCTGTATTATACAGGGTAAAAATAATAATTAAAGCAACTATTATGTAAGTGGGGTTAATCCGCCGCAGGCAAACCAATGACTAACCCATATTAAATGGATGGTATTTATTTGGGTATCACGGCAAAATAAATCTCATGATTGTTATCAAATGCGTGTTGGCAGATTTTTGATTTATATAAAATTCTGTGTTTTTAATGTATGTTCTGTGTTCTTTTTATGCGCAGAAATTTCTCAAAATCTAATTAGCCAAACAAACATATTTTGACATTTAATGTCAAAGTTTTCAGAATATCCCAAAAACACATAAAAATTTTAAATTTTAAAGCCCTAAATAGTAGTCTAGAATTTTTATTTTTATTATTTTTATACCATATATCTTGACAACGGTGGCAGATTTGCCACCGAAACGTCGATTTTTTAATTATCTTTTACTTGTTTAATTTTTTTTTTTTTTTTTGGTTTTTTAGTACTTTTTAATTTTATTTTGGCGTGTACCCAAATAAATACCATCCATTAAATGAATCTGCCAAACTACAGAACATATCTTTAACTCATATTTATTATATTATAAAAATAATTAATTACACCAAGTACTAAATAGAGTAAAAACAAACTGATTTTTCAGCAGCGTCCTTTAAGGGCACATATCTCGGTAAAAGGAAGGTTTAGAACAAAAAAACTAGGAACTTGTCATGTTATTTTCTGCGTGTTCTATATGAATCTGGAATGTTACTCACATATTCTGGGACACTCTATCAGGGTGTACGCAGAAAATACATATTACAAACAGACGAAAGAAGAAAATTTAAAATACTGCCAGAGGCACTTTTACCTACAAAAGCTTTTTTTTATATTTTACACACCTACAAAACTAAGCCCTTTAGGACATATGTTTATATGAATTTTTTTCTTTTTCTTCTGTTGTAGAATCGCCCCAAAGTTTGTCGGTTGAGTTACTGGACACCCCATGTATGTAGGTAATTTGATTGAAATTGATGAAAACTTTGATGTCTATTGAGCCTAAACGGTGAGGTTTATCGACTTTAATAAAGAGTACCTTATTTTTAAAGTTTTGATTGTCTATAAAATGGCGCCCCAGCTTGCGATATCTATCAAAATAAAAGTTATGAGGTAAATAAATTTTAAGTTTTAGGTTAAGTGCCCTCTGGCGGTATTTAAAAAGTTACTTTGTCTTAAAATTTAGAATCTGCAAAGCTCGATTTGTGTGCCAAATATCAACTGGATTGGTTGAAAATAAATGCAATATGGCGAAAAACAAAATAAAATTGCACTTTAACGGCTTGTAACCCGAAACGAATGATTATTCTGAATTGTCTAAATGTCAAATTAAAATTATCCAATTTTCTTATTAATATCATAAGTCGACCCATGCTCTGGTGGGTGGAAGAACCTGCAATGTCATGTACGTATTGAAATACTCACTCAATTGGTATGACATTGAGATTTTGCACGAATTTGTTAACGCAATTTTTATTGTCTCGATATAAGTTGGAGGTTGGGAGATTCTTCGAAAAAATTGCAAAGGGATGCATAAGAGTGAAGAATTCTAATTTATACGCTTCTAATTTATACACTTTATATGTGTCCCAAATCCGACCTCCCTTGGAATATTGTTCCTATATCTGAGCATGCCGTCCCCACAACCCTAAGCTTTCTTGATTCTATTCAAAGAAGAGCTATTCGTCTCTTTAATGATCCTTCACTTACAGAAAGGCTTCCCCCTCTGCCCATCGTCGGGCTGTGGGGATTTGTCGCTTTTTATAGGTACTTCCGTGGCTTCTGCTCTGAAGAATTGTCCAGTATGGTTCCTTCACTCACGGTTCCCAACAGAAAAACTCGTGATTCCGCGTATGCATCCCTATACGGTCCTCAACTCGGACAGGCCCCCGAACTTCTCACTTTGTTCGTTCTTTTATCCCTAGAGTTTCTCGATTGTGGAACCCGCTCGCTCGCGGAAGTCTTCCCCAAATCTTCACCTGTTTAAGTCCCGTGTCAACAAACTCCCCTCTCTGCCTCGCTTAAGACACCCACGGTACGCGTTAGTATTTAGCGACTTTACCCTACGTGGGCTTGTCCAAAGATAAAAAAAAAGCTTAAAAGCCGTGACGCGACCGCTTGAGTGCTGGGAAAGGGGATTCGCAATAAATAGGGATGCGGAAAGTTGAAGCACTGGTATGTGATAGTTGTAGAAGGACGCAACTCGAAAAGATACGAGGGCATTTTTTTGGCTCTCTTCACTTTTCATTGTGACAATCTTTTTTGTGTATGACGAGCCAAAAAGCGCATATGTGAGAAGGGGGCGTAAAACGCAAAATAAGTAGTAAAGGGCGCCTTTTGGGGGCAAGGCGAAGACCTTTTGTTTGTTTGGTTATCCGGGATGCAAAGGGGCGCAAAATTTATAGTTCGCTTCTCTTCAAGAAAAGCTTTGTCCGGCACTGGTCTTGGCAGCGAGTTAGAGGAAATTTTTTGACACGAAATTTAAATACTTAAAGATTTGGGTGGAAAACAAATCTCCGTGGGCAGGTTTAATATCTTAAACTCTAGGGATAAAAGCTAAGAACAAAGTGGGAAGCTCCAGGTTCAATCCAGTTAAACTGTATATGATGCATACGTGTGCGCTCACGAGTTTTTCTGCTGAGAACCGCGAGTGCAGGAATTATACTGGACAATTCCTTAGAGCACAGGGTGGCCCACCATATTCGACACGGTCTGTAGCTGGATATACCATGGGGTTTTTAAAAAAAGTAAATACTGAAACATACAGGTCGGATAAGGCCACAGTATAAAATTATTTTACTCTATACAGGATGTCTCAAAAAGTGTGACGTATCAAAGTTATATTTTTTAAATGGAACACCCTATATTTTATGACGGTTTTAGATTCTACATAAAAATAATTTAAGTTTGTTAATAGTACCAAGTGTCTAATTTTATTCGTTTTTGTGATATTTGATTTTTTTTCAAAATGCAGGGTGCAATTAAATTAATTTTATTTTAACAATATAAACTCCTTAAACTTTAAAATTTGTTACAAGATTAGAAAAGTCTGCCTTATCATACGTAGGTCATATCGAGATCATAGATTATACAGGGTGATCAAAAATAATTTCAATTTTTTAGAAAGTCAAATAGCAATATCTCTTATTTTAAATGGAACACCCTGTATTTTTTTACACCACATGATGACAAACCAAATGCTCTTTCAAATGGTGTATAGGTTGCCTATACCTATCTTTTATACTTTTAAGTAAATTCCGTTTTAACATATTTTTATTCCAAATGTCTATTTAAATGTAAGTAGGCTGTGATATAGCTATGCCTATTTACTAAGCCGTTATTGCAAAATGTAAATTTGTTGGAAAAAGCACAAAATTAAAAGATTTTGTATTATCTGCCACTATTTTTAAAATTCACAGAAAAAAATTCATTAGTTGCTTATAATGCTACTTCCAATAACACTTATTTCAGCTGAATGTGGTAATGATAAAACTTGTGTTTTTAAACAATCCTAATAACGCCTCTGGTCAGTTATGACGACATTCTGTGACCTATAACTCGTTTCTTCCATTATCCATAATCACTGTGTCAAATTTTTTAAAGCAACTATTAAGGTTATCAGATGGTTTCTCCTGGAATATTTTTCAGGATTAACTCTAGACTAAAGTAAACCATTTTTTTCACATCCTACCAGTATTATATCATCTTGTTGTTGTAGAAGAAGGGTTTTTATTTAAAATCATTGAAATTTCTTTTAAACTGACTAAAACACTAGTAATCAATAAATGGTCGTTGTTATTTTCTTAAGAAAAATATTAATGGCTGCTATGTCACAGCCAACTTTAATTTAAATAAACATTTGGACTAAAAATTTGTAAAAACAGATTTTACTAAAAAGCACAAAAGATAGGTATAGGCAACCTATACACCATTTGAAAGAGTATTTTATTTGTCATCATGTGACGTAAAAAATACAGGGTGTTCCATTTAAAATAAGAGAGATATGGCTATTTGATTTTCTGAAAAATTGAAATTATTTTTTGATCACCCTGTACAATATTTGATCTTGATTTGACCTACGTATGATATGGCAGACTTTTTCTAATCTTGTTACACATTTTAAAGTTTAAAGTGTTAAAAGTGTTAAAGTAAAATCAATTTAATTTTACCTCTGCATTTTTCAAAAAATCAAATATCACAAAACGAATAAAATTAGACACTTAGTACTATAAACAAACTTGAGTTATTTTTTAAAGTAGAATCTAAAACCGTCATAAAATATAGGGTGTTCCATTTAAAAAATATAACTTTGATACGTCACACTTTTTTGAGACACCCTGTATAGACTAAAATAATTTTATACTGTGGTCTTATCCGACCTGTATATGTTCCAGTATTTACTTTTTTAAAAACCCCATGGTTATCCAGCTACAGACCGTGTCCTTTTATTAGCTTGGGTTGTCACTATCTATCTATCTATCTATCTATGTAACGGAATCTTTGAGCCTAATTTTTACCAACTTCCAGCGATTCAACTTCTTTGAAACTTTGCACACGTATCAAGGACCGATGACAATGCAATAATTTAAAAACAGTATCCCGTTATCCTGATTAGGACCGCCAGGATAAATAAATTTCTTTACAGATCCTCTGTGGTCCTCTTGACAAATGGCGAAGGAATTTTTTAGTGAATAAACTGGAGCATTTATTGTTAAAAAACTAATTGATATCGAACTGAAAAATGAAAAATAAATAATAGTTTAAAAACTAAAACACGCTTTTATATGCAACCGTACTAAAAATTAGAAAATAATTTTTCATTACAAAGAGTTATGTACATACTTCAGAATAAAAGCGTGGGGTGCTTAATATATTAAATGTTATAATTATTCTATTTGCAAATATCTATGAGGGAAAAGTTATGAAAAATAGTAAAATGCACCCCACGCTTTTTTACTCTGAAGTTTTATCTTTGGATTAAAACCACTTAGGCTAAAAGCCTAAATACTAACTTACAGTGGGCATCTTAAGCGAGGTAAGGGGAGTTTGCTTGGACACGGGACTTAAATAGATAAAGATTTGGGGGAAGGAAAGACCTCCGCGGGGCAAGGCAGGTTCCACATTCTGGAAACTAGGGATAAAAGAGCGAACAAAGTGGGAAGTTCGGGGCCTGTCCAATTGACTGTATAGGGATGCATACGCGCGGGAACCGTAAAGTGGAGGAACTATACTGAACAATTTTTCTGGAGCAGAAGCCATTAAAAAGCGATAAATCCGCCAGAGCCCGACGATGGGCAAGAGAGGGAAGCCTTCTGTAAGTGAAGGATCATTGTGAATAGCCTCTTGAATCGAATTAAGAATGCTTAGGGTTGTGGGGGGACGCCATGCCTTAGATATGAGAACAATATTCCAAGAGAGTTCGGATTTGGGACACATATAAAGTGTATAAAGAAGGGAGAATTACTTTTTGGTTTGAAAAGAGAAATCGAACCTTTTTCAAGCTGCCGTGGCTAAGCAGATACAATGTGTTTATGCCAGTTACATTTAAATTAAAATCCTGGCAGCAGAGATATCCGCATCACTCCACATTTGTTTTCCAAATCAGGTTTAGTGATGGATTTAGGGAAACTGAAAACTGGAGTGAACGATACTATCGTCGGCGAAACTATGAATGGAATTAGTTGTGGACGAGAAGGTCAGTAATGTGAAGAAGAAACAATGGTGGTGCCAGAACTGAGCCCTGAGGTACTCCAGCATTTACTTGGTGAAATGAAGAATGGCCGTCCACAATAACTGAGCGTAAGTACAGAGTTTAGATGAAAGACCATAGGAGGGATAATTGTTTTACAAAACAGTTTAAACAAATATGGGTTCAAAAGCAATAGAAGAAGAAATTAAGGTTTTTCTTCTTTTTTAAACATGTTTCAAGCAGCTACATTTTTCTAATCTATGTTTTAACCAGTGGTTACAAAACAAAGCTAGTTATTGTGCAGTATATTGAATATAGTCATTACGCAAATATATTGCACTGTTTGGGGACCACTAGCAATATTAATGTACAATATTTTGCTCAACAATATTGATCGTCTGTGGGCCCCTTAAGATAGGAGTGAGTAAATTACATGATAAATAGTGTATATATTTCACTAATCTGACAATTTGAGATGGAAGTAAAGAAAGCCGAGGGTTGCAAAGTTGTAAAAAAGTATAATGAAAATTATATAATCCGATGCGATCCAAACTATTTTCACGAGCCGAAATAATAACAGTATTTCTTTGACGTATTTAAAAATCTATAGCTACTTCCCCCACCAATGAAAAAGTATACATTATATAACATTTTTTTCTTCTTATTATCTAAGCTCTGCAACCCAATAGGTCTCTATGACGCTCGAGTAAATCCCCATTTAGCTTCGTGGGCTCCCCTACTATAATTTCACAACCAATCACCATCATCGATATCACTTTTTTTAAGTTGAGACACATAACTTTTTGACTCTTTGCTGCTTTAAATTTGAAATCATAAGTAAATTGCAACTTATTTAAAAAATATAAAAAATCGCAAATTGCGGGTTTTGAGAATTATTACATGAAAATGTTAAGAATGTTAAATTCCAAGCAAATAATAATTATAGGTTGTTAAAGTTTCAAGTTTAATATCTAATTAATCGTTTATACAGGGCGTCCCAACTCAATTTATACACGAAATAACTTCGCTTTTATACAAGATATAAGACGAAACATAAAATAAAAAATGTTGTTTGAACGCACCTATTTAATTGACATTTACAACGTTTATATCGAATAGTTCAAGCTGGCTTGAAAACAAAGCGGCTTTGAAGCGATTTCCAAGTCTACGTGTTTATTTCGGTGGCTTGAAAATCGAGGTCAAGCATATTTCAGGCCATCGTCGTACGCATGGGGCAGTTTTGCATCCAACTTCACCGTAGACATCAAATGAAAAACAAACCTCACTTTTTAATTTGTCCCGTTTTGTGTGCTGTTGTTGGTGTGAGCGTGTTTTAAAGTTTTTTCACCTGTTTTTCCACTCATATTTTGTATAAAAATGTCAATATCATATATGAAATTGACACTGATGACGTTCGAGGAAGCATTCATCTGAAGTTAGGCAGTTATTAAGCCCGCTTGAATCGTTTATATCGTGTTTCTAATCGGCTTCAGTGAAGTCAACCCTACTTATTTTTCAGACTTGACTTGAACGATTCAAGTCACTTTCAAGCGCTATCTTTTTCAAGCCACTTTTAAAAGCCGCTTTAACTCAAGCTAGCTTAAACTTTTCGA
This sequence comes from Listronotus bonariensis, assembly GCA_014170235.1. Lineage (NCBI taxonomy): Eukaryota > Metazoa > Arthropoda > Insecta > Coleoptera > Curculionidae > Listronotus > Listronotus bonariensis. The sequence continues at coordinate 59,139 of JACEGR010000701.1, forward strand.
TATAAACGTAGTGATTATTAGTTTACTATACAAGGTGTCTCGGAAAAAGGATTCTCATTGTTATATTTTATATAAATGAAATTTTTCGTCCATCTGTCCTCTTAAACCCCATCCGTGGACAGTCTATACAGGGTGTCCGGGAAAATGTGGGAAATCTCTCGCACACGTATGGAACAGATGAAAATAACACTACAAGTTCCTATAAAATTTTTCCGTTTAAGCCCCCTGCGGAGATATGATCCCCTAAAGGGGGCAGCTAGAAATCGATTTTTCGTGAATAACTTTTAAAGCGCTCTGTATAATTTGATAATATTTTAGTACGATGCATACTAGTAAAGACCTCTTAAAATAGTGCCCTTGAAACTTATGTCGCTTCTTTAGTTTGCCAGGGACGGACTAGTTTTCGCACATTATTGATAATATTTTTACGCCCTGTATGGTGAAGACACAAAAAATATGTTTTTGGGTAGTTTAAACCTTTTGCTAAAAAAAGGTACTCTTGTTTGACATCGATAAAATGAGCCGTTTTCGAGTAAAAATTATTTTAACAATAAGAGTTTATTTCTGACCTGCTACGAGAGTACTTTAATACTGAATCAAAATTACAAATTACATCGAAAATAAAATATTGTATTATTAAACAAGAAATAAACTCTTATTGTTAAAATAATTTTTACTCGAAAACGGCTCATTTTATCGATGTCAAACAAGAGTACCTTTTTTTAGCAAAAGGTTTAAACTACCCAAAAACATATTTTTGTGTCTTCACCATACAGGGCGTAAAAAATATTATCAATAATGTGCGAAAACTAGTCCGTCCCTGGCAAACTAAAGAAGCGACATAAGTTTCAAGGGCACTATTTTAAGAGGTCTTTACTAGTATGCATCGTACTAAAATATTATCAAATTATACAGAGCGCTTTAAAGTTATTCACGAAAAATCGATTTCTAGCTGCCCCCTTTAGGGGATCATATCTCCGCAGGGGGCTTAAACGGAAAAAATTTTATAGGAACTTGTCGTGTTATTTTCATCTGTTCCATACGTGTGCGAGAGATTTCCCACATTTTCCCGGACACCCTGTATATAACATTTCGCTATCGGTTAGAGTATAGTTGGATCCACATTTAATTCATTCTGAAAGCAGTACCGCAAAGTACACAAAAATGATAAAGTAAACAAAGCTTTTTGAAAGCACATACCCTCCGACAGAGCCTGATTTAATAATTTTTTAGATTAATAAGTAAAACCATTGCGAAAACACGTATCATGCACTTAAAAATCTTCTTATTTCGTCTCTGACCTGTCATAAACTCTGTAGCTCGTGGCGTACTCGTCGGGTTGAATATTTTTGCTGCAATAAGCGATAGTTTACAAAAGGGTTTGTTTACTTTATCACTTTTTCCGTACCCTTGCGGCGTCGCTTTCAGAATGAATTAAATCTAGTTTCATCTATACCTGAGACAGCAACGTCTTCATTTATTTTATTTTAATATTTGGACAATCCACGAAGGCGGAAAAGCCTAAAAGCCAACGTACTGTGGGTGCCTTGTAAGCAGGAGTAAGAGGAACTTTGTTAACACGGGACTTAAACTTGAAGATTTGGGAGCGAGAGAGAAAGACCTCCGCTGGCAGTAGGTTCCACAGTCTAGAACCGGGATCTAGGGACGAACGAAATGGGAAGTTCGGGGCTCGTACAATTGGACCGTATAGGGATATACGTGCGGCACCACGAGCTGCTCTGTTGGGAGCTGCAAGTAGGAGGGACGTATACGTGGACAGTCTGCCGGAGCAGTTGCTCTGTCGGGAGCTGTCTGCAGAGGGAGCGATGGATCTCCCACAGCTGGACGATGCGGCAGGAGCAGAAGTCGTGAGTAAGTAGCGATCATGAATGAGACGAATAGCCCTCCTCTGAACGGCATCGACGAATGGGCTAAGGAAGTCTGTGAGGGATGTGCGGATTCCCCAGACATGACGAACAGCCCTTCTCTGAGATGGCATCAAGAATGCTTGGGACTACAGGGTTGTAGGGGGATGCCATTCCCCAGACAGGGGAACAATACTTCCGGCTTGCGAGGCCGAAGCTTTTGGCGCCGCGGTGGCTATAGATACAATGTGTATGCCAGTTGGAAGGTTATTTTCAAATGCTTGTCGGCCCGCAAGAGGTTCAAGCACGACGTCCGCGGTGGCCATAGAGTACAACTGTGCTTGTGCACAGTTGGGTTATTTTCCAAATGGGGCTTACGAGTGTTTAGCGTGATCCCCGCTCTGCCGACAACCTGGCCACACATAAGCAAGATGTGTGTCTTGATGATGCTTTTCGCGACAAGTGAACGATGATTGTGTTTTGGACGCATCGAGTGCACGAGATCTATTTGGCGCTCAATCCAATGTGAAATTGAGATACCTGCATCGCTCGGCGTATCTGCCATCGCCCACCCGTCGGCCTTCCGTGTGAGATATTGGTTTCAGGAACCTGAAAAGTGGGAGTGAAGGGTACTATCGTCAGCATAACTATGGAATGGGAGTTGGTTGTGGAAGAAAGAAGGTCGGTGATGTAAAGAAGAAAACTAAGTTGGTGCTAGTACCCCATTAAATATCATGCAATCTTTCTAAAGCGTGTGTCTTCTTCTTTGCCTGCCTTCAAATTGTCGAGTGATGACGCCAATAATGTTCAAATTATTTTTATTTATTATTAATTTTTTTGTTAGAATTTGGTGATAACTTTAAACTGATTCGACTTTAAATTATTCCGGGTTTGAATTAACGAGAGTCGACTGTATATTGTTTTTAAACCATTTTTCGCGATGTATTCAAAGAGCTGGAATGGGTGACGTATATGACGTCTCTGCTTAGCAAGAAAATGTAATGTTTTTAAAACGTTTTCAACCGTATTAACACCAAAAATGGCTCAAATCTTTTATATGAACCCAAATACCTCTTTATTTATGTCAAATTTACCGCTTTAAATAATTTTATTAAGACAATTGAAAGATTAGGTTTAAATTGCATTTGTTTTAAGTTATTTGAACTACTTAACTTCTTATTTATTTCCTGAGGTAACTAGATAAACGCTTTTTAAAACATATTATGCAAGCAAACTTAATAAATTTTAACATGTTTGTATTGCATTCGGTTTACATAGAATAAGAATAGAGATACGAATAGGAAGAGACCTGCAAACCTCTGTTTACCGGCAGTGGCGGATTAAGAGTTTCCGAGGCCCTGAGCACAGAGGCTGTGTAGGCCCTCTATTGCTTAAAGGTGGAAGGAAATATAAAATGAAAGTTTATCAAAATAGGAAATGTAGTAGGTATAATTTAAAACTTATTCCAGAGCAAACTCCAGAGGTTACATCGTAGAGATTTATCTGACGGAGTAGTCTGCCTCAACACATAATGCTAAAGAATTAAGCTTGTCTTGACAGATTTTGTTCTTCGTGGGTTTCTTAATCTTTTCAGTTGTGAGATGGATCGTTCAGCAGAGCAGTTAGTAATCATTAAGCTGTGAAAGATTCTAAATGCTGCACCTTCGACCAACATTCTAAAACTTTTTTTGCCTCCCTGGAATGATTGTGGCTGGATTTTATATATTTTGGCCTGCTGAGTCCAGATCTGGCTTCAGATTTTCGATATCAGCCTTCAATAATGAGGGAGAGACACATGTTTTGATATTAAGCAAAATTCAATAAAAACTCACTTTAATACTGATTTATTAATTTAAAAAATAAAAACGTATGATACATTTTAGTAACAGTTAATTTATGTTCAGTATAAACATTTTCAAGTGTTATTTTATTTTAATATTCATTTCCTTGAACTCTTCCTTTTATAAGAAAGACTGGATGTGTCTCGTATTAGGGTCCAGCAATAGTCGGCTAACATATTCGGGCTCCACTTTCCAGTATATCTTTTCTCTATCGATGCGATGTCTTGGTGAAATCGTTCCCCATGCTCGTCCGATATAGCTCCTAGATTTTCAGGAAAAAAGTCCAAATGGGAATGGAGAAAGTGAAGTTTTAGGGACATGTTGCATTTTAAAATATGATAGGCCGTGAGCAGTTCTTCCACGAGTTCACGATAATTTTCTGACTTGGTGTTTCCAAGAAAATTTTTGCAAACACTTTCAAATGCATTCCATGCCCGTCTTTCATGGTCACTTAAAATGTCCGTGAAGTTGGCATCTTTAAAGAGTTGCCTAATTTGGGGACCAACAAAAATTCCTTCTTTAATTTTGGCTTCACTTATACGTGGAAATTTCTCTTTTAAATAGTTGAAAGCATTTCCGTTTTTATCCAGTGCTTTTACAAAATTTTTGATCAATCCTAACTTTATGTGAAGTGGAGGTAAATATATTTTTTCTTTCTGAACTAACGGTTCTCGGGTCAAATTTTTAACTCCAACTTCTATTTTTTCACGTGGAGGCCAAACCTTTATTTTATAATGTTTGTCTCTTGCACGGCTGTCCCACTCACACAAAAAGCAGCAGTATTTTGTGTATCCTGATTGCAGTCCTGTCAATAACGCTACCACTTTCAAATCTGCACATATATTCCATTTGTGATCTTCGTACTTTATACATCTGAGTAACATCTTCAGATTGTCATATGTTTCTTTCATATTTACCGAATGAGCTATAGGAACTGATGGATGTTCATTTCCATTATAAAGTAAAACAGCTTTTAGACTTGTTTTAGACGAATCTATGAATAGTCTCCATTTATCGGGCGTATATGGTAAGTTCAGTTCGACCATTAGGCCAGGAATATCATGGCAAAATATTAAATCACCGTCCGCTGCAAAAAAATTTGTGAGAGTAGATTCCCTTTTTCTGTAGATGGACACCTTAACTCCTTTTTCCAAGAGGTTCCACTGCTGCAGGCGGGATCCGAGAAGTTCCGCTTTTGTTTTCGGGAGGTCCAAGTCACGAACAAGGTCATTCAATTCACCTTGAGTGATTAAATGAGGTGTATCGGGCAAATCAATGGAACTAGGGATGTAGCTTGGTCCGGCTTCTGGCGAAGTACTTCGAGAGTCTGATTCCGAATCAAGCGTGTAACTCTCAGGTGGTTGGGGAATGGGTAATGAATTGTCATGGGGTACTGGTCGCATTGCAGACGGAACATTGGGATACTGAATGGTACGCTTAGTTTTGCTAGTAATTCCTTTGATATTCGTCATGCAAAAATAACAATCATCTACGTGATTACGAGGTTCCCTCCAAACCATTGGAACTGCGAATGGCATAGATTTATGCGTACCTTTTAGCCATCCCGTCAATGTTCTCGAACACGAACTGCAACACACTTTTGGGGCCCAGGACTTATCTTGATCGCCAACTTTACATCCAAAGTACAGTTCATAAGCCTTTTTTACTAGTGAAGATATCGGTTTTTGGTACGCCTTCGCGGTAACTTCGCCACAAATATAACAGAATTTATCAGCTTTATTAACACAAATTCGCGTCGACATTTTTCTTACACGTAGATCTAATCGAAAAATCAACAGATGTTTACTAAATGATTATAAAATAACGACTAAAGGGATATTTCAAGCATAGATCCAACTACCTGTCCATAATAATGGGTCGCCCATTTATTACCCCTCTACTAGACCCTTCCGAGAAATCTGAGGCTAATAAAAACATTTGAGGGTTAGTTGTATATTAGTATAAGTCCAAATATTACAAATCACACGAATTTTTTATAGGGAGGATTTTTCAGGTCCAATCCACCCTCTCCCCCTTCGGACTATGCTTTCCAGGGCTTCGTCGGCGGAAAATCTGGATAATCGAGCTCGTAGCTCCCAGAAATTCCAAAAAAGAAATCAAATAATTCAACAATCGATGCAATTCATAAATTGTCGGCTGTGCAAAACCAAGATCTGCTACTGGTGTCACAGTGTAACCTTCCACTTTCACTACTGACAGTTCCCATGGCACGCCCATCTATTTCCGCCTTTTTGAGAAATACCTCGTGTTCACCACCAAACGGAGAATACCATCAGCTTATAGAAATCTTCGCTCACAGCGCTTAGATCAGAAGAAAGAGGCCGTCAATTTAGCGTGAATCTTTCCTTGATCCCCGAAGGTAAAAAACGTTCTTACAGCACCTATAGCCGCCATTTCGGGAAGAACTTCGTGAGTCCTCTACCAAATCAGAAATCCCCAGCGTGTTTTAATACGTATTACTTCATTAATATTGCCATAATTAATGTAAACTACCAAATCCCAAGAAATAAAAAAAATAATAATAATGTTTATGATAAGTAAATTGTTGATTCTGAATGGTACGGACGCGGACGTTCAAATGGGTTCATACAAATACAATGTTATTGGTTTGAAATAATATTTTTATATAGAAATGATGCAAAGATCGATCTATTTTTATTTGGTATACAGGGTGTTCATAAATTAATGATACACAGAGAAAACATAAATTTGTTACGTCACAATATTAAGATTTAATCAAACATGTTCAAAAATTGATAATAATAAAGATCCAGTGTACCAGATTAAAGAAACATTTTGTTATTTATTTAATTTAATTTTGTTTTAAACTATCTTAGTGAGTAGGTGCTTCTGGTGTATTTGGGGCCAAGGCCCAAAGCGACTTTTAGCCTCCCATTCAGGAAGGCAAGCCACTGTATACCAGGCAGAAATATATGCTATTCTAGCATGCGTTCAAGAGAATATGAGAAGAGGGTATCACAACCACATCATTAACATTCTCACAGACAGCCAGGCTGCTCTAAAAGCCTTGGATGCCCATCGTATAACATCCAAAATCACGATGGAGTGCCTGAATAGTATCAAAGAGCTCGCCGCCAGGAACAACAGGATAGAACTTCTGTGGGTTCCTGGACACTCGGGAATAGAAGGCAATGAAAAAGCAGATGAACTAGCGAGAGCTGGGTCGTCTAGAAGGTTCAACGGTCCAGAGCCAGTACTCGGACTGTCCAAAAAGGTGACGAAAACAACGATAAGCAGATGGTCTCAACAACAACATCTTGCTCGTTGGCATACATCACCTGGCCAAAGACATGCGAAGGAGACACTGGGCGATCCTTCCAAGGAACTAAAAACTGAGGTCCTCCAGCTGGAGCGCACTCAGCTAAGACAAGTAGTAGGACTTCTGACAGGACACTGTCATCTAAGGAAACACTTGCAAAAAATGGGCAGTTACAATGGACCCATAACATGCAGGCTTTGCGGGGAAGAGGAGGAAACAGCCTCACACATAATATACAACTGCATTGCACTGACACGCAAAAGACACAGTCTATTTGGGAACATACATAGCGGGAACCCGCTCCCGCATGAACATCTTGGCAGAAATCTACTAAACCTGATAAAGGGCAGTGGACTTCTGTAACAAGGGAGGGGTGCACAATAAGCCAATAGGCTGCAGTGCAAACATGGTGTACAGGGTGTCCCATTTTGGTTGTCCCTTATGGGAAACTTGGAAACCATAAGAGATATTAAAAATCTGATACCCCATCCTCGAGCTCTTTTTGGAGAAAACATTTATGGTAAAAACAGATCATCGCTATCGCGAAGCGTTTCAGAGATACAGGGTGATTCTCGATTTTTCACTTTTTGAAAAGGCCCTGTAGCTTTGTTGTTATTACAGATACGAGAAAACTAATTGCACATTATAAAGACACTTTTTTTCCGTAGAATCCAGTGGCGTAGCCAAAAATTTTTTGAGCTGTCATTTTTGACATATGACCCAAACATGTTTTTTTATTAGGGACACCCTATAAATGATTAGGTAATTAAATTGCTTGTTTTTTCTGATTAAAATAATATATCATAGTAGGTGGTTTAATAAATTTTTTACGTCAAATATTGGAAAAATTATGATTTTAAAGACGCATTGCGGCTTCTATCTGTTTTTAAATTGTTTTATATTTTTCTTTAAAAACAATACTGCCATCCCTCAACTCAGGAGACATTTCCGTAGAAAAAAAAAAAAAACAAAAAAATTAATTAATTAATTATTTTTTTTATTTTATTTTTATTTATTATTTTTTTCTACGGAAATGTCTCTGAGCTAAGGGATGACAGATTCCTTTTAAAACAAAAATATAAAGACAATTTAAAAAGCAGATAGAAGCCGCAATGCGCTTTAAAATCATAATTTTCCAATATTTGACGTAAGAATTATTAAACCACCTACTATGATATATTATTTTAATCAGAAAAAAACAAGCAATTTAATCACCTAATCATTTATAGGGTGTCCCTAATAAAAAAAAACATGTTTGGGTCATATGTCAAAAATGACAGCTCAAAAAAATTTTGGCTACGCCACTGGATTCTACGGAAAAAAGTGTCTTTATAATGTGCAATTAGTTTTCTCGTATCTGTAATAACAACAAAGCTACAGGACCTTTTCAAAAAGTGAAAAAATCGAGAATCACCCTGTATCTCTAGAAACGCTTCGCGATAACGATGATCTGTTTTACCATAAATGTTTTCTCCAAAAAAGAGCTCGAGGATGGGGTATCAGATTTTTAATATCTCTTATGGTTTCCAAGTTTCCCATAAGGGACAACCAAAATGGGACACCCTGAGGATTTTAAAGTGTTACAATGCGATATCTCTAAAATGTGTTGCACGATTTTAACAAAAGTTGGTATGGGTAACAAGTAGCAAGGGGGACATACTCTGACGTAGTACTTAAATTTTTACCTCCTCCAGTTTTTGACGGGTGGGGGTAACTTCAGAATTTTAAATGGAAAGGTGTAGTTTTTTCTATGAAATTTTAATCAGCATAAACAACTACATAAGTGTACAAAAAATTACTTCATTTGCTTTACGGGTTGCATACTTATCAATAATCAACTTTTATTTTAAAAATTTTAGTTTATTCTTCGTCAAAAATTATGTATGTAAGCAGAAAATTGTTGCATTTGGTAGTTACTTAGGTTACGACCTACTCTGTCAAGTAGTGACATTTGTGTCAAAAATATCTCTAGTCTCTCTTCAGATCTCTTCAGATATGGAGCAAAACTACGACATTGAGATCAATATGTTATTAATTTTGGGTGAATGTAGGAAGAATTACCGGGAAGCTGCACAATTGTGGGCTGTCAGGTTTCCTGCTATTCCTAAGTCCCACATGGCATTTAAGAGGCTGGAAGACCGAGCTCGCAATACTGGAAACCTTCGTGCCAAAAAGAGAATTCGGCGACGAACTAAAACCAGTGAAGACATGGCCGTTGGAATTTTGGGCGCCATTAATTTAAATCCCCACGTTGGTTCCAGAGAACTTGCTCAAGATTCGGGAATGTGTCAAAAATCAGTACTAACTATTTTACATTCCTACAATTTTCACCCTTATCACGTTAGTCTTCACCAAGAACTGTACGGCGAGGATTTTCAAAATCGAGTAACATTTTGTACCTGGTTAAGGATGAAGATTCAAGAAAATCATGCTTTTTAACACAAGTGATTTTTTCTGATGAGGCTACGTTTACTAATTGTGGTCAGGTAACTATTTATTTGCCACTAGGATATTTTTGCATTTGGTATTGCAATTCGCATTAATTTTCTGCTTTTAATTTAAGGTCAATAGACACAATATGCACTATTGGGCAGCTGAAAATCCACACTGGATTAGGATGGTGCCAAATCAGCATCCTTGGTCAGTGAATACCTGGTGTGGTATTGTTGCAGACAAAGTAATTGGCCCACATTTTTTTGATGGCCCACTAAATGGGGAAATGTACAATAACTTTTTAAATAACAATTTGCCGCAGCTTCTAAATGACAATGGAATTAGGCAAGAAGAAGTGTGGTTTCAGCAAGATGGTGCTCCACCACACTTTGCGCGGCAAGTACGAGATTCTCTGAATTACATATTTGGAGACAGGTGGATTGGGCGAGGTGGTCCTGTAAACTGGCCTGCTAGATCTCCTGATCTGACCCCCTTAGATTTCTTTCTATGGGGATTTATAAAACAAAAAGTTATGGCTACAGCACCAACCACACCAGAAAACATGAAAAACCGTATTCGACAAGCTTGTACATTAGTAACTGCCGACATGTTAAATCGTGTGCGCAACTCCTGTCAAAAAAGAATTTTGAAATGTTTAGAAGTCAACGGAGGCCACTTTCAACACCTTTTGAAGCATAACCAGCGTTAATTTTAAATATTCTAATTAATTTATTGTTTCGTTTATTATTTCCTTAAAAATTCGTTACTAGGCAACCAGTAAAGCAAATGAAGTAATTTTTTGTACACTTATGTAGTTTTTTATGCTGATTAAAATTTCATAGAAAAAACTACACCTTTCTATTTAAAATTCTGAAGTTACCCCCACCCGTCAAAAACTGGAGGGGTAAAAATTTAAGTACTACGTCAGAGTATGTCCCCCTTGCTACTTGTTACCCATACCAACTTTTGTTAAAATCGTGCAACACATTTTAGAGATATCGCATTGTAACACTTTAAAATCCTGTACAGGGTGTCCAGTTTTCGTGTGTTTTCATATCACCAGCTCCCTTACTATAAAGATAGAAAGATGGGGTTTGCGGCTTACTGTCCTATTTTTATGAAACTTTCATTGCCGCAAACAGAAATTTTCATAGCCCCCTTGTTTCTGACATACAGGGCGATTTTGAAAATTTGTCATTTTGACGGTCCCCGTATCTCGATTATTTGGTAACTTTCAATAAAGTGAAAATGGATTGTTATAGAGTTTTTACGTAGAATTCAGTGGCGTAGGTAGTTTTTCTAAAAGTTTTGTTTTTGAGTTACGACCCAAACTTATGTTTTTTTAAATGGGACACCTATATATTATTTTTTATCTTATTCCCCTTTACAGGCTTTTCAAAAATATATAATAGTCCATATTTATTTTTTTAAATGGAAAATTTTAACATTTTGTAAAATTTATCATTTTCCGATGGTCAATCACGGATAGCCATGACAAAAACAAAATTCTGTAAATGCCCATTATGGATTGTTATTGTTGTCAAATAGTACTGTTATTTGTTTGATTTGGGATTTTTGTTATGTGGAAGTTTACTTTATTATTTTGTGAAAAATTGCGTAACATGACAGAAAATACAGATATGAGAATTATGAAAAACACGATATATGTTTGTTTTATCCAAGCTAATGAAGACGCCAACGTAGCCTCGGAGCTTTATTTTAATCGGTAGGCAGTTTAACAGTATTATATGCCTATAGGTTAGAGTAGCCTTCTAACAATGATATATTATAGGATGTTTTTATTATAATGTGAGCATATCGGATGATTTGAATAGATTTTGACATTGTAATATTCAGCATTAACAAAAAATTGATATGTAACATTAATATTCATAACAAATATAAAAATCTTAATCATTATCTATCTATCTAGCTTGTTGTTACATATCTAATTATTTCGTAGGTATCAGAAAGACATCAACCCGATAAAGAATATTTCATAATATCAAAGCCAATCTCATTGAACACGGATCTTTTAAAAAACCCAGGCTCTACTGTTACAACAAGGAAAACAGGAAGAAAATGAAATAAATGTTTGGCTTCTGTCGTAGCAACCATCCATATCATGCAGAAAAATATGACGAAGTTGGGGTTAAAAAATCAAAAACTCAGTTAGTACTAAAGAAACATAAGTTTAGACCATACAAATACCATCTTGTCCAGTATTTGCATCCGGTGATGCAAGAACGTGAGGTGTTTTGCAATTGGTACCTAACAAATGTTGCAGGAAAATGCAAATTTTGAAAGAAAGGTGGTGTGGTCAGACGAGGCTTATTTTACTAGTTCTGGTATTCTAAACCGAAACAATTCAAGGTACTGGTCCCAAACGAACCAATATGTAACATTTCCTCGAGAACGTCAAGGTCGGTTTGGATTTAGCGTGATCATGCTTTATTTTTGGTCCTAAAATTAAGTATTTTATCTATGAAGGAACGCCAACCGGAAATAGACATCTAGAAATGATGCAAGATACACTAATGGAAATATTAGAGGATGTTGCCTTTGGTCGATCTAAATAATATTTATTACCAGCAAGATGGCGCTCCAAGTCACAATGCTCAAATAGTGAGAGAATATTTAGACACAACATTTCCAGATAAATGGATTGGTACGAATGGACCAGTCAGGTGGCCCCCAAGATCCCAGATCTTTCTGTTTTGGATTTTTTTATGGGGATATATGAAAAATCAAATATATATGAGGCAATACCACAATATTGATCAACTTCGAGAAGCTACACATCAAGCGTTTAGGCTTTTGCAGGTAGACCTATTACTTTATTAAATGGATTGCGAAAAATTGAAAAAGTATGTCAAAAATGTTTGGAACACAACGGAGCCCAATTCGAGCAATTTTGTAATTAAACTAAATAAAAATAAATTAATATGTTATTTTCTTTTAATGTTGCTTAGTTATTATGTATTAATATAGAGTTGTTATAATAAAAATGATGTTGTTAATTTTGTTTTGATTTGCGGGCATAGCCTTCTATACGAAAAATGATAAATTTTACAAAAATGTAAAATTTTCCTTTTTAAAAAAATAAATATGGACTATTATATATTTTTGAAAAGCGTGTAAAAGAGCGAAAAGATAAAAATAATATATAGGGTGTCCCATTTAAAAAACATAAGTTTGGGTCGTAACTCAAAAACAAAACTTTTAGAAAAAACTACCTACGCCAATGAATTCTACGTAAAAACTCTATAACAATCCATTTTCACTTTATTGAAAAGTTACCAAATAATCGAGATACAGGGGACCGTCAAAAATGACAAATTTTCAAAATCGCCCTGTATGTCAGAAACAAAGGGGGCTATGAAAATTTCGTTTGCGGCAATGTAAGTTTCATAAAAAAATAGGACAGTAAGCCGCAAACCCCATCTTTCTATCTTTTATAGTAAGGGAGCTGGTATATGAAAACACACGAAAACTGGACACCCTCAAAATGACGAAGGTCGGCCGCGTACGGGCTCTTCGACTATTATTTTAGGATCTTTCTTTTAAAAAGATGTACTTACCAAGGTATTTTGGTATCCCAAGCCATATTTTTCGTTATTCTTGCCATCAATCCATTAAGACCGTCAATGTCATTTAGTACTTTATTCTCCATCCAAATTTAAATTACTATTTTTCTGACAACCACCAGAAAATCACTCTGTATATCTTGACTGTTCAAGTCTAGTTCAAAAATTAAGCAAATCGTTTATGTCTTTAGGAAATGAAAGTGTGTCACCCTGTATATTAAGTGTTGTTTGGTAGTTTTTTTGGATGTTTTCGAGGTAGCAAAATTGGTATATCCTGAAAAGAAAAAAAAACAATTCAAATGGCTGCATATGATAAAATATAGATAAATAAAAATTATTTCTTTTTGTATTTAGCTATTTATGTATCAAGGGCGTTACTTTAGGACTATAATGCCCTGAAGGTGAAGATTTCGACCTGATGGGCATTATAGTCCAGTATAGCCCGTGGTGCATACAATGCTTTATGTTTTACCCAAAGAGTTTTTCAATGACTAATTACATTATTTATTCGCAATATAAAAAATCAAGTTGCACCTGTACCTGTATACGTAAGTAGATGAATGACTGGTGTTAAAGTTTGACTTTGATGTTTCTATCAGTTAGTCAGTTGGCATTTTTTATTTAACGATTTAGCTCAAGGAAAATGGAAGAAATTCCACAAAATATAAGAGAAAAGGCCATAAAAGCGACCGAAAATCTTTTGCCAGTTAAATCAAGGCAACAGTATGATCAGGGTATGGCATATTTGGTATTTGGAAAGATGCGAACGCAAGTCTTCAAATTACACGAAACCGTTTTAATGTGGCATATTTTCAGGAACTGGCAAGTTATTGATTTTATTTTAATACATATGTTTAACAAACTTTATTGTTTTAGTCGGAAAAATACAGTCCGAACTCTCTGTCTACGTTGATGGTCTATGAAAATATAGACATTTCGCAATATTATCGTCTCATACATATCTTTTAATCACTTTTATTAACTTGGGTTGTAACTATCCTCTATCCATCTGGCTGCCTATGTAACGGAATCTTTGAGCCTAATTTTAACCAACTTCCAGCTATTCGATTTCTTTGAAACTTTGCACACGTATTAAGGAAACATGACAATGCAATAATCTGCAAACAGTATCCCGTTATCTTGTTTTTGATCGCCAGGAAAAAAAATTCCATTATATTATAAAAACAACACCTAGGTTGCCATCTGTTGGCAACATTTCAAACTTTGCTATTAAATGAAGAAGAAATTTTTTAGTGGGTTGCAATATGTTGGCAACGGTCCAAACATTGCCTGGATTGCCATCTGTTGGCAAAATTTCAAACTTTGCTACTTAATGAAGAAGAAATTTTTAGTGAGTTGCAATCTGTTGGAAAAATTTTAAAATTTGCTACTCTTGTTCATTAAAAAATTTTTTCGCCATTTTGTCAAGAGTAGCAAAAACTAAAAAATGAAAAATAATTAATAGTTTAAAAAAACTAAAAAACACGCTTTTATATGCAACCGAACTAAAAATTAGAAAATAATTTTTCATTAAAAAAAATATTGTCATTTCATAGTAAAAAGCGTGGGGTGATAAATATATTAAATGTTATAATTATTATATTTGCAAATATCTATGATGGAAAAGTTATGAAAAAATAGTAAAATGCACCCCACGCTTTTTACTATGAAATGACAATATTTTTTTAATGAAAAATTATTTTCTAATTTTTAGTTCGGTTGCATATAAAAGCGTGTTTTTTAGTTTTTAAACTGATTATTTATTTAAAAGTTAAGAATCGAAAGGATACGTCCCGAAGAAGTCTAAAGTTTTGGAAGGAGAACAAATATTAAAATTTATTAATGGACTGTTCTTCTATACAAAATAGCGTTAGTGCTACCACCGCTGCTACCATCACAAAAAACACCGACCATTCTATAGTGGGATCAGCTACATTTTCCGGGACATTTCAAAATTGTAATTTTTATTTTGGAAATAAAGTTTAATTTTTAGTATTGTTTAAAGAAAAATTATTTTTGTATAAACTTGATCTTTATTGTGAGAGAAATAAAATTGGATAAGCAATAAAATTTCCATATTAGCGCATTAGGGCATTATAAGCGGGCATTATCATAATGCCCAGCTTATAATGCCCTAGGTGTGATAAGCAGGTATTATTGCTACCATAACATATTCCGTTTCTAAGGTATTACAGATCAATAATAGATGGGTAAAACATAAAAAAATTCCATCTAAGAATACTTAAGCGCGTCAGATTAAGATATATATGGTTCATCTTTAAATCCTAGACACGCTGTCTCATAATCTGACGATTCATCTAGGGGATTCGCCTAATCTATTTTTTTTTTTTAAATTATGTTTAATCATGGAACTTAATTACTTGAAACAGTTAGGAAATAGTATGCAAATAAAAAAGTCTATGTTTGTTAGGAAGAATACTTGTTTTTATAAGAAAATAACTTTAAAAAAGTGGATGGAAAGTGAGAAAATAGGCCTTACGCGGCGAATTTTCGTTATGTCGGCTTGTGGAAATCGTTAGATTTTATATTTTCTTATCCTAATTATTTTTCAAAATAAAAAAATATACGCTCGAGAATGTCAGAATCTGACGTTCTCTGGTACAACTTTGTGTAGCCCAGCCTCTTTCTTTTCGTCACTCTTATATTATTAGATTAGTTTGATCATACACTTTCAGCACGTAATTAACTCAACCCTCATTTTTTGATCTAACCCGGGCTTGAAAAAGTTGGATCATTGTCTTTAATTTTAACAAAAACAAAATAATATCAAGTTGCCTTTGAAAACAAAAGTTTATTTACTTTATTTACTGTCAGTTGAGATTTATTTATTTTGAAGTTTTCGCTTTAAGATGTCGTATAAATTAGAAATAAGAAAAAGTATCTACAAGTTAGTTGGGCGGATACCAAAGCTGAAATCTGTCGAATATTCCAGAATGAAAACATTTCACGCAGAACCATTTATAGAACAATAGCGGAGTGCGAGCAGGAAATACCATGTCTGAATCTCCCAAAAAGTGGAAGACCACGTGCATTTTACCGCACAGAGGTCAGAGAGATTGGTGAGAAGAGCAAAAAACCAGATTGGAATGTCAACGAGGAGACTGGCTAGGCAATACAGATCTTCTAAGAGTACGATATCGTTGGAATTGAGGAGGAATGGTCTTAAATATCGAAAGAGACGTAAGTGCTCCAAATACTCTCAAGCGCAGCATTAAAAAAAAACCGATAAATATTGTGTGCCAAAACTTTTAGGACATACGTTATTTTTACAGAAAAAATAATATTTTAACCTTAAAAATATTTGTAATAAATTTTAAAACACCCTGTAAAATAATTAAATAGAGATACAACATAAATTTGCAAAAATAAAATTTGCTTTTAAAAAGCAGCGGTCTCTCACAACTTTACTTAATTGTATGTTTGATAATGTATTTTTAATTACGGCCTTTTTAAAATGTTCTTGGTAAATTATTAAAAATTATTGCAACTGGAATATTGTATTTTTAACACGCTTTTATACTTGGGTTGTAACTATCTATCTATCTATCTATCTATCTATGTAACGGAATCTTTGAGCCTAATTTTAACCAACTTCCAGCTATTCGATTTCTTTGAAACTTTGCACACGTGTCAGGACCGATGAAGATGCAATAATTTAAAAACAGTATCCCGTTATCTTTTTTTGAATCGCCAGGAAAAAAAAATTCCATTATATTATAAAAACAACACCTAGGATGCCATCTGTTGGCAACATTTCAAACTTTGCTATTAAATGAAGAAGAAATTTTTAGTTTTTACACAATTTGGTTAGTTGCACCATGAGTGTTCAATTTTTATGAACAATAAAAATATAGGGTTAGTTGCACCATTACTTCAAGGATTCCATAATAAAAAATATATCGAACTAAAAAATGAAAAATAAATAATAGTTTAAAAAACTAAAAAAACACGCTTTTATATGCAACCGAACTAAAAATTAGAAAATAATTTTTCATTACAAAGAGTTTGTCACTTCAGAATAAAAGCGTGGGGTGCTTAATATATTAAATGTTATAATTATTCTATTTGCAAATATCTATGAGGGAAAAGTTATGAAAAAATAGTAAAATGCACCCCACGCTTTTATTCAGTCTCTCTAACTAGGATTTACCGGGTTTTTAAAAAGTAACAAGAAGTAATTTTCATAAAAATAATAATAATAATATTAAGAAAAATAAAAGCATACTTTTAGGTAAATTGTTTACTTTACAGAAACCACGCCGACTTTAATTATTTTTGGCATGTCAGCTTTTTTGGGGCGCTGATTACCTGAATCTGAAAGAATTTTTAGTCGGTTGCGATTTGTTCTCGAGATATTCATCATCAAAATTGACTAAAAAACTATCCTAATCTACCATATTCCCCCTTCTTTTCCACGCAATTCTTGATTGAAAGCAAAATTGGCACACAATCAAAACACATTTTTCTCTATTTTACCTCGTTTTCCATAAAAATGTAAAGTTTCACTTTCATTCATCTTACTCGCACTTATCCATGGCGCCGCTATGGCTACCGCAATTAAAAAATTTGTAATTTTATAAAGAATGGTTAAAATAAATAGAGAAATGGGATTTAGAAAGAAGTGAAAATTAAATATTATTTGCCAAATAAGATTTAAATCAAGGTACGTGGAAAAGGAGAATAATGAGATTAGGATATTTTAGTTAATTTGATGATGAATATCTCAGCCGACCGCAAAATTCTTTCAGGTGTATACGGCACTGAAGGGTGTTAGATGTTAAGCAGCTTACCTTTCAAAGAGCTGAAACTTACAATTTTTTTACACTATGCGGTCCATTTGACCGCGACTTTTGATTTATGTTGTCAATGTCGTTAAACTACACTTTCTTTCACAATGTTTTGACATTAAAAAACTCAAAGAGGTAATTATTTACAGACCGGACGCATCACCGATTTTAATGAAATTTGGTATGTGGGGGTTTGGGGCGCTGATTACGAATCGAAAGAATTTTAAGTCGGACTCGTTTCGTTCTTGAGATCATCAAACTAACCTTAACTATCCATCTATCTATCTATCTATCTATGTAACGGAATCTTTGAGCCTAATTTTAACCAACTTCCAGCTATTCGATTTCTTTGAAACTTTGCACACGTGTCAAGGACCGATGAAGATGCAATAATTTAAAAACAGTATCCCGTTATCTTTTTTTGAATCGCCAGGAAAAAAATTCCATTATATTATAAAAACAACACCTAGGATGCCATCTGTTGGCAACATTTCAAACTTTGCTATTAAATGAAGAAGAAATTTTTTAGTTTTTACACAATTTGGTTAGTTGCACCATGAGTGTTCAATTTTTATGAACAATAAAAATATAGGGTTAGTTGCACCATTACTTCAAGGATTCCATAATAAAAATTACATTATGTGTAATGTATACATAATACATAATGTGCAATTAATAAAAATTAACATTCTTTTTTAACACGCTTTTATTAACTTGGGTTGTAACTATCCATCTGGCTATCTATGTAACGGAATCTTTGAGCCTAATTTTAACCAACTTCCAGCTATTCGATTTCTTTGAAACTTTGCACACTTATTAATGACCCATGACAATGCAATAATCTGCAAACAGTATCCCGTTATCTTGTTTTTGATAGCCAGGAAAAAAATCCATTATATTATAAAAACAACACCTGGGTTGCCATCTGTTGGCAACATTTCAAACTTTGCTACTCAATGGAGAAGAAATTTTTTAGTGGGTTGCCATCTGTTGGCAACATTCCAAACTTTGCCTGGGTTGCCATCTGTTGGCAAAATTTCAAACTTTGCTACTCTATGGAGAAGAAATTTTTTAGTGGGTTGCCATCTGTTGGCAACATTCCAAACTTTGCTACTCTTGTTCACTAAAAAATTTTTTCGCCATTTTGTCAAGAGTAGCAAAAACTAAAAAATGAAAAATAATTAATAGTTTAAAAAAACTAAAAAAACACGCTTTTATATGCAACCGAACTAAAAATTAGAAAATAATTTTTCATTAAAAAAATATTGTCATTTCATAGTAAAAAGCGTGGGGTGCTTAATATATTAAATGTTATAATTATTATATTTGCCAATATCTATGATGGAAAAGTTATGAAAAAATAGTAAAATGCACCCCACGCTTTTTACTATGAAATGACAATATTTTTTTTAATGAAAAATTATTTTCTAATTTTTAGTTCGGTTGCATATAAAAGCGTGTTTTTTAGTTTTTTAAACTATTAATTATTGCACTCAATTCCTGATTGAAAGCCAAATCGCTACTCAATATTTGACTTCCACCTCTAAAAACTCTCTATTTATCTTACCCGTTATTTCCAAAAAATTGCAAAGCTTTACTTTTTCATTTCAATCGCAGTAGCCTTGGCGCTGCCAAGGTTACTGCGATTCAAAGTGAAGCTTTACAATTTGATGGAAAAATGGGTAACATAAATAAAAAAATGGGGTTTTTAGAGGTGGAAATCAAATATTAAGTACCAATTTAGCAGAGAACTCAAAAATTGAGTGCAAAAAGAAGGGGAAACGGTCAAGGTTAGGTTAGTTTTGGTTATCAAGTCTGATAATGCACTCTTTGTTTGACCTCCGGACAGCGCGGACGTGCGTAGAGGACTACAAAGTTCTTCCCGGAGTGGATCAAGGAAAGATTTACGCTAAATTGACGGCATCTTTCTTCTGGATCTAAGCGCTGTGAGCGAAGATTCCTATAAGCTGATGGTATCCTGTTTGGTGGTGAACACGAGGTATTTCTCAAATGGCGGGAAATAGATGGGCGTGCCATGGGAACTGTCAGTTGTGAAAGTAAAGGTTATACGTAACACCAGTAGAAGGTCTTGGTTTGACAGCCGACAATTTATGCATTACATCGATTGTAGAATTATTTTTGTTTTCTTTTGGAATTTCTGGGAGCTACGAGCTCGATTATCCAGTATTTAAGTCCCGTGTCAACAAACTCCCTCTTACCTCGCTTAAGACACCCACGGTGCGTTAGTATTGGACCTGAAGGGACCAAAATCAAGAAAAAAACAGAGAGAGAGAGAGAAATCTGATAATGAATATCTCGAAAATGAAACGAGTCCGACTAAAAATTCTTTTAAATTTGTAATCAGCGCCCCAAAAACCCCCACATACCAAATTTCATTAAAATCGGTGATGCGTCTGGTTTGTAAATAATTACTAACTTAAAAACCAACTGTCTTTAAATTTACAAATCTTTAATATTAACTTTTTATTACTGATTGTTCATCTTATCTGGTAAAATCCGCCTAAATAAATGTTAAGGTAGGGTTATATAATTAAATGTGTACATAAAACATAAATATTTTTATCACCTGCAGTTAAATTCGATACAGGTTAAGGTGGCGGATTCGATAATAAGGTTTTTATAACTTTATGACACTTATCGACTAGACATTGAGCTTAAATTATCGCTGTTTTGTACTAAAATGTTAAGTAAGGCAAATCACCGAATTGTAAAAATCTATACCTATTTCGACTAAAAAATTTAAAATTGTTTTCTGAAAATCCTCGAATCATTAATATCAAATATCAAAATATTTATCGTTCCTGGGTCTTTTGTCACCTCATGTAGAAAGAGAAATTGCTGCCCCCTCTGGGTGGCAAAACAAAACATTTGAAGACCAAAAAAACAGTTACCGCTTTTACAATACATAACCCATCCTTAATTCTTCTTTTCCTTCCTAAATATTTTTGAAGACAAAAAAAGAGTTTCCCCCTTAAATTGCATTGCTTTTTTCTAAAAACGCCATTTATTTGCCTAAGTGCCGCCCCCTATTATTTTTGCCGCTCCGTGTAAATGTCCCTGCTGCACCCTCGACAGGAACGGCCCTGCTGGTACCTGCCTAAGCCACTATGAGTAAAATTACATAGTCTCCCATCGCTTTTACCTATATTGGAAGCCTGCACTCAAAAACTTAGGTAATTAATTACAAACCGGACGCATGCCGATTTTAATGAAATTTGGTATACGAGGGTTGTTTTGGGGGCGCTGATCCTGAATCTAAATATCCCGAGGTATATCCGTATACCATTGATATCTTAAAAACCAGTAATAATTGACATATAGCGTGTTTTTATATTAATTAAGAATTTAATACAGAGCTTAAAGTTGATAAAATATACAGGGTATCTTAATAAAAAAAAACAAATTAACAATAAAAACTCTCTTATCGAGACACCTTGTATATTAACTGGGACTGTTATTAAAAAGGTGTTTCCAAATAAACACTTCTTATTTTAAGTTTATTTTTATATCTTGTACATAAATGTATGTATGTAAAAAGTATAGATGGGTTCATATTTAATTCATTCTGAAAGCGATGCCGCCAAGTACACAAAAAATGATAAAGTAAACAAACCTTTTTGAATGCACATAGCCTCGGACAGAGCCTGATTACATATTTTTAGATAAATAATAAAAAGTACATTGCTAAAACACGTATCACCTACTTACAAAACATTCTCTTATTTCGCCTCTGTCCTATTATAAAACCGGTGGCAGAATTTTAAAAATACGTTGGCGCCAAGCTGTGACTTTGACTTTTAGAGCTGTCACTGATATGACAAAAAATTCAGACTTTGGTCAGGTAGGACCCGAACTAATAAACTCAACCACTACCGCCAACCAGAGAGCACAGGGTGTATCCAGAAGCGGAAGAAGAAAAACATATCAAAATTAGCTG
Source organism: Listronotus bonariensis (assembly GCA_014170235.1). Lineage (NCBI taxonomy): Eukaryota > Metazoa > Arthropoda > Insecta > Coleoptera > Curculionidae > Listronotus > Listronotus bonariensis. The sequence continues at coordinate 80,932 of JACEGR010000701.1, forward strand.
ACCTAAAACTCTTTTTCGAAAAGGTTGCTACTTGCTATACTACAATTCAGAATCTAAAAAAAAAAAATAATAGAAAATTCCATTGCGCACATTTAAAGTGCGATACTCAATTTAAATCTCAATCTTGATTACGTAAATCAATTTTTTGTGATCGTACCGCAAAGTACTTAGTACTAGATGCGTATGTTATCATTTTTATCTTTTAACCAACACAAATCATTTTATTTTTCACGAATGCATAAATCCGTGGTACTTTTCCTAAGCTTCTTATCAAATATGTTTTAATTATTATGCTATTTGCAAATATTAAGCGTACCTGGGTACTTACCTACATATCATATTTAATTTTTTATATTGTTTGAGAGTACATACATAGTATACAAAAATACATATACAGAATCAGCTAAATATAGTCGTTTATAGGCAGTGTATGGAAATAAAATGGTCAAACGCGAATACCGACATGTAAAAATTTCGGATTGGATAAGTAACACTGATCTCGATGGATTGCCAATGTTATTACCTGCGCGAAACAAAAATTACATTTCATGGGCGAAAAAACCGGTTTGTGCGCAAGCAAATCGAGGGTGAACGCGCCATGCGCCAAACAGTCTATCCGCATTATCGGAAAGAATTTGTCGACGGCGTCCTAGTTTTCTGTTCGAAGTACGATAGCTAATAAGCGTCACGGTCAGACCGCAGACGGAGGTACGGGGTGCCGGTGTTTGTATTTTGCCACGGCTTTTAAGTGCGCATGTTCGTCCACCCACTGCGCGAGGTCGTAAAAATCCGAAAAATGCTTCTTGCCACTGCGGATCTAAATGTAGGTTATCTATGATAACTAATCGTACTTCTTTTGTTGTTGCTTTACCGAAGTCAGGACTCCCTCCTATCTTCTAAATTGTTTAGTATTTTTTCATAAAAATTTGAGGACTTTAGTAAGACAACATAAACGAAATTTTAGGCAAGAAATGACAGATATATCTACATATCAAACACAGTTGGGCTCCATTTTGAAAAAAAAATGGTTTAATAGGGAGGGTTGTGACACATTATTTTAAAGCTCCTGACGGGTACTTTATAACTATAGAATATAAAGTTAATACTTTTACCAACTACAAAATGGCGGTACCTACTGTAAATATTACCTGAATACCTGATTTGGAAGGCCATATACCCAAAACTAATAAGGTTGGATATATACTTAATCACTCTTTGTTTGACCTCCGGACAGTGCGGACGTGCGTAGAGGACTACAAAGTTCTTCCCAGAGTGGCGGCTAGAGGTGCCGTACGAACGTTTTTTACCTTCGGGGATCAAGGAAAGATTCACGCTAAATTGACGGCATCTTTCTTCTGGATCTAAGCGCTGTGAGCGAAGATTCCTATAAGCTGATGGTATCCTGTTTGGTGGTGAACACGAGGTATTTCTCAAATGACGGAAATAGATGGGCGTGCCATGGGAACTGTCAGTAGGGAAAGTGAAGGTTATACGTAACACCAGTAGCAGATCTTGGTTTGACGGTCGACAATTTATGCATTGCATCGATTGTTAAATTATTTGTTTTCTTTTTGGAATTTTTGGGAGCTACGAGCTCGATTATCCAGATTTTCCGCCGACGAAGCCCTGGAAAGCATAGTCCGGAAGGGGAGAGTGGTGGATTGGACCTGAAGGGATCAAAACCAAGAAAAAAAAATAGAAATAGAATAGAAGAAATAGAATACTTAACCGGATACATATATATCCTCCGGTATATTAATCTCCCGCGCTGTAGTAAATCCCGAAATCCCTCTTGGGCTCTCCCACCATATTGAAGCTTCTGAAAAAAATCGAGCATATGCGATAACTTTTTGTGGGGAGTGTAAAAATTACTTAAGTTTTCACAGTGACTTTGCAGTATTCCTAATTTTTGCCATTATTCTTGTCGCACATTCACCCCTCAATCATAAATCAATGATTTCATGTATTAGACACAAAAATCACATGGAAAAAATCTGGGTTTTAGGACGGCCATGTTTATAAAGCAAACTACACTTTATTTAAAATAAATCTCCTTCAGCTTTTTGCTATTGTTTTGAAACAACCTGTAGATTTTATTACATTTATCATGAATAAATGCATGATAGGTATGATTTCGTCATTAGGAGTAATACATTTTTAGGATTGCTTTCTTCCAATTAATCAGATAATTAGGATTTAAAGGATTTTGTCTCACGTGGACTGAGCCCGTATTATTAATATAAGTGGTTAAGTTAGAATTAAGATTTAGCACTATTGGGAATAAATTTTTATTTATCATTATTAGTTTTTTATTGTGCCCGATTAGGTAGGTTGTTTTGTAAACAAAACTACTGATGAAGGCATTTTAATCTCAATAAGAGGTCTATGCCCATTTTATATAGGGTGTTACACAGGCGATGGGATTAACTTTTTTTTAGGTGGGGCAAATTTTGTAATTTACTAATAATATGAATTAATAAAAATTACTTTTATTTGAAAGTTATAACACAAGGTTTTTTATGGAACACCCTGTATATTTTATTACCAAAAAAAAAAATGCCGCCTAAAAGCGGTAAAAATACCACATTTGATATAATTAATTTGTCACAGTTTTGGAAATATAGCCATCGTCATGAGTTTTATAATAAAATGCCAATTTTTAAATAAAACTTATCAAAAAATTAAAAAATTAATATGATTTTTGGGTACATTCCGTATTATTTGAAAATGCATATATTTTAAAATAGTATTAGCATGTATATGAAAGAATAGTGGTTGTATTCTACAGGAAGTGTCAAAAATTTTGAGGTTACAATATTTATAATTTATGAAATTAAGTATAACCTTTACCATAATTTTTTAAAGTAAACTTTTCGCACGCGAGTAGCAAAAATTAGTTTTTATACAGGTTCATAGATGTCTAAAGGTCGCTTCCTATTCAGATCTTGTACTATTATTTAATTCATTACTTAAGCAAATATACAGGGTCATCCAAATCAGGTGTCTGTCATTTTAACTTCGTTATTACTCAAAATACAAAATAGTTTAAATTAGCAAACTAGTAGCTTTTTTTAAGCTCTTTAAGACAATCGGGTTGCTGAGTTATACAGCGAAATATCCCTTTTTAAATGGAATACCCTGTATATTTTATCACCATTAGAAAGTTCTTTCAAAATCCTTTAAAAAAGTCCGTATGGAAATATGGCCATCCTCAGGAGTTTAATACTAAACTGGATTTTTATATAAATCACCCTGTATATGGTATCATCATTAAAAATATATTTTAAAAAGAGCTTTAAGAAAATACCACATTTGATGTGCCTATCTTTTTAGTTTTGGAAATATAGCCATTTAAATCTGAAAGATAGTAGATATTTTCCTCGTTTTATTTCTGACAAATGGGAATTTAACGTAATTTTTAGATTTGAATGGCCATATTTCCAAAACTATAAGAGATAGTCATATCAAATGTGGTATTTTCTTAAAGCTCGTTTAAATATCTATTAATTGGTAATGTAATATACAGGGTGTTTTATTTAAAAATGCCAGTATACTATAAAATTTCTGAGAATGGCTATATTTCCGAAACCATGAAAATTGGTTATATCACTTGTGAACTTTTAGGGATTTAGGATTTTAAAAGATCTTTCTAATGGTGATAAAATATACAGGGTGTTCCATTTAAAAAAGGGTATTTTGCTGTATAACTTAGAAACCCGATTGTCAATTGTTTTTTCTCATCTTCAGTCTTAAAGAGCGTAAAAATGCTACTAGTTTGCTAATTTAAACTATTTCGTATTTCAAATAATAACGAAGTTACCAATAACGGACACTTTAATTTGGATGACCCTGTAGAGATTTTTTCCACTTTTGTGACCCATAAAAATTTGATATTTCTTAAAAAGTAAAAAAGACTTACTTAATTGAAAGCGGAAACTCAACTTTAAAATGTCAAAAAACTAGTCCACAGATGTTTCGCAAAAACTCACGAATTTTAAAATTTCACCAATAAAAATCCAAACTTAAAACTAAATCACCGCCACACAACTACACACCGACATTATTTTATAACTAATAATCTATAAGTGGATACGTAAACCAGCTATACACCTATTATTTTCGTTTAATAATAAACTAACTAAAGTTTGTTTTTAAAATCATCAAAACATTGCTTGGCCGACCACCGTATCCGCCAGACTTGGAACCCGCTGGCTTTTAGATACTAAAATAGAGGAGAGCTGCGATTGTTTTTTTCTGGAAATAGGCCAAGAAAATGTCTTTAAGATAATTGAGTTAATTAAATAAGTAAATAATAATAAATATGTAAATAGATTAGTAAAAAACATATTGTTATCTGTCATGTGATTGCTGAGATCGCATTTTTATTATTTTTCAACGAGAAAAACTTTATAATAATAAGAGTACTGCATTTATACAACAATTATCTGTTTTTAATATAAAAATAAGGTCAAGTCTCTTGAGAAGTAAAAGAAATGCTTGACATTTGTTATTATTATATATTATAAAAAACTACAAATTTTAAAAATTTGAGGCCAATATTATCTAGCAGATATTCCATAGGAATTGCCAAACTAGCCATAAAAAATCCCATGTAAATTTTAATTCCTTTAAATATTTGCTCCCTATTAATTTTACAACAAAATTGTCTAAGACTATGAAGACATTGATAAGGTAAAGCTCACACACTAAATTTCGTTAGAGTATAGGAGGCAGCAACGTTTTAGAAAAATAATTTTAGGTCAGCTGATTTTTCAATATGTAGTTCTCCTTCTTCCTTTTTGGATAGACCCTGGGCTGTCTGTCTGGCGGTAGTGGTTCCGTTAGACACTTGTATCAACACTAATTATACAGTCGTTCCATTTCTTGGCGTTCCGTTTTTGGCGTGTACCCAAACAACTACCATTAATTAAATGAACCGCCGATCCAATATAGAACATATCTTCATCTGAAATAAAGCCAATGAAAAAAAACGTTTCCCGTAAAACTGACGAATGTCGCTTACGATATTTTGTCAAAAACCCATCGATATATCCTATTCTGAAATCATAAATTTAATAATCTTATGGATACTGGGTCCATTTATCGGGGATTTTATTTTTATTAAATTTTACGTATATCCTTACTCTAACTGATCGGGCCGACTGCTCGTTAGCGACTGCTATCAATTTCTGATGGTAATCCTATTAGCAAAGCGACATCGTACTACTTTCGCCATCTGTTGGTCAGGGTAGGTACTAAAAATTTTTAGGGTACGCTGAAATCTCACTTGTGGGGTTCTATGGATTGGTATTCTTTGGTAATAGTAACAGCCAAGCTACAAAGGTAGGTGTTGCAGCAAGAATTTAATACATCGTTTGCAAGAAATATGTCTAAAATATTATTCTGTGGGGTCACGTGCGACCCAATGTTGTCGTTTAAGGGTTAATAATGAAATAAGCAAAATATTTTAATACTTTAATATCCTATGTTATACCCCAACTTCATTTTTTTATTATTTTTTAAATATATCATTTTTAATATTTTAGTGAGTTTTATTTATTTTTTCAAGTCGGTTTAATTTTTTTAAAAAGTGTTTATTAGATGACGTTTCCTTAAGAACATTCCGCAAATACTAATAAAACCAATATTTACAAAACATTGATGATTGATGATCAATACGAGTGCTAATATCTGAAACTGATACAAAATCACGTGGCGATTTTAAAACAAAACATCTTTAAACAAAAATGGCGTCATTAAACCTTACCAAAAAGGTGTTAAATAAGATATCAATAGACACAACCAATTAAAGAAATTTCCTCGTGACTTATTTTACGTTTTCAATTGATTCTAATAATTAAAAAGTATTACAATAGTCAATAAATATTATCTAAAATTTTAAACAGGTAAAATGTGTGTTAAAAAAATATACGGATATACCGGGTGTAAAGTTATTAATTTACATCCCCATTAACATATTTAGTTTTAATCCTACAGTATAAATAAATGCCGGGAGTACATAAGAAATCACTTTCTAAATGCCATTTTTTTAAATTTCATTATCGATACTGACGAAACTAGATACGGTTATTGGGCAAGAGAAAAGTATATGATTGGCTTTTACGATTTTTAATTTTCAAATAAAATTTTCTCTCTCTCTCTTAAAGATTTTATTTATGGCAAAATATTTTTCTTGTTTTATGCAAGTTGGTGCTTTTTGCTAATTTCGTTCATGAAATTTATTCAAAAACATCCGCCTCACAGCTCGTGGTTTTGTTGTAAATTTGATTCACGAAATTGCCGAGCAAGAAACTTTCATACAATCGAAATATTTTGTCAGCAAAGTTTTCTCTCCTATGAAGTTACATACGATAAAATCTGCCATTAAATTTTCTTAAAATCATTTTGAACACCCTGTATATTAAATAGTTTGTATTACTTGTAATACATACATCTTGAATATTGATAATTTGACTTGTAGATTTCCTTTACCTATAATTTTTAATTTTTTGTGTTAAATGGAAAGTTTATTTACGTTATAGAGACAGATAGATAATAATCAGTCTTTTAAGTACTTTGATTACGAATTTAGTTGGAAAATTCAAGGATGTAGTGTTGCAAGTATTCATGTGATTCGTCAGTCGTTATTTAAAAGTATCAATAGCGTATACTGCCCTTATATGATGTATATTAACATTATCGAAATAAGTTCATAGTATTTATTATCAAATTTTCATCACATAAGCATCGACTGTACCAAAAAATTATAATTTAGATTCCTAACTTTCCCTTTAAGGCTTTTACCGTCCCCAAATATGATATATGTACAGATACAAGATGTATCTTAAAGATATTAATGTATCATTGGTCCATTTTTACCACAAAAACAGTTTTGTGTAAATTAAAACTTGGATAATAGCTGGGGCTCCGTTCTAAAACAGACATGACCTATACTCTGTTCACTATAAATTGAGAAAAAAAACACCGGAACAAAAAATGTATTTTATTGGTTTAAAACTACAGTAACCGGATTTACTTACTAGGTATTCATTATCAATTTCTCGTGGCCAAAGTGTAGATTTCTCCCGGAATTTTATCGTATTGAAATAAGAAATATGTACAGATAAAAAATATATCCGGAAGATACTTATGTATCTTTTTTTATAAATATTAGAACTTGGATAATAGCTGTGGCTCAGTTCTGGTTAGTTCTGGTTAACCAGAACTAACCTGGATAAAAATTCTTAAATCTTTCTTTAGGGCTTGTATCGTCTTTAAATATGACGTATGTATAGATAAAATATGTATTCAGAAGATACGTGTGTATAATTTGTATATCTAAACTACAAAAAGGTTTTTTTATAAATTAAAACTTAAATAGTAGACATGACTCAGTTAAAAGCTGACAATGACGTAGAAATAAATTCTAACTCTTTTTCAGGAATTTTTTCGTATTGAAATATGAAATATGTACAGATAAAAAAATATATCCGGGGATACTTATGTATCTTTTTTTTTATAAATATTAGAATTTGGATAATAGCTGTGGCTCAGTTCTGGTTAGTTCTGGTTAACCAGAACTAACCTGGATAAAAATTCCTAAATCTTTCTTTAGGGCTTGTATCGTCTTTTAAATATGACGTATGTATAGATAAAATATGTATTCAGAAGATACGTATGTATAATTTGTATATCTAAACTACAAAAAGGTTTTTTTTTATAAATTAAAACTTAAATAGTACACATGACTTAGTAAACAGCTGACAATGACCTAGATACAAATTCCTAACTTCTTCCTTTAGATTTTAAATTGCCTTCAAATATGAAACATGTATAGATAAAAGATGTATCTGAAGACTGGGTAAAATCAAAGCCGATGATCAATCCAGTGGCGTCTAGAATTTGCGCATTTCATTTTGCATTGTTTTGAAAGTGATATTTGTTGAAAAATGTAATTTCAAATCTTTTTTAATTAAAGTAAAAGAATTTACAACTTAATAATAATTAAAAACTATTGTATAAACGGTTGTTCTACTAATACAATAAACTGTATATCTCCGGCACTAAACAACATGGCCGAAAAATGGGAGATGTGACGTCATAACATGTCAAAGCAATATGGCCGAATGTCGTGACCTTATATAGACCGACTTTGGTTTTTATAAATAAAATAAAATAATTTCATAGCTATGCTCTATATTTAAGAAGCTGCAACAAATACATAGACGTTATTTATACAGGGTGTTTCACAACTTATTCGACAAACTTTTAGGGCTAATTCTACAATAAAAAATATGAAAAAAACTTCATATAAACAAAAAATTAAAAAAAATATATATATTTTTTAACACCCTGTAGTTCGAAAACTAAGACGTTTAGGACAAATTTAAATATGAAGTTTTTTCATGTTTTTTTAAGTAGAGTTAAGAAATAAAAAAGGTGATTTTTAACTCAAGAATTTGATCGTATCGATATGAAATGACCATGCCAAAAATTGGTTTTTATTTATTTACGCGAAAACCGTACATCAAATAAAAAAGTTAAGAGATCAAATTTGTTCCAAATCTAATAAGAAGTTAAAAAAATATTTTTATTTTAGAAAAATGCAGTGGCGTATCATTTTTTTATTAAAAATATTAACCTTAAACCCCTCATGGACGACACTGATAATAATTATTTTTTTCTTGTATGCCAAAAAATGTGTTTTGGTGCATAGAAGACCGCCCCCAAATTTTTTAAAAATATCTCAATTGGTATAAAAGTTATTATAAAAAAACAATAATATTTTTAAATTTTTAACACCCTGTAGTTCAAAATTAAGACGTTTAGGACATTTTTTATATGAAGTATTTTCATATTTTTTAATGTAGAATTAGCCCTGAAAGTTTGTCGGATAAGTTGTGAAACACCCTGTATAAGTAAATAATTGGTAATTTTCTAGAAACCTGCAGCAACTCCGATTTTAACGAAATTTGGTATACGGGTTTTTGGCGCGCTGATCACGAATCTGAAAGATTTTTTGGCGGAAACGTTTCGTTCTCGAGATATTCATCATCAAAGTTCAAATTTGAACTAAGCTTATTTTCACTATATTCCCCTTCTGTTTGCACACAATTCTTGATTTAAAGCTAAAGTGTCACACAATATTTGATTTTCACCTTTTAAAATCCCGTTTTTCTACGGTTTTTACATTATTTTTGCATTAAATTGCGTGGCTTTTCTTTGATAATGCGGCAACCATACATACACATAGGGCTTCATGGCACACTGGGATTAAAATGAGTCGAAGTATAGCTATGCAATTTAATGCAAAAATAATGTAAAATACATAAAAAAACGGGGTTTTAAAAGGTGAAAATCAAATATTGTGTGCCAGTTTAGCTTTAAATCAAGAATTGTGTGCAAAAGAAGGGGAATATTGTAAAAATAGGATTAGTTTAAATTTCAAGTCTGATGATGAGTATTTCAAGAAAGAAACGTTTCCGCCAAAAATTCTTTCAGATTCGTGATCAGCGCCTCAAAACCCCGTATACCAAATTTCGTCAAAATCGGAGTTGCCACAGGTTTCTAGAAAATTACCAAATAATTTTGTATTCTTTAATTTCTAATCAATCGCTCTAAACTAGATTAGGTCATAAAAATCCAGTATAAACCAAAACAACTCAAAGATAAATCAATTATCGCAACTCTTGTAGCTCTAATGAGGTAAATATAAATAAAAATATATATAAATAAATACATACCAAACCAAAAATTTCAGCTGATCAACCAGAAAAGTTACTCAAGTAGTCAAAACGGTAAAATTTAAAAAAATTGGTCACTTTCGCAAGAACAAAAAAATCACTAACTTTTCACACAAAACTTAAATCACGAATAATCTTAAAAATCTGAGCACTTATTACTTCAAAGTAAATAAGCTTCAAGATAACAGCTATCTTTTGACAAACACACTTGAAAATTTCAAAAAAACTTAGTACTGCTATTTTATGCCAAGTACCACAGGTACTTGCTTGGTTGTTGTTTACCAATTTAATATATGTACCTAATGGAATTCATTGTATATTTATTTATGAACACTTGATTAAACCATTTATTTTAAAAATCATGCCGAATTTTTTAGGACATGCGTTGCTCGGTTGGAAATACTTAACCTCAAGAGACGAGGATTAAAATTTGATTCTATAAAACATCTCTCAGGGTACCTGTCTTTAAATTTTCTATCTGGTTCCTGCTAAACTATAGTCCAGTCAAATGAAGAATCCGGGGAAAATATGTAGTGTTGGGAGATACGGTGATTTTTCGGTAACCGGTGAAACGGCGACAGTGATTTCTAAATCACCGTGATTTTAAACAGTGACTTAAATATACATAAATATTTAACTAAAAATGGAAATATAAAAACAGGTCGGTGTCTGGCAACGACTGCGAATATATTATTTATGCAGCTCTTATCGGTTTTCATTGATATGCAGCATAATATTTATTGATTTTATAAAAACAAATATTCAATTATGTCATAATGAATCCATGCCACCACGCAACGTATGGCACTACAACTCAGCCGACTGGGATGGCCTTAGGAACTTTTTCGCCACGTACCCTTGGGACACTATCTGCTTTTCTTCCCAGGATCCTTCCGAAATCTGTAACCAACTGACCGAGTCAATTTTATTGGGCGTTGAAACCTATGTACCTCATACCAAGAAAACCATCAAACCCTCTAATCACAAACCTTTGTTCACTAAAACTTGTGACAAAACTAGAATTTTAAAAGTTCAGGCTCACAAGAAGTTCCTACAGGATCCTAGTCCAGAAAACCGACAGGCCAGCATTAAAGCAAGAAACCACTACCACCAAACAACCTCAGAAGCCAAAGACTCCTTTGATAACCGTATAAAAACAAAGTACTTTCTTGCTCAAATGGCAGCAAATCCTTCTGGTCCTTTGCCAAAAACATCAGTAGAAATTTCTGTACCAGTTCTTTTCCACCATTAACTTTGGAAGATGAAATTATTTCTACATCTAAAGGAAAGACCGAACTATTTGCTGCCAATTCAACCTCTTCATCCACCTGTCAATCATCCAATTCCAACTGTTCCCCCAGTTCCTCATAAAATGCCCAATATTATTTTTAAGGTAAAACACATTAAGCATATCCTTTGTTCTCTTAACACCAAGAAATCGTCTGGGCTAGATGGAATACCAGCAATCGTTTTAAAAAAATGTGCTCCTGAACTTGCACCTATTTTAACCAGGCTCTTTCGAATTTCTTATGACACGGGTATTTTTCCAGACAGCTGGAGAGGTGCACGTGTCCAGCCTATTCCCAAGAAAGGATCTAAATCTCTTCCATCTAACTATAGACCCATTTCACTCCTTTCAATGCTTTGTAAAGTAATGGAGAAATCCATTAACTCGTAAATTCTTAGGTATTTAGAAAAACAAAAAATTTTACATGACAGGCAATACGGATTTCGTCACAAGAGATCTACAGCAGATCTCCTTTCCTTCGTTTCACAGAACTGGAACAAGTCTCTTGAGTTTCTAGGTGAGTCCCAGAACGTTGCTCTTGATATATCTAAAGCCTTCGACCAGGTCTGGCATGACGCACTTCTTAATAAACTTCCCTCCTACGGTCTTCCAACTAAACTCTGCTCTTGGCTCTCCAGTTATCTTTCTAATCGTCGTATATCAGTCATTGTTGATGGCCACTCTTTAAGCTTTTACGAAATTAATGCTGGAGTGCCACAGGGTTCAGTACTAGCACCAACTTTGTTTCTTCTTCACATCAACGACCTTCTTTCTTCCACAACCAATCCCATTCATAGTTATGCTGACGATAGTACCCTTCACTCCACTTTTCAGGTTCCCAAACCAATTTCTCAACCCGATTTGGAAAGCAAACGCAGGGCGATGCAGATATCTCTTTCACAGGATCTCAATTTGATATTGGATTGGGGCGCCAAAAATCTCGTTCAATTTAATGCATCCAAAACACAATCATGTTCATTGTCGCGAAAAAATCATCAAACACTCATCCTTTGCTTATAAGTGGCCAGGTTTTGCAGAGCGGGGACACATTTAACCTTGTGGGCATCACATTTGAGAGTAACCTTAACTGGCATAAACACATTGTATCTATAGCCACCGCGGCTTCAAAAAAGCTTGGATTTCTTTTCCGAGCCAAAACATATTTTTCTCCTTTCAATTTATACACTTTGTATGTGTCCCAAATTCGACCCTCTCTGGAATATTGTTCTCATGTCTGGGGAATGGCATCCCCTACAACCCTCAGCATTCTTGATGCCATTCAAAGAAGGGCTGTTCGTCTTATTAATGATCCTTTACTTACTCAAAGACTTCCTTCTCTTGCCCATCGTCGAGCTGTGGGAGATCTATCGCTCTTCTACAGATACTTTTACGGCTTCTGCTCCGACGAATTGTCCAGTATAATCCCTCCTCTTGCAGCTCCCAACAGAGAAACTCGTGGTGTCACGCGTATGCATCCCTATACAGTTCAATTGGACAGGCCCCGAACCCATTTCGTTCGTTCTTTTATCCCTAGAGTTTCTGGACTGTGGAACCTACTGCCAGCGGAAGTCTTTCCTTTCCCCACAAATCTTCAAGTTTTTAAGTCCCGTGTTAACAAACTTCCTCTTACCCTGCTTAAGACACCCACGGTACTTTAGTATTTAGGCTTTCAGCCTTCGTGGATTGTCCAGAGATAATAAAAAATAAAAATAATTTGTCGGTGAACCTAAAAAAGTTAAAGAAAAAGGAATGCGCAAATTACAATGTTTAAAAAAAATAATTAACTTTTTCAGTGTTATTTATAGCGGTAAAGAGATAAGTAGCGTTTTTTATTTTTATTAATATATTTTAAAAACTTGGCTAGACACGCTGCCGCGTTTCTAGATTTGCTGGACTATAAAGAATGCCTCGAGTCATCATCAGGTGATGGAATACCAGACCCCGCAAAATTAACACGCCTTCAGGCAGTTTTCTTAGTGTGAAATAAATAATAATTATTATAAAATATCTCGGGTGTAATTTAATTGACGGTTAAAAATACAGGGTGAGATTCCTTAGCTTATTTTAGGAGGAAAAGTTCATATAAACATATGTCTTAAACCTCTTAACTTTTGAGATACAGGGTTATAAAATTTCAAAAATTTTTTTTTTTTTAAATCTCCTAACTGTTCTTTACCCAATGTTGTTTTAATTTGGCAATGTTATTAATGACATTAAGGGGGTAATTTATCACCAACTTACTTACATTTAATAAGTCCAGTGGCGCCTCGAGAGGCAACTAAAGGAATATTTCCAACAAAAAATGGTACGCCACTGACTGTGTAAATGTGTGTAACATTTTTGTGCTTTCTTTAGATTAAGGAAATAATAACAAACATATTTTGACATTTAATGTCAAAGATTTCAGAATATCCTAAAAAAGATAAAAATTTTAAATTTTAAAACCTTAATAATAGTAAATTTTTATTTTTATTATTTTTATTCCATTTATCTTGACAACGGTGGCACATTTGCCACCGAAACGTCGATTTTTTAATTATCCTTTTACTTGTTTAATTTTTTTTTGTTTTTAAGTACTTTTAATTTTATTTTGGCGTGTACCCAAATAAATACCATCCAATAAAAATACTGCTTTTATGTCTCTCAATTTTTTCCGTTTTTTGTTTAGTTTAGGAGAAAAAAAAATCACTTAATTGCATATTTTTAGATCATAAAAGAATCTTTTTTCTTTTAAAAATTAAGTTTTATAAATTTTAATTGGCAATTATCTAACATAAATAATAAATACTTATTTAAATAAGGTTTATATACAGTATAACAGTTTTTACTAAAATATGTGTTTTCTGAATTTTTTGGTTTTTTGAAAAGTTAGGACGTTTAGGACATATGCTCATATGAACTTTTCTTCCTAAAATAAGCTAAGGAATCTATATTTTTAGCCATCCTTAATAATTACACCCATTATATTTCTTTGTAACGATTTTTTATTGTTTTTTTTTGCATTTTAGCTTTGTTTACAGAAAGTTGTTTTTTTCTGTTTAAATTTTGCCGAAAAGGGAAATATTATGTGCAGAACGAATATTTTTATTAATATTAACACTCCACGTTTCCTTGTTTCGACTCTAATAATTGCATTAAAATGTTTCTGTACAATTTGGAGAAGGAAAAATTATCGATTTTTTTCACAAAAAATAACATTTATACTTAATTTTTTTGCAAGAGATAGTAATACAAATGTCTCGGGACGGTTAGAAGGTTGTAAACCATAGGCGCACCAGTCTCTGTGCAAAGAACAGGTAGAAATACACCGAATTGCGTTAAATAAGGATTATAAATTTTATATATACTTTAATATCTTTCCGTATGTGCAACTGAGTGGTTATAAATTGTTAAAGTATTGTTCAAAGTATTACAGTATTGTAAAAATGGCTTCTCCGCAGAAACGCGCATGTCTCGGCCATTTAACTGTAAACGAAAAGCAGATTGTTAAAAACGTATTCGATTATACAGGGTGCGGCAGAATGGACTCCCACATTTGGGTAGCAAATAAAAGTCTACTATAAAATATGAAGCTAAACTTTTATTATTTTCAAAAGAGCACACTTTAAGGTTTTTTAACTATGTTTTCAAAATTATATCGTGTAAGTGACGGCTGTTAGCAGCGACACACATGCGAAGGCGTTCCTAGAAGTTCCGCATTACTTTTATCACCATATCTTGAGGAATAGCAGCAGTTTCATCTCTGATCGCTGTCTTGATTTAGGAGAGTCAAGAACCAGTTGCCCTTAAGTTAGCAACCTATTTAAAAATTGTTTTCCGGTCTGGAACAGAGGCATTCGGAGGCAGGAAGCGCGTACAAAATGCTCTTTAAGCTGGCTTAAAAAGACATTCAATCCTGGTTGATGCAGCAAAATATTGAACATCCTACAGATAGTGTTAAACTAGAGTTGTTGCAGCTAGTAAAAAGTGAAGTCGCCACAAATAAAGCTAAGTACACACGTTTTGTAATTGATGAAATAGCTAAGAAACAAAATATAACTGTATATCGGCTGACACCTTATCACTGCGAACTAAACCCCATAGAACTTATATGGGCACAAGTGAAAGGTGAAGTAGCCAGAAATAATACTACGTTTAAACTAGTAGATATAAAAAACTATTTCAAATTGCCATATCTATTGCTTCCCCAGAAAACTGGAAAAAATGTGTCGAACATGTATTAGAAGTAGAAAATAAAATGTGGTCTTTGGATATAATAGTAGATACAACTGTTGAACCTCTAATTATACAAGTAGACTCATATGACTCAAGTAGTGATAGTATGTCAGATATGGAAGAATGTGAATAACTAGATGTAGCTTATGTAGCATATTTAATTAGGTATAGATTATATTTTAAATAATTATTTTTTGACTATGCATTTTTAATGTGTATTATTTTCTTAATAAAATGGTTATTATTAACTATAATTATACCAACTGTACAATATTGATATACTATAAATTTTAAAATAAATTTTTTACACATATAAAAGAAACAAGATTTTCATTTTACCTAAACTGTTTAAAAAGGGTAATTTTCCAAAAATAAACTCAAGCGCACCGCCACTGTCAAGGTTTTTATCACATTATTCCCACGTAAATACGGGTAAACATCTGTTATTTCTTTGTATTTGACCCAAGAGGTTGACGAATTTTAGAGCGGGGTCTTGCCGGCCTAAAATTATGATACCATATCAGTACATTACAAGTAGAATTGAAGAAAAATATTTATACTCGGACTAACATAGAAAGCGAATTGCCATAAAATTAAATGATTTATTACTCTCTCTTGCAAAAAAATAGAGTATAGAATAATTAATTTAATTTCGTTGTTGCTTAAAATGACTTTGGGGGTTGTAACTTAAAACCAATGAAATTTTGAAAAACATATATGTACATATATGAAGCTCATCCATTATTTATTATTTTATCATGTAGAATCACCGCCTTAAGTTTAATGATCGGTTTTTGAATCACCCTATATTTTTATAATGCTCGCAAAATTATTCGCATATTGTTGCTACTAACACTGATGAAACTGAAATTTTAAAAAGCCGTTATTTACAGATAAGAATCAAAGTGAAGCTATATCAGGTCTAAGGTGGGTTTCATATTTGGATAACTGCAAGACAAACATTATATTTATTTTTTTACCTAAATGTGATCATGGGTTTTTGGGTATTTGTTTTTGACGTGACAACGTTTTATAATTCGATGGAGCCGGCTGCACGCACTTAACAGGTTAAGCGCCACGGGTTTTGGACTATACTTTCTCCACGGACCAACATATTTTTTGTCAAATTCTTTTACGGTCACATATTTTATAGCAATTCCGCCCTATAATAATTTTTTTAGAAAAGTATTTTTTCAAAAAAACGAGCAGACACCGGTGTCTGCTGTGGCCCAACAAATTTATAAGCGGCAGACACCGGTGTCTGCTTTGGCCCAGAAGACATCTTAGCAGACACCGGTGTCCGCTTTGGCCTAGGACAACAAAAATGCGAGCAGACACGACAATTCACGATGTGTACCCGAACGTTTCTGACAAGTCTATTCCTATTCAGTTCTATTTTTGCTTGCTAACAGTGAATTTGTGTGGTTCACAAACAATGAGTAGCCGTTCAAAACGCATCCTAAAGCTAGCTTTAGATGAAAAGCTGTATTGCGAAGGTAAGTTTAGAGTTACAAATGAGTAAAAAGATGCTAAAATGTTTGAATATTTTAGATGATGATGATTCTTCAAAAGAGCCATTCTCGGCCGATTCAGATGACGATCCCGGGTATGTCCCATATAATAGTAGTTCTGGCAGTTCTTCCGATGATTCGAATGATCAAAACTATAATAAGAATAATAAAAGGAAGGTAAATTTTTTACAAAACGAAAACGATCCCGGTCCGTCTTGTTCTTTTGTAATTAGACGTCGTAGCCCCCTTGTTCCTTTATAAACAAGCGCCGCAGGTTAACGAGGAGTGAAAATCAGTTTGAAACTAGAAAAGTTGAACATGCACCTATTACAGAAAATGAGATATTAGAGACCGAGTCTGAAAGTGTGGAAATCCAACCAGATTATGAACATAATATCCAAGTTAATTGCGAAACGGAGGAAAGCGAGCTACGCGAAAATGACAATGAACCTGAACTACGAGATTTATCAAAATCTGTTTGGGGTCCTCCACAAGGAAAGCATCAGGCGTTTGAAGAAAAATTTGTGGGTGGCATAAATCCTGAGTGGCACTGTGCATTGAAGGGTGAGAAACCAGTTGACTATTTTCTTGCTCTACTAGACTTTGATATTATCGACCTAATGGTACAAGAAACTAATCATTACGCGACACAATTTGTTACAGAAAATGAAAACATTTCTAACATGTCACGCATACAAACATGGCAGCCGACCGATAGAACAGAAATAATACATTTCATAGGTCTATTGGGGTACATGGGAATTGTTAGAATGAATTCTATTAGAGATTATTGGTCAACAAAATGGATTTTGAAGAATGATGTTGCCCGCAGTGTAATGAGTCGAAACAGATTTGAGTTGCTACTGAAAATGCTCCACTTTTCAGATAATAATTTATGCCCTGAAGGCGATCGCTTGTACAAAGTTCAGCCACTCTTAGATAAGCTCATCAAAAATTATCAAAAAGTGTACACACCCGGTAAAACATTTTGTATTGATGAGACCATGATACCGTTCCAGGGAAGATTACTGTTCAAACAATACAATCCTCAAAAAACTCACAAATATGGAATAAAAATGTTTAAATTATGTTCTGATGGTGGCTACACATGGAATATGAGTGTTTATGCTGGAAAAGAAAAAGAACAGAAACCGACAGTCTCAGTCTCTACAAATATTGTTTTAAGTCTATGTAAAGATCTGTTGGAAAGTGGTAGAGTTTGTGTGATTGATAACTGGTACACAAGCCTTCAACTTGCGCATATACTTTTGGACAAGAAAACACATTGCTTGGGTACTTTGCGAACCAACCGTACCGGAAACCCCCTGACGTTATAAAGAAAAAACTGAAAAAGGGTGAAATTATAGCCCAAGAAAATGAAAGAGGTATATGCATTCTCAAATGGCGCGATAAGAGGGACGTGTTACTTCTTTCCACCCACCATACCGACGAGACAGTTCAAGTTCAACGCAAAGGGAAGCAAATTAAAAAACCAAAAGCAGTCATTGATTACAATATGGGTAAAAGTTCAATCGATGTTTCCGACCAAATGTCAAGCTATAGTACCGCTTTGCGACGAACCATACGATGGTATAAAAAGCTGGCTATTGAAGCAATTCTGGGTACCTCCATGGTTAATGCACATTTTATTTTCAAAGAAGTTGAAGAAACTGACATGTCCATAACTGAATTTCGTTTGAGCGTTGTAGAAGATTTGTTAAAGTTTGAGGTGTCAAAAGATCATCAAGATCCTAAATCTGCGCGGGGTTTACGAACACATGTATTTAGCAAATTAGATTGTAAAGCTAGAGAAAACAGAAAATATTGCACGGGTTGTTATAAAAAAAAACAAGCAGGTTTACTCGAAAAAAGTAAAGTTAAGAAAGTAATAACATACTGCATGAACTGCGAAGGAAATCCCAGATTTTGTTTGGAATGTTTTAATGGATTTCATAAAAATTAGGCTAACTTACATAGGATTTCTATATTGTTCATAATAAAATATTTTATTTTTAAGGATACCATGTTTCTTTTGTTATTTAAAAAAAAACTTAATTTTGTTTATTTTTTACTTTGTTTCTTAACAACTTTATTTCGAAAAAGTTATACATATTTGATTTTATTAATAAAAAAACACCTAAATTTGTTTTCACATTTTTTATATAAAAAAATCCCTAGCAGGAACCTGATACCGTCGTTGTCTTCCCCAGGGCCACAGCAGACACGCTGGCATATTAAACCAAATAAAAGCGTGTCTGCTCGGCTCCGCCAGCTTGACATAATTTGAAGGCAACAGCAGACACGGGTGTCCGCCGTGGCCCACGCTGATAATAACCTAGCAGACACCGGTGTCCGCCATGGCGCTTAACCTGTTAAAAACGTGACTATTTACTCATGCGGCGTTACCTCGCTCTGAGGCGTTCCATTTACGGCTTAAAGTACAAGCGAGAGCGCGAAACGAGCGACAAAGGGGCACAATCGGCCTCCGCGTTTGGCGGCGTTTGACATCTGCTTCTCTCCTACTTAAGTGAGCGGTCTTCGTGGGCAGTTGTTATATAAAATAATACATTTGCATGTTTTCGTCAAGTATGAAGTGCAGTGAAAAGTGAATGTGGTGTCAATTGTTTATAGCAACGATAATTGCGAACCATTCCATCAGGATTTACTTATGACTTTGTCACGTTCAACTATCTTTAGTAAACCGACTTTGCAGACAACCAATTTTTCTTTAAGAAAAATCAATATTTTTCTTAAATAAAATTTTATTTTTAAACAGCTTCTATTCTTTTCTATTCTATTCAGCTGCACATAGGCAGTATGGCGCGTACACACTAAGCCGCATAATAGTTTCTAACAATCATTTTGAGCCTTATTTCATCTTTAAATTTAAAGTGCGCATAGATAGAGCATGTATCTAGAATATACAGATCCATCATTAGTCTATCTGAAACATAACTAATTATTTTATGGGGTAGAAACTAGTTGATAATTGGGACTGTATAAATAAGTGACATTAAGCCGCATAAAAATTCCTAACAATCATTTTGAGCCTTATTCCACCTTTAAATTTAAAGTGTGCATAAACAAAGCATGTATCTAGAATATACAGATCCATCATTAGTCTATCTAAAACATAACTAATTATTTTATGGGGTAGAAACCAGTTGATAATTGGGACTGTTTAAATAGGTGACACTAAGCCGCATAAAAATTCCTAACAATCATTTTGAGCCTTATTCCACCTTTAAATTTAAAGTGTGCATAAACAAAGCATGTATCTAGAATATACAGATCCATCATTAGTCTATCTAAAACATAACTAATTATTTTCTGGGGTAGAAACCAGTTGATAATTGGGACTGTTTAAATAGGTGACACTAAGCCGCATAAAAATTCCTAACAATCATTTTGAGCCTTATCCCACTTTTAAATTTAAAGTGTGCATAAACAAAGCATGTATCTAGAATATACAGATCCATCATTAGTCTATCTAAAACATAACTAATTATTTTATGGGGTAGAAACCAGTTGATAATTGGGACTGTTTAAATAGGTGACACTAAGCCGCATAAAAATTCCTAACAATCATTTTGAGCCTTATTCCACCTTTAAATTTAAAGTGTGCATAAACAAAGCATGTATCTAGAATATACAGATCCATCATTAGTCTATCTAAAACATAACTAATTATTTTATGGGGTAGAAACCAGTTGATAATTGGGACTGTTTAAATAAGTGACATTAAGCCGCATAAAAATCCCTAACAATCATTTTGAGCCTTATCCCACTTTTAAATTTAAAGTGTGCATAAACAAAGCATGTATCTAGAATATACAGATCCATCATTAGTCTATCTAAAACATAACTAATTATTTTATGGGGTAGAAACCAGTTGATAATTGGGACTGTTTAAATAGGTGACACTAAGCCGCATAAAAATTCCTAACAATCATTTTGAGCCTTATCCCACTTTTAAATTTAAAGTGTGCATAAACAAAGCATGTATCTAGAATATACAGTTCCATCATTAGTCTATCTGAAACATAACTAATTATTTTATGGGGTAGAAACCAGTTGATAATTGGGACTGTTTAAATAGGTGACACTAAGCCGCATAAAAATTCCTAACAATCATTTTGAGCCTTATTCCACCTTTAAATTTAAAGTGTGCATAAACAAAGCATGTATCTAGAATATACAGATCCATCATTAGTCTATCTGAAACATAACTAATTATTTTATGGGGTAGAAACCAGTTGATAATTGGGACTGTTTAAATAAGTGACATTAAGCCGCATAAAAATCCCTAACAATCATTTTGAGCCTTATCCCACTTTTAAATTTAAAGTGTGCATAAACAAAGCATGTATCTAGAATATACAGATCCATCATTAGTCTATCTAAAACATAACTAATTATTTTATGGGGTAGAAACCAGTTAATAATTGGGACTGTTTAAATAGGTGACACTAAGCCGCATAAAAATTACTAACAATCATTTTGAGCCTTATGCCACTTTTAAATTTAAAGTGTGCATAAACAAAGCATGTATCTAGAATATACAGATCCATCATTAGTCTATCTAAAACATAACTAATTATTTTATGGGGTAGAAACCAGTTGATAATTGGGACTGTTTAAATAGGTGACACTAAGCCGCATAAAAATTCCTAACAATCATTTTGAGCCTTATTCCACCTTTAAATTTAAAGTGTGCATAAACAAAGCATGTATCTAGAATATACAGTTCCATCATTAGTCTATCTAAAACATAACTAATTATTTTATGGGGTAGAAACCAGTTGATAATTGGGACTGTTTAAATAGGTGACACTAAGCCGCATAAAAATTCCTAACAATCATTTTGAGCCTTATCCCACTTTTTAAATTTAAAGTGTGCATAAACAAAGCATGTATCTAGAATATACAGTTCCATCATTAGTCTATCTGAAACATAACTAATTATTTTATGGGGTAGAAACCAGTTGATAATTGGGACTGTTTAAATAGGTGACACTAAGCCGCATAAAAATTCCTAACAATCATTTTGAGCCTTATTCCACCTTTAAATTTAAAGTGTGCATAAACAAAGCATGTATCTAGAATATACAGATCCATCATTAGTCTATCTGAAACATAACTAATTATTTTATGGGGTAGAAACCAGTTGATAATTGGGACTGTTTAAATAAGTGACATTAAGCCGCATAAAAATCCCTAACAATCATTTTGAGCCTTATCCCACTTTTAAATTTAAAGTGTGCATAAACAAAGCATGTATCTAGAATATACAGATCCATCATTAGTCTATCTAAAACATAACTAATTATTTTATGGGGTAGAAACCAGTTAATAATTGGGACTGTTTAAATAGGTGACACTAAGCCGCATAAAAATTACTAACAATCATTTTGAGCCTTATGCCACTTTTAAATTTAAAGTGTGCATAAACAGGGCATGTATCTAGAATATACAGATCCATCATTAGTCTATCTGAAACATAACTAATTATTTTATGGGGTAGAAACCAGTTGATAATTGGGACTGTTTAAATAAGTGACATTAAGCCGCATAAAAATCCCTAACAATCATTTTGAGCCTTATTCCACCTTTAAATTTAAAGTGTGCATAAACAAAGCATGTATCTAGAATATACAGATCCATCATTAGTCTATCTAAAACATAACTAATTATTTTATGGGGTAGAAACTAGTTGATAATTGGGACTGTATAAATAAGTGACATTAAGCCGCATAAAAATTCCTAACAATCATTTTGAGCCTTATTCCACCTTTAAATTTAAAGTGTGCATAAACAAAGCATGTATCTAGAATATACAGATCCATTATTAGTCTATCTAAAACATAACTAATTATTTTATGGGGTAGAAACCAGTTGATAATTGGGACTGTTTAAATAAGTGACATTAAGCCGCATAAAAATCCCTAACAATCATTTTGAGCCTTATTTCACCTTTTAAATTTAAAGTGTGCATAAACAAAGCATGTATCTAGAATATACAGATCCATCATTAGTCTATCTAAAACATAACTAATTATTTTATGGGGTAGAAACCAGTTGATAATTGGGACTGTTTAAATAGGTGACACTAAGCCGCATAAAAATTCCTAACAATCATTTTGAGCCTTATTCCACCTTTAAATTTAAAGTGTGCATAAACAAAGCATGTATCTAGAATATACAGATCCATCATTAGTCTATCTAAAACATAACTAATTATTTTCTGGGGTAGAAACCAGTTGATAATTGGGACTGTTTAAATAGGTGACACTAAGCCGCATAAAAATTCCTAACAATCATTTTGAGCCTTATTCCACCTTTAAATTTAAAGTGTGCATAAACAAAGCATGTATCTAGAATATACAGATCCATCATTAGTCTATCTGAAACATAACTAATTATTTTATGGGGTAGAAACCAGTTGATAATTGGGACTGTTTAAATAAGTGACATTAAGCCGCATAAAAATCCCTAACAATCATTTTGAGCCTTATCCCACTTTTAAATTTAAAGTGTGCATAAACAA
Source organism: Listronotus bonariensis (assembly GCA_014170235.1). Classification (NCBI taxonomy): domain Eukaryota; kingdom Metazoa; phylum Arthropoda; class Insecta; order Coleoptera; family Curculionidae; genus Listronotus; species Listronotus bonariensis. The sequence goes on from JACEGR010000701.1 coordinate 104,236, forward strand.
AGCATGTATCTAGAATATACAGATCCATCATTAGTCTATCTAAAACATAACTAATTATTTTATGGGGTAGAAACCAGTTGATAATTGGGACTGTTTAAATAGGTGACACTAAGCCGCATAAAAATTCCTAACAATCATTTTGAGCCTTATTCCACCTTTAAATTTAAAGTGTGCATAAACAAAGCATGTATCTAGAATATACAGATCCATCATTAGTCTATCTGAAACATAACTAATTATTTTATGGGGTAGAAACCAGTTGATAATTGGGACTGTTTAAATAAGTGACATTAAGCCGCATAAAAATCCCTAACAATCATTTTGAGCCTTATCCCACTTTTAAATTTAAAGTGTGCATAAACAAAGCATGTATCTAGAATATACAGATCCATCATTAGTCTATCTAAAACATAACTAATTATTTTATGGGGTAGAAACCAGTTAATAATTGGGACTGTTTAAATAGGTGACACTAAGCCGCATAAAAATTACTAACAATCATTTTGAGCCTTATGCCACTTCTTTAAATTTAAAGTGTGCATAAACAGGGCATGTATCTAGAATATACAGATCCATCATTAGTCTATCTGAAACATAACTAATTATTTTATGGGGTAGAAACCAGTTGATAATTGGGACTGTTTAAATAAGTGACATTAAGCCGCATAAAAATCCCTAACAATCATTTTGAGCCTTATTCCACCTTTAAATTTAAAGTGTGCATAAACAGGGCATGTATCTAGAATATACAGATCCATCATTAGTCTATCTAGAAACATAACTAATTATTTTATGGAGTAGAAACTAGTTGATAATTGGGACTGTTTAAATAAGTGACACTAAGCCGCATAAAAATTCCTAACAATCATTTTGAGCCTTATTCCACCTTTAAATTTAAAGTGTGCATAAACAGAGCATGTATCTAGAATATACAGATCCATCATTAGTCTATCTGAAACATAACTAATTATTTTATGGGGTAGAAACCAGTTGATAATTGGGACTGTTTAAATAAGTGACATTAAGCCGCATAAAAATCCCTAACAATCATTTTGAGCCTTATTCCACCTTTTAAATTTAAAGTGTGCATAAACAAAGCATGTATCTAGAATATACAGATCCATCATTAGTCTATCTAAAACATAACTAATTATTTTATGGGGTAGAAACCAGTTGATAAGTGGGACTGTTTAAATAAGTGACACTAAGCCGCATAAAAATTCCTAACAATCATTTTGAGCCTTATTCCACCTTTTAAATTTAAAGTGTGCATAAACAGGGCATGTATCTGAGAATATACAGATCCATCATTAGTCTATCTGAAACATAACTAATTATTTTTATGGGGTAGAAACTAGTTGATAATTGGGACTGTTTAAATAAGTGACACTAAGCCACATAAAAATTCCTAACAACCATTTTGAGCCTTATTCCACCTTTAAATTTAAAGTGTATTATAGACAGAGCATGTATCTAGAATATACGGATCCATCATTAGTCTATCTGAAACATAACTAATTATTTTATGGGGTAGAAACTAGGTGATAATTGGGACTGTTTAAATAAATGACACTAAGCCGCATAAAAATTCCTAACAATCATTTTGAGCCTTATTCCATCTTTAAATTTAAAGTGCGCATAGATAGAGCATGTATCTAGAATACACTGTTCAATTATTAGTCTATCTGAAACATAACTAATTATTTTATGGGGTAGAAACTAGGTGATAATTGGGACTGTTTAAATAAATGACACTAAGCCACATAAAAATTCCTAATAACCCTTTTGAGCCTTATTCCACCTTTAAATTTAAAGTGTATATAGATAGAGCATGTATTTAGAATATATGGATCCATCATTAGTCTATCTGAAACATAACTAATTATTTTATGGGGTAGAAACTAGTTGATAATTGGGACTGTTTAAATAAGTGACACTAAGCCGCATAAAAATTCCTAACAATCATTTTGAGCCTTATTCCACCTTTAAATTTAAAGTGTGCATAAACAGGGCATGTATCTAGAATATACAGATCCATCATTAGTCTATCTGAAACATAACTAATTATTTTATGGGGTAGAAACCAGTTGATAATTGGGACTGTTTAAATAAGTGACACTAAGCCGCATAAAAATTCCTAACAATCATTTTGAGCCTTATTCCACTTTTAAATTTAAAGTGTGTATAAACAAAGCATGTATCTAGAATATACAGATCCATCATTAGTCTATCTGAAACATAACTAATTATTTTATGGGGTAGAAACCAGTTGATAATTGGGACTGTTTAAATAAATGACACTAAGCCGCATAAAAATTCCTAACAATCATTTTGAGCCTTATTCCATCTTTAAATTTAAAGTGCGCATAGATAGAGCATGTATCTAGAATACACTGTTCAATTATTAGTCTATCTGAAATATAACTAATTATTTTATGGGGTAGAAACTAGGTGATAATTGGGACTGTTTAAATAAATGACACTAAGCCACATAAAAATTCCTAATAACCCTTTTGAGCCTTATTCCACCTTTAAATTTAAAGTGTATATAGATAGAGCATGTATTTAGAATATATGGATCCATCATTAGTCTATCTGAAACATAACTAATTATTTTATGGGGTAGAAACTAGTTGATAAGTGGGACTGTTTAAATAAGTGACACTAAGCCGCATAAAAATTCCTAACAATCATTTTGAGCCTTATTCCACCTTTAAATTTAAAGTGTGCATAAACAGGGCATGTATCTAGAATATACAGATCCATCATTAGTCTATCTGAAACATAACTAATTATTTTATGGAGTAGAAACTAGTTGATAATTGGGACTGTTTAAATAAGTGACACTAAGCCACATAAAAATTCCTAATAACCCTTTTGAGCCTTATTCCACCTTTAAATTTAAAGTGTATTAAGATAGAGCATGTATTTAGAATATATGGATCCATCATTAGTCTATCTGAAACATAACTAATTATTTTATGGGGTAGAAACTAGGTGATAATTGGGACTGTTTAAATAAATGACACTAAGCCGCATAAAAATTCCTAACAATCATTTTGAGCCTTATTCCATCTTTAAATTTAAAGTGCGCATAGATAGAGCATGTATCTAGAATACACTGTTCAATTATTAGTCTATCTGAAACATAACTAATTATTTTATGGGGTAGAAACTAGGTGATAATTGGGACTGTTTAAATAAATGACACTAAGCCACATAAAAATTCCTAATAACCCTTTTGAGCCTTATTCCACCTTTAAATTTAAAGTGTATATAGATAGAGCATGTATTTAGAATATATGGATCCATCATTAGTCTATCTGAAACATAACTAATTATTTTATGGGGTAGAAACTAGTTGATAATTGGGACTGTTTAAATAAGTGACACTAAGCCGCATAAAAATTCCTAACAATCATTTTGAGCCTTATTCCACCTTTAAATTTAAAGTGTGCATAAACAGGGCATGTATCTAGAATATACAGATCCATCATTAGTCTATCTGAAACATAACTAATTATTTTATGGGGTAGAAACTAGTTGATAATTGGGACTGTTTAAATAAGTGACACTAAGCCGCATAAAAATTCCTAACAATCATTTTGAGCCTTATTCCACCTTTAAATTTAAAGTGTGCATAAACAGAGCATGTATCTAGAATATACAGATCCATCATTAGTCTATCTGAAACATAACTAATTATTTTATGGGGTAGAAACCAGTTGATAATTGGGACTGTTTAAATAAGTGACACTAAGCCGCATAAAAATTCCTAACAATCATTTTGAGCCTTATTCCACTCTTTAAATTTAAAGTGTGCATAGATAAAGCATGTATCTAGAATATACAGATCCATCATTAGTCTATCTGAAACATAACTAATTATTTTATGGGGTAGAAACCAGTTGATAATTGGGACTGTTTAAATAAATGACACTAAGCCGCATAAAAATTCCTAATAACCCTTTTGAGCCTTATTCCACCTTTAAATTTAAAGTGTATATAGATAGAGCATGTATTTAGAATATATGGATCCATCATTAGTCTATCTGAAACATAACTAATTATTTTATGGGGTAGAAACTAGTTGATAAGTGGGACTGTTTAAATAAGTGACACTAAGCCGCATAAAAATTCCTAACAATCATTTTGAGCCTTATTCCACCTTTAAATTTAAAGTGTGCATAAACAGGGCATGTATCTAGAATATACAGATCCATCATTAGTCTATCTGAAACATAACTAATTATTTTATGGAGTAGAAACTAGTTGATAATTGGGACTGTTTAAATAAGTGACACTAAGCCACATAAAAATTCCTAATAACCCTTTTGAGCCTTATTCCACCTTTAAATTTAAAGTGTATTAAGATAGAGCATGTATTTAGAATATATGGATCCATCATTAGTCTATCTGAAACATAACTAATTATTTTATGGGGTAGAAACTAGGTGATAATTGGGACTGTTTAAATAAATGACACTAAGCCGCATAAAAATTCCTAACAATCATTTTGAGCCTTATTCCATCTTTAAATTTAAAGTGCGCATAGATAGAGCATGTATCTAGAATACACTGTTCAATTATTAGTCTACCTGAAACATAACTAATTATTTTATGGGGTAGAAACTAGGTGATAATTGGGACTGTTTAAATAAATGACACTAAGCCACATAAAATTCCTAATAACCCTTTTTGAGCCTTATTCCACCTTTAAATTTAAAGTGTATATAGATAGAGCATGTATTTAGAATATATGGATCCATCATTAGTCTATCTGAAACATAACTAATTATTTTATGGGGTAGAAACTAGTTGATAAGTGGGACTGTTTAAATAAGTGACACTAAGCCGCATAAAAATTCCTAACAATCATTTTGAGCCTTATTCCACCTTTAAATTTAAAGTGTGCATAAACAGGGCATGTATCTAGAATATACAGATCCATCATTAGTCTATCTGAAACATAACTAATTATTTTATGGAGTAGAAACTAGTTGATAATTGGGACTGTTTAAATAAGTGACACTAAGCCACATAAAAATTCCTAATAACCCTTTTGAGCCTTATTCCACCTTTAAATTTAAAGTGTATTAAGATAGAGCATGTATTTAGAATATATGGATCCATCATTAGTCTATCTGAAACATAACTAATTATTTTATGGGGTAGAAACTAGGTGATAATTGGGACTGTTTAAATAAATGACACTAAGCCGCATAAAAATTCCTAACAATCATTTTGAGCCTTATTCCATCTTTAAATTTAAAGTGCGCATAGATAGAGCATGTATCTAGAATACACTGTTCAATTATTAGTCTATCTGAAACATAACTAATTATTTTATGGGGTAGAAACTAGGTGATAATTGGGACTGTTTAAATAAATGACACTAAGCCACATAAAAATTCCTAATAACCCTTTTTGAGCCTTATTCCACCTTTAAATTTAAAGTGTATATAGATAGAGCATGTATTTAGAATATATGGATCCATCATTAGTCTATCTGAAACATAACTAATTATTTTATGGGGTAGAAACTAGTTGATAATTGGGACTGTTTAAATAAGTGACACTAAGCCGCATAAAAATTCCTAACAATCATTTTGAGCCTTATTCCACCTTTAAATTTAAAGTGTGCATAAACAGGGCATGTATCTAGAATATACAGATCCATCATTAGTCTATCTGAAACATAACTAATTATTTTATGGGGTAGAAACTAGGTGATAATTGGGACTGTTTAAATAAATGACACTAAGCCGCATAAAAATTCCTAACAATCATTTTGAGCCTTATTCCATCTTTAAATTTAAAGTGCGCATAGATAGAGCATGTATCTAGAATACACTGTTCAATTATTAGTCTATCTGAAACATAACTAATTATTTTATGGGGTAGAAACTAGGTGATAATTGGGACTGTTTAAATAAATGACACTAAGCCACATAAAAATTCCTAATAACCCTTTTGAGCCTTATTCCACCTTTAAATTTAAAGTGTATATAGATAGAGCATGTATTTAGAATATATGGATCCATCATTAGTCTATCTGAAACATAACTAATTATTTTATGGGGTAGAAACTAGTTGATAAGTGGGACTGTTTAAATAAGTGACACTAAGCCGCATAAAAATTCCTAACAATCATTTTGAGCCTTATTCCACCTTTAAATTTAAAGTGTGCATAAACAGGGCATGTATCTAGAATATACAGATCCATCATTAGTCTATCTGAAACATAACTAATTATTTTATGGAGTAGAAACTAGTTGATAATTGGGACTGTTTAAATAAGTGACACTAAGCCACATAAAAATTCCTAATAACCCTTTTTGAGCCGTATTCCACCTTTAAATTTAAAGTGTATTAAGATAGAGCATGTATTTAGAATATATGGATCCATCATTAGTCTATCTGAAACATAACTAATTATTTTATGGGGTAGAAACTAGGTGATAATTGGGACTGTTTAAATAAATGACACTAAGCCGCATAAAAATTCCTAACAATCATTTTGAGCCTTATTCCATCTTTAAATTTAAAGTGCGCATAGATAGAGCATGTATCTAGAATACACTGTTCAATTATTAGTCTATCTGAAACATAACTAATTATTTTATGGGGTAGAAACTAGGTGATAATTGGGACTGTTTAAATAAATGACACTAAGCCACATAAAAATTCCTAATAACCCTTTTTGAGCCTTATTCCACCTTTAAATTTAAAGTGTATTAAGATAGAGCATGTATTTAGAATATATGGATCCATCATTAGTCTATCTGAAACATAACTAATTATTTTATGGGGTAGAAACTAGGTGATAATTGGGACTGTTTAAATAAATGACACTAAGCCGCATAAAAATTCCTAACAATCATTTTGAGCCTTATTCCACCTTTAAATTTAAAGTGTGCATAAACAGGGCATGTATCTAGAATATACAGATCCATCATTAGTCTATCTGAAACATAACTAATTATTTTATGGAGTAGAAACTAGTTGATAATTGGGACTGTTTAAATAAGTGACACTAAGCCACATAAAAATTCCTAATAACCCTTTTGAGCCTTATTCCACCTTTAAATTTAAAGTGTACATAGATAGAGCATGTATCTAGAATATATTGATCCATCATTAGTCTATCTAAAACATAACTAATTATTTTATGGGGTAGAAACTAGTTGATAATTGGGACTGTTTAAATAAGTGACACTAAGCCGCATAAAAATTCCTAACAATCATTTTGATCCTTATTTCACCTTTAAATTTAAAGTGTGCATAAATAGAGCATCTATCTAGAATATATAGATCCATCATTATTCTATCTGAAACATAACTAATTATATTATGGGGTAGAAACTAGTTGATAATTGGGACTGTTTAAATAAGTGACACTAAGCCGCATAAAAATTCCTAACAATCATTTTGAGCCTTATTCCACCTTTAAATTTAAAGTGGGCATAGATAGAGCATGTATCTAGAATATATAGATCCATCATTATTCTATCTGAAACATAACTAATTATTTTATGGGGTAGAAACTAGTTGATAATTGGGACTGTTTAAATAAGTGACACTAAGCCGCATAAAAATTCCTAACAATCATTTTGAGCCTAATTCCACCTTAAATTTAAAATATGCATAGATAGAGCATGTATCTAGAATACACTGGTCAATCATTAATCTATTTGAACCATAACTAATTATTTTATGGGGTAGAAACTAGTTGATAATTGAGACTATTTAAACAAGTGTCACCAAGCCGCATAAAAATTCCTAATAAACATTTTGAGCCTTATTCCACCTTTTAATTTAAAGTGTGCATAGATTGAGCATGTATCTAGAATATATAAATCCATCATTAGTCTATCTGAAACATAACTAATTATTTTATGGGGTAGAAACTAGTTGATAATTAGGACTGTTTAAATAAGTAAGACTAAGCCGTATAAAAATTCCTAACAATCATTTTGAGCCTTATTCCACCTTTAAATTTGAAGTTTACATAGGTAGAGCATGTATCTAGAATACACTGGTCAATCATTAGTCTATCTGAACCATAACTAATTTTTTTATTGGGTAGAAACTAGTTGATAATTAGGACTCTCAATCTAAAAGTCTAGAATATATAAATTCATAATTGGGTCACAACCTACAAGAGATTTGCGCTAACAAGGCTTTATTAAAGTACATTTTCTTAAAGAATTGTTCTGTATGAAATCTTCAGAAACAATTTTTTTTAACTTCTCTAATTTTGAGATTTTTAGGACACCCAATATATTAATTACAAGCTATACAGACTTACTTTTGTATTTTATATAGCTCACTAGTGTTTACCAAAAATTAGTTCAATATTGACGCTACAGTCCACAGTGCAAACTTTACAAGGAGTGTATGTTTACCTTTATACTATTTACCAAAACTAAAAGGACACAAACAACGTACCAAGGTAGGTACCATTAAGATTAAGTACCAAAAGTACATAGCATAGCAAATTCGTAATTATACGGTGTTTACAAATATTGACGCTCTTCTATAGTAAGTTAATTTTTTTATTGTGTCATATGATGATATTTGGTTTGCGGATAATCAGGGCCGTGGACAATTTTTTCTATTTTAAATTCAATAAGAATTATTATTACTCTTTAAGGTTGTTAACAATTTTTCTGATTCTGAAAAACATTTTAGGGCTGTTGGGACAAAACTTTACCACCCTGAATCTTAAAAGTTAGACCATTTAGAACATAAGTTAGCAGTATAGTTCCTCCACTCACGGTTCCCAACAGAGAAACTCGTGGTTCCCTATACGGTCCAACTGGACAGGCCCCGAACTTCCCACTTTGTTCGTTCTTTTATCCCTAGAGTTTCTAGATTGTGGAACCTGCTGCCCGCGGAGGTCTTTCCTTCCCCCAAATCTTCAAGTATTTAAGTCCCGTGTCAACAAACTTCCTCTTACCTCGCTTAAGACACCCACGGTACGTTAGTATTTAGGCTTTAAGCCTTCGTGGTTTGTCCAAAGATAAAAAAATATATATATATATTTTTCTATGACTACACCATTTCTACGCTACTGAATTTTTTACCGGCATAATATAGGTAGTTTCGTTTTGTTTTAATTATTTATTAAGAGTACATAGAACCTATTATGCCCAAAGTTATGGTACTATTACTACCATCACACATTACTTCAAACAAAGTAGTACTGGAATTCAAGAGAAGTAGCTGATGTTATAATAGTTTAGAGCTAGTTATATTTTTCTCTAAAATGTCAAGATCATAGCAAGAATGGCATTAAGTGAATAATGTAATAATAAGTTACAAAAACTGCAAAGATGAGTGGAAGGGGCAAATATTTGCCCAGTTCCCAAATTTACGATGCCAAATATAGTACTGTCCAGGTATTTTTTTTTATTTAAGATAATTTACTCTGCTGTTACTTAAAACAGATATATACAGGGTGTTTCCTAATTGTGGTAAGAAAATTTAAGGACGTATTTCTGAGTCAGTTTTATGAAAAAACGTTCATATAAACATGGGTCCTCAAATTTTTTGTTCCCAAGATACAGAGTGTTAAACTTTTCAAATAACCTAAAAATTTCTAAAACACTTTTTTAAGTAAAATTTGTTAGACTAGATATAAACCTTGTTTAATTAGGTATTTGTTGTTTTTGTTACATAATTGCTAATAAGAAGTTATAACACTTAATTTTTAAAAGAAAAAATGCCCCTATGTTTTTTATATGGTCCAGGATTATGCAGTTTAGCGGATTTTATTTTTTTCTGAAAAACTAAGCAAGCTACGTATAAATAAGAAGACACAAAAAGTTGTATTTTTAGGTGTTTTATCCGGAAATAGCTATTTATGTATCAAGGGCGTTACTAGGACTATAATGCCCTGAAGGTCGAAAATAGATTTCGACCTGATGGGCCTTATAGTCCAGTAAAGCCCGTGGTGCGTACTAATGCTTTATGTTTTACCCAAAAAAGAGTTTTTCAATGACTAATTACATTATTTATTCGCAATATAAAAAATAAGTTGCACCTGTACCTGTATACGTAAGTAGATAATGACTGGTGTTAAGTTTGACTTTGATGTTTCTATCAGTTAGTCAGTTGGCATTTTTTATTTAACGATTTGCTCAAAATGGAAGAAATTCCACAAAATATAAGAGAAAAGGCCATAAAAGCGACCAAAAATCTTTTGCCAGTTAAATCAAGGCAACAGTATGATCGGGAGTATGGCATATTTGGTATTTGGAAAGATGCGAACGCAATTCTTCAGATAACCGAAACCGTTTTAATGGCATATTTTCAGGAACTGGTAAGTTATTGATTTTATTTTAATACATATGTTGAACAAACTTTATTATTTTTAGTCGGAAAAATACAGTCCGAACTCTCTCTGGACCAAGTATTCCACCCTAAGGTCTACGTTGATGGTCTATGAAAATATAGACATTTCGCAATACCATCGTCTCATATCTTTTTTAAAGTTAAGTCGAAAGGATACGTCCCGAAGAAGTCTAAAGTTTTGGAAGGAGAACAAATATTAAAATTTATTAAGAAGGCTCCTGATGATATCTACTTGGTACACAAAGTCATATTGGTAATGGGTGTTTTTGGAGGTTTAAGACGAGATGAGTTGGTCAAAATGACTATTGATGACATTGAAGATAGAGGAACAGTCTTGGTTATCAAGGTACCAGAAACTAAAACTTCAACTTCAAAAAGTTTTACTATCATTGAAGAAGATTTAGGCGCTTTAAATTTAATAAAAAAGTACACAACATTAAGACCAGCTGAAATAAAGGAGCGAAGATTCTTTCTTACCTATAGAAAGGGTCGATGTACAGATACAAACCATTGAAAAAAATACGATAGGAAGCGTCCCAACATTGATCGCAAAATTTTTAAAATTAGATAATGCAGAAGCTTACACCGGCCACTGTTTGCGTCGCACATCGTCAACTTTACTTGTTGAGGCAGGTGCTTCGTTTGAAACGCTAAAACAACATGGGAAATGGAAAAGCTCTTCAGTAGCTGAAGGATATATAGAAGAAAGTATTTCATCCAAAAACAAAGTAGCCAAAATGATTGCCAATTTAGTTAATTCCGAGGTTAATTCCGTATCGACTATTGAAAATTCTTTAATGGACTGTTCTTCTATACAAAATAGCGTTAGTGCTACCACCGCTGCTACTATCACAAAAGACACCGACCATTCTATAGTGGGATCAGCTACATTTTCCGGGACATTTCATAATTGTAATTTTTATTTTGGAAATAAAGTTTAATTCTTAGTATTGTTTAAAGAAAAAATATTTTTGTATAAACTTGATCGTTATTGTGAGAGAAATAAAATTGGATATGCAATAAAATTTCTATATTAGCGCATTAGGGCATTATAAGCGGGCATTATCATAAAGCCCGCTTATAATGCCCTAGGTGTGATAGCAGGTATTATTGCTATCATAACATATTCCGTTTCTAAGGTATTACAGATCAATAATAGATGGGTAAAACATAAAATATTATTAAAAACCCGGTTTTCATTTTTATGTTTAACACCCTGTATCTTGGAAACATCATTTCCGGACCTATGTTTACATGACATTTTTTTCATAAAATGGCCTTAAGAATACACCCTTAAAATTTATTACTGCAATTAGAAAACACCCTGTATAAACGCGTATTATTATTATAAAAAGTATATATTTTTTTCGTTTTTTTTGGTAGTACTTTTTTTTGTTTTTAGTACTACAATAAATCTTTAGAAAATCTTTATGAATCATTACGAGAGAAAAAAATTGCCGACAAAAGAAAACAAAGAGAATTGCAAAAGGCTCGAAGACGTGAATTTGACGCTAACCAAGGTTAGTCAAAGAACTATTATACCATTAATTCAGATTTTCCGAAAACCTTCTCATAGTGCCGTGAAATGCAGATATTGCGCTTCACGGCATTCATACCCATTAAGAATGATAATGATATTTCTTATAATTAAATTTATATGTGTTGCGTGCGTTCTTATTTTTTCCTTACATACTTTCTTTTTAAGGAAAATTATACAGTGTCTGTGCAAAAATATGGCGCAATACTTTTGGTCAGTTTGGAGAAGATTGGCTTTTTTGGCCGTCCTTGGTATATTTGTAGCCATTATAAGCTATACTATAGATCAGGGTGTCGCTATGTGTACGAAAGGTAAAAAATAACTATATATTATTTACTTTTAAAATATACCAATTTATTTTTTAAATTAGTTTTTTTTTAAATTTAATTTTTGGATAGTTTTTTGGCAATGCAACATTAAAGAGAAGATTACAAGATATTGTTCCTATAATAGTAATTTATGTAACAAGTGCATAAAGTGATACTCCGTGAGTAAAAAAAGACACTTTATGCATGTGTTACATACTATATTTTTCCACGACCGTATAAAATTTCTAGCACAAAACACCGTGTCTTTGTTCAATAAATAAATATTTTTATTGACAATAAATTTAAAAAATTTGGAAAATTAAAAAAACAAACAATCCAAGAAAAAAAAACATTTATTAAATAAGTCAGCCACAGGCGCGTTGAGTTTTGAAATTTTATATGAGTGCCATGTGTCAAAAACTTTTTAAAGAGCAAAAAAGTTTCTCACCCGTTTTACGTACTCTATTCCTTCTTGCCTAATAGCAGAAACCTAAAACCAAGACAAACAAAAAAATCCCAATTTTTCTTTTCTAATATGGGTGCATTATTGCATCCATATGAGAAAAGAACATATTTGATTTTTTTGGGTTTGTTTTTCAAAACTGTTCAAAAGTTCAGTCAAGAAGGAATGGGGTAAGTCAAATGTATGTTGTTGAAAACTTTTTGTTTTGCTCTTTAAAAAGTTTTTAACACATGGCACCCATATAAAATTTAAAACTGGCCGCGCCTGGTTAGCCACATTGGAAAATATCCCGTGACAATGCAAGGTTACTTTATATTTATAAGGTTGCGACATATCCTCAAGTTTTAGGCGGTTCGAGGTCGGGGACGCAAGGAAGGACACTCCACGGAGAAAAGTTGGCAAGACTGGGTAAAATCAGAGCTGAATATCAATTCAGTGGCGTCTAGAATATGCGTATTTCATTTTGCATTGTTTTGGAAGTGATATTTGTTGAAAGATGTAATTCCAATTATTTGTATTATTTAAAGTAAAAGAATTTACAACTTAATAACAATTAAAAACTGTTGTGTAAAGGGTTGTTCTACTAATACAATAAACTGTATATCTCCGGCACTGAACAACATGGCCGAAAAATGGGAGATGTGACGTCATAACACGTCAAAGCAATATGGCCGAATGTCGTGACCTTATATAGACCGTCTTTGGTGACAATGTTGCAAATCGTTTATTTCTCACTAGTTAAAAAATAAAGTTACTAAATATTAGCGCAAGCATGTTCTGCTGTTTTTTTTTAAGGTTAGATAGATAATATCTAGATATTCTCGTTATTTTAAAAACTGTGTGAGACATTTATGAAATACAAGGGTTTTGTTGTGATTTAGCCGTAATCTTTGATTTTAGCAAGAATGATGTTATATACAGAATTGTCAGACAGACTTTTTGCAAAATGGGTAGCATGGGCATGTCTACCCGTAATTCTCATTCTATGGGATGTGGGTATCACATCCTTAATAGCACCCAAAGCTGTAGGTAAGTAAGATGGTTTTGTATTGCTAAGAAATATTTTTATGCAGGGTGTTTAAAAATTTACTTTAAATATTTTAAGACCGTATTTTTGATGTTGGAATAGCATGTTTTTCTGATATAAACATGTGTGTTCTACAGTGCGACCCATAATAGCTATAAACATTATAAGTTGCGCCGCATAACAAAGCGGTCAAAAGTTTGAAAGTAAAACAAACATTTATTAACCTCACAAAAACAAAAGCACATAATAAAACAGTTAAAGTTTAAACAAAAGAAGGCATGTCCAAAATGTTTTTTGATTTTTCTTATAAAAATTAATAATTAAGAGAATTATTGCGAAATATAATATATTTCTAGGCCCACAAAAAGGTAAAATTTAACCCATTTACAATTTTAGTTTTAAGAAAATTTAAATGTAAACATTTTTGTCTAAAATATTGAGCACTAAGAAAGAAATAAATGAAGAAAAAACATCAAAAACTTAAGAAAAAGAAAAGGTAAAAAGTTTCTTTAAATTGAATATCCTGTAACCAGGGTGTCCCACCGGGAACTGCTGCGATCGATTTCTCAAAAAGTAAGCTTTGAAACATTTTGAAAATTTGGTAACAATATAACGTCAGTGGGGGACATACAACTAAAATATTTTGACAGCTTTACCACTTCCGGTTATACCGGAAGTTAATGTCAACATCCTTATTTTAAATAGAACACCCTATATATTATTTATTTTTTAGATTCTGCTTAAAATTCTAAACATAATTTATGTATAATGTTCTATACCTAAGTCCAACCGTTTTGACTTATTTTAAATTTTATGTCAAAAATGACGTTCGCAACCCATTACATAACCATCAATTTCCTCTAAACAAAAGCCTTTAATATAAGTTGGGGTTGGGTTTCTCGTAGAGAAAGAACTACTTTAGCAGACTGTATTGATATTTTCACAATTAATAAATACAGAGTGGTCAAAAATAATCGTTAAAAATTATTACGACAAAAACCTTAAAAGTCAATTTTTTTAAATGGAAACCCGTATCTTTTTCTACATTATCCTATTAAGCATTAAAAATAAGGATAAGTTTGTACAAGAATGTCTATTTTAAAAATTTATAGTTTTCAATATTAACAATTAATTTATTAATTATTTATTTATTCTAACAATGCTTTTAAATACGGCATAGTTTTGCTTCTAGTTGGTCTTGACAACAAAATGCGGCGTCACAGCCAACTACCCCGTACCTACCCGTACTTAAATGCATTGTTAGAATGGATAAATATTAAATCGTTAATATTTCAAAAACTGTACATTTTTGAAATAGACATCCTTATTCAAATTTACCATTATATTTAATGCCCAATAGAATAAGATAATAAAAGATAGGGTTTCCATTAAAAAAAAAATGACTTTTAAGGTTTCTGATTTTCAACCTTTATTTTTGACCACTCTGTATTTATTAATTGTAAAAATAACGATACAGTCTACTAAAGAAGTTCTTTCTTTACAAGGAACTCAACCCCAACTCATATTAAAGCCTTGTTTTAGAAGAAATTGATGATTATGTAATGGCTTGCAACCGTCATTTTTGACATCAAATTTAAAATAAGTCAAAACGGTTGGACTTAGATATAGAACATTACACATAAATTATGTTTAGAATTTTACGCAGAATCAACGATCTATTTTATATCGTTGGCAGAATCTAAAAAATAATTAATATACAGGGTGATTCAAAAATCGATTACGAAACTTAAGGGGTAATTCTACTTGACAAAATAAGGGTAAAGCTTCATATATTTTTTTCAAAATGTCATTCGTTTTTGAGTTACAAGTCGTCAAAGTTTAATTTTTATTTTGGTTTTTTCGCCATATTGCATTTATTTTTTAACCAATCCAGTTGATATTTGGCACACAAATCGAGCTTTGCAGATTCTAAAATTTTAAGACAAAAGTACTTTTTTTAAATACCGCCAGAGGGCACTTTACCTAAAACTTAAAATTAATTTACATCATACCTTTTTTATTTTGACAAATATCGCAAAGCTGGGAGCGCCATTTTATAGACAATCAAAAAACTTAAAAAATAAGGTACTCTTTATTAAAGTCGATAAACCTCACCGTTTAGGCATCAAAGTTTTCATCAATTTCAATCAAATTACCTACATACATACAGGGTGTCCAGTAACTAACCAGAGACAGAGTAATTTCTGCGCTGGGACAAATAAAGCTGATTGACCCACATACATATGTACAGGGTGGCTCGAATTCGACGCTCATCATTGGGATTTCGGAAACCGTAAGAGATGCAGGATCGGTTAAATGAAGGCAAAGTTGCGCAATTTGATGCTCAATAAAATGCCGTTTTTGCGTTTTAAAAAATTCCGAGTACTTCCGAAGATATTCGAAAAAAACCGGAATTTTCAATTTTGGTTTCTATTGTTTCCTGGCTATATTTGTTAAGATAACTCAAAATGAAAAACACGTTTTCATGGCCACTTTTTCTGCTCTATAATTCAGTGTGATTAAATATTAAATCTGACGTTTCGGCTTCTGGCGACCATCATCAACTTAATTTTTTAAATACGGACCTGATATTTTTTCAATTTAATTAAATCCTTTCATCACTCTTAAAACACTATATATCGCCACTTTGATATTTGCCGACGTTTCGTACAGACAATTCCATCACCAGAATATTGCATATTTATTTAACCATAATACGGCCCTGAACTACATTTTTAGGTAAAAAGGTAAAAAAGAATAAACTTATTACATATTCATAATGTTTTATTGCAACTCATTGATATCTAACAGCGGAAATTACTTTATTAACAGAAACTAACCAGCAGGTACGAATTCAAGGGAGAACTTCATTTAATGTATGGATTGGTATGTGGAGGAACAAAATTATTGGACCTTTCGTTTACGAAGGGACCTTAACTTCCGAACGATATCTAAATTTGATTAGGAATGATGTCTTAGACGCCCTAGATAATCAACCTTTGGCAGTATTTCAAGAAATATGGTGGCAGCAAGACGGAGCTCCTGCCCACAATGGAAGGGAAGTAGCTCAATTCCTTTACCATATATTTCCTAATAAATGGTTTTGCAAGATGGCCCGCTAGGAGCCCAGATCTTAGTCCCCTAGATTATTTCCTTTGGGGATATCTTAAGAACCGTTTATTTAAAAATGCACCTCACGACCTTTAAGTACTACGACAAAATTTGATAAGGGAAGTTGCTGCCATTCCTGCGAGAACAATTAATCGAGCTGTATTAAAAATACAAAGCAAAGCAAGAAAAATGCATCGAGGCGGAAGGTTATCTCTTTGAACACCTATAATAGTGATTAAATTATGTTTATTTTTAATATGGGCATCAAGATAGTATTACAGATTGTTTATGTAAGCTGATTTGTTGTCTACCTTTTTGTATCTTATGTCTAATATTCATGAAATTTTCGGTTAATAAAGTAATTTCCGCTGTTAGATATCAATGAGTTGCAATACAAAGATTACGAGTATGTAATAAGTTTATTCTTTTTTTTACCTTCTTACCTTACCTACTGTAGTTCAGGGCCGTATTATGGTAAAATAAATATGTAATATTCTGGTGATGGAATTTTCTGTACGAAACGTCGGCAAATATCAAAGTGACGATATATAGTGTTTTAAGAGTGATGAAAGTATTTAATTAAATTGAAAAA
The DNA here is from genome assembly GCA_014170235.1 of Listronotus bonariensis. NCBI lineage: Eukaryota > Metazoa > Arthropoda > Insecta > Coleoptera > Curculionidae > Listronotus > Listronotus bonariensis. Next base: position 121,633 of record JACEGR010000701.1, read on the forward strand.
ATATCAGGTCCGTATTTAAAAAAATTAAGTTGATGATGGTCGCCAGAAGCCGAAACGGCAGATTCAATATTTAATCACACTGAATTATAGAGCAGAAAAAGTGGCCATGAAAACGTGTTTTTATTTTTGAGTTATCTTAACAAATATAGCCAGGAAACAATAGAAACCAAAATTGAAATTCCGGTTTTCTTCGAATATCTTCGGAAGTACTCGAAATTTTTAAAACGCAAAACGGCATTTTATTGAGCATCAAATCGCGCAACTTTGCCTCCATTTAACCGATCCTGTATCTCTTACGGTTTCCGAAATCTCAATGATGAGCGTCGAATTCGAGCCACCCTGTACATATGTTTATAGGATAGGAAAAAAGTCTTATTTTGACCTCCAAAATGCGCCCTTAAAATGTTTGTAATAAATTTTGAAACACCCTGTACATACATAAATGTTCAAAATTTAAGGATCCGGTGTGCCTCAAATAAAAACCTGCCTCAGAGGAGCCTACCTCAAAGAATTTCTCACGTTCAGAGTTCTCGTAGCAAAGTGGATGGGTATAACAGCCACACTAGGCAGTGGGATGCCTCTCGGTAAAGAAGGACCCCTTATACAGATGTCAAGTATATTGGTGACGAAAATGAGTAAATACTTGTCAAGTTTTAAAAGTATCTATTTAAACGAAAATAAAAAGATTGAACTGATTGGTGCTGCATATGCTGTGGGAGTGGCTTGTACATTTAATGCTCCTATCGGAGGTAGGTATATTTTAACAGAGACAACAATGAGACGAGTAACTGGTTCTAACAGTTTGTCCATTGTATTTATCTCTTTCTGGTTTAACGCAAGTTCCAATAAATATGTCTTTGTCTTTCATCATGGCAGGCTATCGTAGATGGAGCAATCATCGCTTTGCCCTGGTTGCCAAGTTGTTTACAATTTCTGCATGTAAACTTTAATGTCCTTATTTGGCTCACATCTAATTAAGAGAAAGAAAATATACCATGAATCGAATATTTTTAACTTGACAAACGTTGCCGCAGGCAGTCACGCCAAAATGTTAATCGATATTTGTGTTTGATATTTTTCAATGGCCGATTTGTTTGGACAGTTTGTTTACATTTTCTGTGATTTATTGTGTGTTTCGTATGTTTACCTTTAATTGGACTTTGAATATTGACTTTTATTAGTGATCACAGTGTATATATTAAATTTGTGCTTTTCAACAGATAATTTAAGGTAATATTGACATGGATATCTGTAAGAAAAAATCTTTATAAAAACCAAATAAATTACATTTTTAATTAGGTGTGTGTAATTATTGAACTAAACCCCAATATTTTATATTAATAGGAAACAAAAAAAGTACCTAACATTAAGGACAAAAATAGCACAGCTATATAATTTAAATTTGGCGGGCAAACGATAAAGTCTACTCACGCGCCATCTGCGTTTACCTTCCTTGCAGACAGACAAGGAAGGCCCAGCAGCTATCTCTCTCTCGGATAATTTATTTACATTTAGTTGCTCGTCTCATTGTTGTCTCTGATTTTAATTCGAAATTAGAATTAAGCTACTTGGCAACGTTGCAATTACAATTAAGCGCCCTCATCGGCAATGTTTTGAACCCTTTTGGGGCAATTTAACATTTCTTGGTCATCCTTGCTATTGTTGCAGTTGATAAATTTTTTTATTTTCGATTTATTGGACAAGTACAATAATAAAATTAATAGAAAAATTAGCCCACAACTTGTGTTAACTGTTTTAGTGGTTGTCATTATGGATTTCCTTAAAAATTATACATTTAGGCAAAAGGTATCAAAGCGGTTTTGTTATGTCTGCTGTTCAATAAAATATCCGAGAACGTTCGTAGCTTTATACAGGGTGATTCAGGGCCGTATTAACCCTATGAGGCGCCCTAGGCTACAAGTCCCAGGGCGCCTATTTTGCGTAACAAAAAATTTTGAAGAGCAAAAAAAAAAGGTCCTTACCTCCGTGCGCCTATTATTTTCTTTTCAGGCGCCTTCTTGCCTTCTTTCTTTTACCACCCGAAATGAAATTTCATTACCAAAACAACAAAAGTCTAGCGCCTATTACTCTTCTGTCTGGCGCCTATTTTTCTCATGGCGCCCTAGGCTATAGCCTAGTCAGCCTAATGGATAATACGGCACTGGGGTGATTCAAAATCGATCACGAAACTTAAGGGGGTGATTCTACTTGACAAAATAAGGGTAGAGGTTCATATACATTTTTTCAAAATATCATTCGTTTTCGAGTTGCAAACCGTCAAAGTTTTAGTTTTATTTTTTGAATTACTCGCTTACAGAAAAACCGATTTGACTAATATTTAAAACCTAGACTAAATCGTCTGCGTTTCATCATTCTCGTAACAATTTACATTGATTGTTTGCCGCTAGAGGGCACTTTACCTACATTCAAAATTGTTTTTTGTCATAATTTTTTAGTGTTGACAGCTACAGTAGTTTTTGGCATGTTTTCTGAAAGACTGATGCCAGGCCTTTAAAAAACGGTGCTTTTTATTTACATGGGTAAACCCAATAGTTTAGACATAAATCACCATTAAAAATTAAGTGGTAAATTTACTTTTCTCATTTCATTACCACCAGCTACCAAGTAAATAGCTCTCAAATTATACTGAAGCTGTCGGTGTAAAATTTCATACGCCTTTTAAACTATTTAATTTAGAAATTTAAAATAACTAATAATGGCTCATTCATATTATTTATACATTTAATTGCTAAAAATTAATGAAACAGTACTAAACGAACTCAAAAGATTCTCAAAATTTCCCCCATTTTTTCAGACTCTCCAAAAAATGTCGCCTAACTCGATAAAAAATTCCTGGTGTTTCTTTAATAATTTAGCATCTTTCGATTATCCTCAAGCAAAGATCCTCGACGTTGATTACTGGAGTATCATACACCAATTGTGTCAAATGACCCCAAAAGAAAAAAATCCATAGGATTAAGGTCTGGTGACCTCGCTGCCCATGCCAGTAATCCACTTTGTCCTATCCATTGCTCAGGATACGTTGCATTCAAATACTGCCGGACACGTATACTTAAGTGGGGCGGAGCTCCGTCTTGGAGGATCCTCATGTTGGGCATTACTTTCAATGGCACATCTTCCAGTTAATGGGCTATCAAAGAAATAAGGACAAATAAGGCAATCTCCTATTATCCCTGCCCACACATTCAGTGAAAATCTACGCTGATGTTTCGTTTCTACCACATTGTTTGGGTTCTCATAAGCATATGTGTGGAGGTTGTGTAGATTTGTTATGCCATCACGAGTAAAACCAGCTTCGTCAGTGAATAATATGAGGCCAATTAATCGATTATTGTGTTCATACTTAGCTAGGATCTGATTGCACATTTCCAACCGTGTCGGCCGATCATCGTCATAAAGAGCCTGCACCTTTAGTGAATGAAACGGGTAGAGTTGTTCTTCTCTTAGTACCCTCTATAAACTAGCCTGACAGAGCCGTACTTCATTCCCAATTTTTCTAGTATCAGTACCTGGATTATCTTCAATAATTTCAAGCACTCTTTCTTCTTGCTGCACGTTTCTACCAGTTCTATGTCTTCCCCTCTTTCCATTATAACTTTTAAAGGAACCACATTCCGCAAGCCTTCTGTGCACACTGGAAAATGTTTGAGCATGAGGGATGTTTCTTTTCGGATAACTCTTCATATAATATCTTCTTGCCAACTCTGCATTACCATTTGCTTTTCCATAACAAAAATGGATATCACAATATTCGATATTTGAATATTGGTTATTAGCCATTATTAGTTATATTAAGATTATAAATTAAATAGTTTAAAAAGCGAATTTTTTGATGTTAAACTGGTAGCTTTAGTAAACTTTGATGGCTATTTACCTGGTAGCTGGTGGTAACGAAATGAGAAAAGTAAATTTACCACTTAATTTTTAAGGGTGATTCACGTCTAAACCGTTGGATTTAGCGAGGTAAATCAAGAGCACCTTTTAAATTTCATTACCACCAGCTACCAAGTAAATAGCTCTCAAATTATACTGAAGCTGTCGGTGTAAAATTTCATACGCCTTTTAAACTATTTAATTTATAAATTTAAAATAACTAATAATGGCTAATCAATAAATATTCATATATGAATTATTGCGATATACATTTATTTGCTAAAAATTAATGAAACAGTACTAAACAAACTAAAAAGATTCTCAAAATGTCCCCCATTTTCTTCAATACATTTCCTAAGACTCTCCAAAAATGTCGCCTAACTCGATGAAAAATTACTGTTGTTTTTTAATAATTTGGCACTTTTCGATTATTCTGAAGCGAAGATCCTCGACGTTCATTACTGAAGTATCATACACCAATTGTTTCAAATGACCCCAAAAGAAAAAATCCATGGGATTAAGGTCTGGTGACCTCGCTGCCCATGCCAGTGGTCCACTTTGTCCTATCCATTGCTCAGGATACGTTGCATTCAAATACTGCCGGACACGTATACTAAAGTAGGGCGGAGCTCCGTCTTGGAGGATCCACATGTTGGCCCTTACTTCCAATGGCACATCTCCCACCAGATACAATGGGAGACGATTTTGGATAAAATCTAAGTATACGTCACCAGTTAATGGGCCATCAAAGAAATGAGGACCAATAAGGCAATCTCCTATTATCCCTGCCCACACATTCAGTGAAAATCTACGCTGTTGTTTCGTTTCTACCACATTGTTTGGGTTCTTGTAAGCATATGTGTGGAGGTTGTGTAGATTTGTTATGCCATCACGAGTAAAACCAGCTTCGTCAGTGAATAATATGAGGCCAATTAATCGATTATTGTGTTCATACTTAGCTAGGATCTGATTGCACATTTCCAACCGTGTCGGCCGATCATCGTCATAAGAGCCTGCACCTTTTGTGAATGAAACGGGTAGAGTTGTTCTTCTCTTAATACCCTCCATGAACTAGCCTGACAGAGCCGTACTTCATTCCAAATTTTTCTAGTACTAGTACCTGGATTATCTTCAATAATTTTAAGCACACTTTCTTCTTGTTGCACGTTTCTAGCAGTTTTATGTCTTCCCCTATTTCCATTAAAAGAACCACATTCCGCAAGCCTTCTGTGCACACTGGAAAATGTTTGAGCATGAGGTATATTTCTTTCCGGATAACTCTCCATATAATATCTTCTTGCCAACTCTGCATTACCATTTGCTTTTCCATAACAAAAATGGATATCACAATATTCGATATTTGAATATTGGTGATCAGTCATTATTAGTTATTTTAAGATTATATATTAAATAGTTTAAAAAGCGAATTTATTTGATGTTAAACTGACAGTATTAGTATATTTTGATAGCTATTTACCTGGTAGCTAGTGGTAACGAAATGAGAAAAGTAAATTTACCACTTAATTTTTAAGGGTGATTCACGTCTCAAACCGTTGGATTTAGCGAGGTAAATCAGGAGCGCCTTTTTTAATGGCCTGCTATTAGTCTTTCAGAAAACATGTCAAAAACTACTGTAGCTGTCAACACTAAACAATTATGACAAGAAAACAATTGGCAATGTAGGTAAAGTGCCCTCTAGCCGCACATAATAAATGTGAATTGTTACTAAAATAATGAAGCGCAGACGAGTTAGCCTATCTTTCAAATATTAGTCAAATCGCTTTTCCTGTAAGCAGGCAATTCAAAAACAAAAATAAAAACTTGAACTTTGAGGGCTTGTAACTCGAAAACGAATGACATATTGAAAAAAATTTGTATGAAGCTCTACCCTTATTTTGTCAGAGTAGAATCATCCCCTTAACTTTCGTAATTGATTTTTGAATCACCCTGTATAATACTTATGATGTTTAGTAAAGATTTTTTACTGATTTTAATGTATCTTCTAGGTGTTCTTTTAGTGTAGAAATATCTACGGCATACTATGCAGTGAGGAACTACTGGAGAGGATTTTTGCTGCAGTGTGGGGAGCTACAGTTTATAGGTACAGATGTTGATTATTTCCTATATCTATCTTTCTAAATTATTGGCATAACGTATGTCCTAAAAGTTTTGGCACAAAACTCATTGTCTTTAATTTTTACAAAATAATATCAAGTTGCCTTTGAAAACAAAAGTTTATTTACTTTATTTACTGTCAGTTGAAATTTATTTATTTTGAAGTTTTCGCTTTAAGATGTCGTATAAATTAGAAATAAGAAAAAGTATCTACAAGTTAGTTGGGCATACCCAAAGCTGAAATCTGTCGAATATTCCAGAATGAAAACATTTCACGCAGCCATTTATAGAACAATATCGGAGTGCGAGCAGGGAATACCATGTCTGAATCTCCCAAAGTGGAAGACCACGTGCATTTACCGCACAGAGGTCAGAGAGATTGGTGAGAAGAGCAAAAACCAGATTGGAATGTCAACGAGGAGACTGACTAGGCAATACAGATCTTCTAAGAGTACGATATCGTTGGAATTGAGGAAGAATGGTCTTAAATATCGAAAGAGACGTAAGTGCCCCAAATACTTCTCGCAGCTTCTTCGTATACCAAGACAATGAGTTTTGTGCTAAAACTTTTAGGACATACGTTATTAGCTAATTAACAACTAAACATATATTGAATAATGTGATTTATTTGTTTTTCAGATTACTTTACGTGTGGATTGATGGGATCGATACAATCAGAGTAGTTTTTCCAACAAGTTTTATCAGTGACTTTCCTTATGATCCTTTGGAGTTGATTTCTTTTGCCATTTTAGGGTAATATATATTTTTTTGCAAGATAGGGCTCTGGGGGTCTTAAAAGTAAATAACCTAATGAGGTGTAAAAAAAAATTACAAATTTGAACGCGGTAAATTCATAATAAATTAAAGTATGACAGTCCAACATTTTTTTTAATTATTGTACAGGGCGGGCAAAATTGGGCGTTTCTATGGGCTATCAAAGTTATTATTAAAGTTATTAAACAACTAGTGTAGGTGTTATGAGCTCGATTTTGGAAAAACTAACAATGGCGTAGTCAGAATTTTAATAAAATTATTTTATATATTTTGTAAAAATTTTACATAGAATCTACAGAAAGTATATATATATATATATATATATATATATATATATATATATATATATATATATATATATATATGTATATATATATATATATATATATAATTTATTTATCTTTCTTAAACCATAAACCAATAATTATTTATTTATTTTTCTTGGGTATAGGTTTTTTTGTTAATAATTAAAACTACTTCATTACATAGCTAACAACTGACGTTTCGCCCAGCGTAGTGAGCTTTTTCAAAAATATCTTTTATATATATATATATATATATATATATATATATATATATATATATATATATATATTTGAAAAACCTATACCCAAGAAAATAAATAAATAATTATATATATATATATATATATATATATATATATATATATATATATATATATATATATAATATAATATAAATTTTATATTATACCGCAGTTTAGCTGAAAAATACTGCTTTCAATATAATTTTTATCATATATTCAGTCACTGCTGTACGCCACCTACCTGGATTTGGCAAAACTACTCATCCGAATTCTGCAAACCCGCAGACTGATGGGCGGCCAGTTTCCTTATGGTTTGTTGGCATAACAGTATGTTGCATTTTTAACTTTTGCCATATACAACTAGATGGCGCACTTTTACCTACCACCTTTAACCTCTCGATGCTATGGCTGGTTGTTTTTAAATTTCTTGGTAAGATGGCACCGGTTGTCTGTATTTGTTAGTTCTGGGATACAGAAAGAATATTTACAGTCAATCGGGGCATCATCAATGTGTCTATCGACCTGAAGCGGCTATGACAAGTCTTAACGAAGACGAAACACGTGTCGCCGTCTTGGTCGGGTCCGGGGTATTCCATTTTCTTTTGGAGACTCCGTAATTTTTAAACAACCAACTTGTGAAGAGGCACTTTTTTTTCGTAAAGTTAGTAATTACAAAATTCCCATTTGTTAAACATATCCGAACACACCTGTTTATTTTTTAGGGTGATATGTGGCTTCTGCGGATCATTCTATATATTTTGCAGAAGAGGATTTTCAAGCTGGGCAAAAGATAATAAACGACTAAACTGGATAAAAACAAAAGTGAGTTTTTAATAAAATAAAGTCTACATGTAAAACACGGTGTTAAACACACATATTATAATACATTGGCAAGCATAAAATTTAGGTCAGTTATCAATTTTTTGATATTTTTTCGTTATAAGTTTGTATTTCAGGATTGTAATTTTTTTGCAGCGGATTTAGAAGTGTGGAGGTCCTGGGGCAAAAGCCTGTGGGGGCCCTCTAAAAGTAAAAGGTCCTCATGAATAAATATGTAACTTTTGTTCACTTTTTTCAAAGGTTCGTTGTGGAGGTCCTCTTCAATAAATAAGTACTGAAATTTTGTACCCAAAACAAATTGAAGAGCAAAAAAAAAGGTCCTTGTCAATAAATATGTAACTTTTCTTTATTAAAGGTTTGTTGTGTAGGCCCCTAATTTGTGAAGGCCCTGGGGCAGTAGTCCCGCCAGGCTTATGCGTAGGAGATCAAATCCGTCGGTTTTGTATAGTGCGCATTCCCCTGACTGTTGGCAAACGGTTTACAACTGCTGTAGGAACAAACCTCCTGACTGCTTAAAGTCTACAAGATATAAGGTTTGTTCCAGCAGGCTGTCAGAAATGTTTGCAACCGTTCGGATTCTGCGCATGTCCAATTTGTCGTTCCAGCAGTGCCATGTTTTTAACATTATACAATTGTTTGTTGTTCCGGCAGTAGTTTTAAGATGTTGGAAACATGTTGGAAACTGTTTGAAAAGTTTGCAAACTTTCTTTAAACATTACTGACATTTTTAACATAACCTTTCTTGTATTGACGTATAAGCAGTATGCACGCCTTGTTTATTTTTCGTTCCAGCAGAAAACTGTTGCCAACATTTCTGACTAATGTTTGTAACAACTTCTGCTTTTACGATTGTTGCAAACATGTTTCCAACATTCTGCTGGAACAAACCTATACAGTCAATAAAATGTCTTCGTATTTCCCAACTCGTTACAGACAGATGGCAACAAATCATGACAGGAACTATATATGACATATAACATATTAACTATTAGATCTATGGTTTACACTTTAAAAACATATGCTTAAAAAGAATAATTTTAAAGTGACATAAACACTAATTATTCCTCATCTTCTTTTAGTCGTTTCATTTACCCATGCTTCGTAGTTTTCTTAATATCCAGTGTAACATGGCCACCTGGCATTGGTCAGTTCATGGCAGCTGAACTCTCTCCGAAAGATCAAGTGGTCCAACTCTTCAGCAATTTCACATGGACCCAACCTAACCAAACAGTAGCTCAAATTGAAGTCTTACGTCATTGGCAAACAAAGTGGACGAATATTTATGGCAGTTTGGTTGTATATATTTGGTATCAAGTAAGTTTTGATTTACTTAGAACGGCTATTACAATTTCGAGTCAATCCTTAAGTAGTATACTTATACCATAGAAGCCATATTTGTTAAATCTAGGTGACAGTGCATTTGACAGTTTTTTAAATTTAGTTAGGACTTTAACCACATAATAATTTAACACCCAAGTTAGTTAACACGACATTGTAAAAGCCGCTCTTAAAGCCGCTTGTACCGGGTGTCAAGTTTTACACCCCTTAACTTTTACATTTTTATAGTAAAAGTTAATAAAAGTATAAAATTGATGGGAAAATTATGTAGAGTGCATATCAGTAATGGAAACTAGGAAATTAACTAAGAAAAGTGATATAATAAAAAGTTAAAGGTGTTACAATTTTTCTACTTGACACCCGGCAAGTACAAAATCGTGTTTTTTCCATCGAACGACAAAACTTATTGAACCACCCGGTATATTTTAGTAAAATTTTTTAGGCTCTAGGCTCAATTTTGGCAGCTTCGATGCCTATTCCAAATGGAAGCTTTATTCCAAACTTTAGAGCAGGTGCGGCTCTAGGAAGAATAGCAGGCGAGCTGATGGCAACCTGGTTTCCCGATGGTAAGTTTGATGTCTACTAGAATTTATTTTAATAAATGTATGCAATGTAACAATGAACGTGACAAAACTAAACTAAAGATCAAGTAACCATAAATTCCGCCATTATTCCTTTTCGTTCATGTATTACTATAATCAAAATTTAGTTGTTTTGCAAATAAATTTAGTGAAAATTATCAAAAACTATAAATAATATTAAACCACTATTTTAGGTGTTCGTTATAAGGGAAAAATAACGAAAATCCTGCCAGGCGCCTACGCCACTGTTGGCGCAGCCGCCTTTAGTGGCGCGGTGACGCACACTCTTTCCACCAGCGTTATCATGTTCGAGATGACGTCTCAGATCAGTCACGTGATTCCTGTGCTGATTGCGAACCTGATAGCCAATGGGATCGCCAGATTTTTTACGCCGAGTCTGTACGATCTAGTCATACAGGCGCAAAAGCTGCCTTATTTGCCAGATTTATTGCCTAGTAGTAGCGGTAAGTCAATTTTTTATGCAGAGTGTTTTCTAACAACGATTTGAAACTTCTTGGTGTCATTTTCTGCATTATTTTATGAAAAAATTCCCATAAACATATTTCCGGAGTGGCGTCCTTCCTGAGATACAGGGCGTTAAAATTTAAGAAAAAATTAGTTTTTTTCTAAATATTTTTAATATGCTTAGGCCGATTTGGATAAAATTTATTACATTTATTTAAAGTAATAAGGCGCTTATTTAGCCCTAACCGGATTGTTATTATTGGGTTCAGTGGCGTCTCAGTGGGCACTGCAACTTATATTATTGAGAAAAAGAGTACGCCACTGACTTTTTTGACGTTTTTATATTTTGTTATAATTAAGCAATTATTAATACAACTTTTATTTTCTTGTATTTTTAGATTCAAGCCACTTTAATTTATCCTAAAAAGGAACCATAGACAACATAGAAAAAACAAAAATAAACAATTATTTGCTTTGAAATAGATGACCAGTTGTGTATTATCAGAAATCGTCATTTTCCTTATCTGCTAAGGTCAAAATTGTTTATTTTTTTAAATTTTGGATTTTACTTTATGCTGTTTACGGATACTTTTTAATATCACTTAAAGTGGCTTCAATTTTATTTTTCGAAAACAAAGCGAGATACGAAGAAAAACACAAGAGACTGAAGAGTTGTATTATTAATTCCTTAATTATAAAAAAATATAAAGACGTCAAAAAAGTCAGTGACGTGCTTTTTCTTCTCAATAATAAAAGTTGCGGTGTCCACTGAGACGCCACTGGACCCAATAATAACAATCCGGTTAGGGATTAAATATTAATCGGTTTAAGCAAATTAAAAATATAAAAAAAAACTGATTTTTTTGCCTAAATTTTAACGCCCTATATCTCAGTATGAAAGCAACTCCGAACATATTTTATAGGAACTTTTTTCATAAAATAACATAGAGAATCGTACCATAAAATTTCGTACTGTTGTTAAAAACATTCTGTGTCCACGGATGGACTTTACAATAGCTCAAATCAAAGAATACCAATCCATAGAACCCCACAAGTGAGATTTCAGCGTACCCTAAAATTGTTTGGTACCTACCCTTACCAACAGATGGCAAAAGTAGTACGATGTCGCTTTGCTAATAGGATTACCATCAGAAATTGATAGCAGTCGCTGACGAGCAGTCGGCCCAATCAGTTAGAGTGAGGATATACGCAAAATTTAATAAAAATAAAATCCCCGATAAATGGACCCAGTATCCATAAGATTATTAAATTTATGATTTCAGAATAGGATATATCGATGGTTTTTGACAAAACATCGTTAACGACATTCGTCAGATTTACGGGAAACGTTTTTATTTCATTGAGTTATTTTGAAAACAAAGTTGGTAATTTTTTGTACATACATATGTAAGTGCACGGCTTTAGTTCAGATGAAGATATGTTCTATATTGGTTCGGCGGTTCATTTAATTAATGGTAGTTATTTGGGTACACGCCAAAAATTAAATTAAAAGTACCAAAAAACCAAAAAAAATAAAGCAAGTAAATAGAGAACCAAAAATCGACGTTTTGGTGGCAAGTCTGCCACCGTTGTCAAGATAAATTGAATAAAAATAAAAAATGTAAAAATTAACTATTTTAGGTTTAGAATTTTAAAATTTTTAGCCTTTTTTAGGAGATTCTGAAAATTTTGACATTAAATGTTAAATATGTTTGTTTTGTATTTCAAATTAAGAAGAAATCTAAAAAAAAACATTCAGATCTCGTTTTTTTTTTTTAATAACGCAATGGGAACAAAAAGACATTTCCCGTAAAATTGGCGAATGTCGCTCACGATGTTTTGTAAAAACGCATCGATACCTATATACTATTCTGAAATCATAAATTTAATAATCTTATGGATACTGGATCCATTTATCGGGGATTTTATTTTTATTAAATTTTGCGTATATCCTCACTCTAACTGATCGGGCCGACTCGACTGCTCGTCAGCGACTGCTATCAATTTCTGATGGTAATCCTATTAGCAAAGCGACATCATACTACTCTCGCCATCTGTTGGTCAGGGTAGGTACTAAAAATTTTTTAGGGTACGCTGAAATCTCACTTGTGGGGTTCTATGGATTGGTATTCTTTTGCTCAAATCGACCAAAAATTCTGATGTTTAAGAAATTCATGCATGGCAAAGGCTTTTGCTTTCTAGGAAAACAAGCTTCATTCTTAGAAATATGTTTTGCCTTGTACAGAGATCACAATAACCACAAATATGTTAAAATAAAGCAAGAGGCCTTTTTTGTAATAATTTAAGTTTATGATTTCGTTGTCACAAGATATATAAAACAATAATATAAAAAATATAATACCAGCTACATTTAATTTCCAGCGATTTACCAAATTTTTGTCGAAGACTTCATGGTAACAGACGTAAAGTTCGTCCATCTTGGAATCACATACAGGGACGTCAAAAACATACTCAAAGCCAACAGGGATATAAAAATGTTTCCATTGGTCGACAACGTACACAACATGATTTTGTTGGGCAGTGTTTCAAGGCACGAGTTGATCAATTTGATTGAACAACAAGTTGGATACGAACGAAGATTGGAAATTGTTAAAAAGAGACGGAAGAATTGAAAGAGGGAGAGGGTGGTGATAAACCACCCAAAAGTGAGGTAAAGTGTATATACAGGGTGTTGCAAGTTTGATTAAAGGGAATTTTGTCTTGGGGTGCACAGGCACACACAAAAAAATGTTTGTTTCTGAATTTTTTTTGTTTTGTATTTACTGTAATGTACTTATTTTAGTTGCAACTGCAGGATGTCGCAGTTATTAATAAAGTTAGAATCTTGCGGTGTTTAAAAACCTAAGCTACTTTTTTTAAACAAAAGATGCAGCTATATAAAAATATTGCATTTTCAGTTATCCCTGTATCTCAGTTAAATATCAACTTGTCAAAAAGATAAAAACTGAATATAACAGGTTTGTTCCAGCAGAATGTTGGAAACATGTTAGCAACAATCGTAAAACGCAGAAATGTTGGCAACAGTTTTCTGCCGGAACGAAAAATAAACAAGGCGTGCATACTGCTTATACGTCAATACAAGAAAGGTTATGTTAACAATTTGTCAGTAATGTTTGAAGAAAGTTTGTAAACTTTTCAAATAGTTTTCAACATGTTTCCAACATCAAACTGCTGGAACAACAAACAATTGTATAATGTTAGAAACATGGCACTGCTGGAACGACAAATTTCACGTGCGCAGAATCCGAACGGTTGCAAACATTACTGACAGCCTGCTGGAACAAACCTAACATAACTTTTTACGTAGAATGAATGCAATGGCGTAGTTAAAATTTTTCAAAATATAATTTTTTAATATTTTTAAATAGCAAAATTTGTATATTTATTTAAAAATTATGTCTTTATACAAGCTTTTTAAAAATAAATATAATTGTGGTGCTATTTCCATAAACAACAAAGAAATTCTTTTTTTTTTCTAATTCACACGTAAAATTTGTATCAGTATTATTTGCTTCCTTAACCTAAAAGGTTTCTCTGTTTCAGGACAAAGATGTTATAAGAAAAACATCTTTGACAGATACAATGTGAATAAAACAAGCTTTTCGAGCAGAAATCAAAGGAAAAAAGACCTTATAAAAGAAAAGGTAAACAGAAAGTTACATTTTTGTACATTGAAAATATATTTAATAAGGTGGTATACAGTATGTTTTAAAAATCGATCACAAACACACAACTTTATTTTTTTTAAAAAGGCGGAATCTTAGATTGGCTTTAAAAAAAAACTTAAACACCCTCTATCTCAAAAATGGAGCAAGTTCAGACACATGTTCATATAAACTTTTTTTTATAAAAAGACATAAGAAATCACCCCTTAAGTTTCGTACCGTAGTTAGGATACACATTGTATATTTTAATGTCATTGGTTTTCGAGTACAACCCCTTAAAGTTTATTTTTTAAAGATGGGATTAAAAGAACCTTTTAAAAAGCTTTACATTAATCTTTTGGAAAAAAAATAAGGTAGCCATCAAAACTCAAAAATTACGACAAAAAAATCAATGTAGGTAGCCCTCTAGCGGCACACAATCAATGTGAATTATTCCTAAAATAACGGCAATATACGCCATATTGGTTTTTAATTGCGCAAAACTTTGATGGGTTGTAGCTCGAAAACCAAAGATATTTTGAACAAAAGTCTTATAAAGCTGTACCACCATTATATCGTGTAGAATTACCGCAATTAAGTTTCATGATCAATTTTTGAATCAACCTGTATTTTGATTGCCTTGTTTTCCCCCTACTTACTTTAAATTTTTGGGTATAGGCACGATACTTTTTTTATGGAGTGATGTAATTCTTCATTTTCAGTTGACCACCGTTCGTATCTGCGACCTCCCTACAAAGAACAACACGTCTGGGAAGAGAACCAACTTAGCGAAGAAGTAGACTTTACCAACTCGCACGTAGACCCCGCCCCTTTTCAACTCGTCGAACGTACTTCTTTACTCAAAGTGCACTCACTCTTCTCCATGATGTCACTCAACACAGCTTACGTCACGGCCATAGGAAAATTAGTAGGGGTAGTGGGGGTAAAGGAGTTGAGAAAGGCTATTGAACAGGCGAATAGCGGTGTACTTCCAGTGGAGAGTTGTGTGCAGGAGGGTAAAGGGGGGAAAGTCTACCGTTAATTGAAAAAAGATAAATTAATTGTGTACTAAGGTCTGTAAAAGTCTAAGGACTAAAAACATTTTTTTAGGGCATATCCCATATAACATTTGTTGCCGGCGTTGTACATTTAATTTACTGGCATTGCCAACACTCTTTAATGGCAAGGCATTGGCAAAAGGTATCAAAAAGACGCGAAAGTGGGCAATTGGCCGTTATTAGGCCACGTGTTGCAGATAATGTGATGGCATCCGTCATTAATAAGTTATTGGCAAAAAAATGCGTTGAAGATGATGGCATCCATCATTAATAAGTTATTGGCAAAAAGATAACAAAAAGACACGAAAGTGGGTAAATGCAGATACTCCCATGCAGCAAGCTGACGTCTTATAGACGAAAATTGTCGCATATACTTTTTTAAAAGATAAAATGATGAGATATTTTATTTGAAAATTAAAATAGGAAAAAACTCCTTACTGCATGCAATTTCCTTGCAATGCAAAGTACCATCTCTCGGAACACTGTCCAACTTGGAGATGCAGATTTTTACACTAGGCTACCGCAGACCGCTCTCGAATTATTTTTGTCTAATGGGTACGGTTTAGACGATAAAAAGCGAAGATATTGCAGAAACGTAGTAGTTTATTGCCCATTACGCTATCTATCGGTATGTCAAAAAACTATTAAATATATATAATATTTTTTATTAACACGTCTTTAAAACTTTTAATAAAGTTTTAAACAAAATGTTTACAGCTCTAACAGTCTACTTGAATATCTTGCCTTCTCGACTAGCCATCACCAATTAATCACACAACACACACTTATTAGGTAATGAATACATTTAATTATGTCTATTAAAAAACACTTTTCTTTAAAAAGAAACTAAAAAGCTAGAAAACCACGTAGAAAACAAATGCACAAAGCGGTCACCTTCGGTCGAAATTAACGTAGCTAATTTTACCATAATTTTATTTTTATTCGCTCTAAAATACATAATAAACATTTTGTTTGACCTAATTTTTTTGCATGATTTTTAACAATAAAATGTTATGAAAAGGCCATTTCCTTTAAATAATGTAAAAAAACATAAAATAATGTTGTTTAGCTGCCATTATAAATAAAAGAGATCAAAAAATTGCTTTAATGTTAGTTAAATACCTACCAATGTTAATAATATGGTTTAAAAACTATGAATATGCGTTGAAGGTTTGCCTTCAAAAATCCAATATTTATTTGCCTGCAACAAAAACGCGTGCTTTATTTAATCAGGATTGATATGCCGCCATTTTTGTATGCTTGCCGGCAATTCGCCTGCATGTAAAATTTATTGGCAATTAAGTGTTTATTTAGGGTTGACTTTTTAATGCGTATAAGATGTTGGCATAATATTGCCACAAATTGCCAATGCTTTACCATCAATGCCAATATGAAAAATGTACATTGCCGGCAAATAGTGTTTGCTGGGTTATTTGTGTACTAAGGTCTGTAAAAGTCTAAGGACTAAAAAAACATTTTTTTAGCGTCATATGATTTTTTTAGGACTATTCCTGAACGCTGTATAAAAATTAGATATCAAAACTTATTTCTTCTAGTCTGTAGTATGCTGAGTAAAAATTAGAAATACCTAAAACTAGTGTATTTTAAAATTGTGTCTGTTTAGGGCAATGTTTATAAGGAATGTTTTAAAATTCACCAAAAAAATTAAAAGCGTATTTTTGAGATCAAAATAAGACTTCTCTCCCTGTTTTGGAATACCCTGTATATTATTGTATAGAAACAAATTTTAGTTTTTAAAAGACTTTATATTCCGACATAAATTTATTACACTATTTACATTAAACAAAAATACTATTTTACTAAACTTCAATATTTCTTACATTAAATAAAAAATAAATCTATTTTACACATTGAAATTACTTTCTAAAATTTGCCTAGAGAATATATTAAATCTAAACTAGAAATAAGTACATTAAACGTATCTTAGGAACAAAAATGGGTTAAAAAATAAATAAATAAATCATAAAAAAGTAATCAAAGCTGTGACTATGTTTGGACAAAGTTTACCAAGCCATGCCACGCTATAAGGTCTGGCCACACTTAACCGCAACGAACTCACATCGTAGCTCAGCCGTGCGTCTCGCTTGTAAAATGTAGGGGAGGCGGGGCAATTTAATATTAAACTTACATTTTTCCAGTAACGCAAAAAAAAGTTTCGAAAATATTTTTTTCTAGTTTGGGTCTAAGGGCGCCACTGCTCAAGTTTATTTAACAAAATAATGGAAGATTTTTATATAATATTTATTGAACTGGAGTAAAATGCTTTATGAGCTGACCTTGCAGGAACCCACTAACATTGGATTATGAATTTCGTATAAACATAAATAAAATCAGGGTTACGGACAAAAAAATATAAAAACTTCCCTCTCCCCTTTTAAATCTGAAGTGGTCTGTATGAAATTTGAAACGAGATTTTAATATGATATATTCATATTTTTACATATTAATGACAACTTTAAATATCAATGTGACAGCTGGGCGCCATATTGAAAAAAAATGGAAAAAGAAGGGTCTTGTGGCACATTATTTTAAAGCTCCCAATAAACATCCAGTTTATGCGTTCAACCAATTATAACCGCGATAATAATTGGTGACAACTTTGACGTATAATACATTGTTTAAACGTCAACATAACCGATTGGTAAATACCAAAGACGTATGGACCCAGCGATTCATTCATAATTTTATGATAAACATTAAGCCAACAATCCTAATAGGCAAAGGGGGTGAGGCAAGCGAGAAATGAAAATAGCGGACTTACTTTTTGACCTTGGTCGATAGTATGCACCCAACGACGTTGGTCTCTATTTACCTGTGAAAAGTGAGGTGCGGAAATGAATAGTCTACCCTTCTACAAACAAAGCACTGCCTACCCATATTGTCTTTAAAAACACTTTCTAATCACCAACAAACACCAGAAAATACACAAAAAAACGCATTATAAGATTTATTTGATCACTTTTGGCTTTCCAAATTGTTAAATGACAGAAACCAACAGAAATGACAAAGCAAAGGGGGCGTCACCCACAAGCGTTTAGGAAAAGTTTATTCATGTATTATTTACGATGGAGTAAAAATCCCTGGGCGGCGTTGCCGGGATTAACAAATAATCACGTATTTTCAGAATTTTGCTTTTTTTAAAAGATAATAACTTATAATATTTGAACATATTTTTTTATTATGATATCTAAAAATGATAAAAATGTATGTATTGTTCATTTAACAAGTTATATTACAAAATTCTTTAATATAGAGGCTTATCCAACAACTACTTGTGGTTAGAAGTTTAAAGTGGAAAAATTAAATTTGGCACACCGCATTTTAGCGCTTTTACTGTGATGTATTGATGACAACAGCTCAAACGTAAACAAACCTGGTCCATACGTCGTTGGTAAATACCGTTTTAGAATTAGTTCTTCGCCTAAAATTGATAAAAAGTACTTTATAACTCTAGAATATGAAGTCAATATCATTACCTACGACAAAATGGTGGTAGTTTAATAATTACCTAAATACCTAATTTGGATCGTCAAATTTCTGTAACTAATACTTAAAATTAAAAATAACAAATGTGGTATTTTCTTAAAGATCTTTTAATTTTAATGGTGATAAAATATACAGGGTGTTTTATTTAAAAACAAACTTTTTATTGTATCCTGTATTTTATTATCAATATTGCCAATAAAAGGATCTTTAAAAGGAACTTTCAGAAAATATCACATAAGTTATATCTAACTTTATTGGTTTTGGAAATAGAGCTGGTATAGTTTTTTTATATTACAGAAAAAATCTATACAAAAATATTTTTATTATCTAACAAAAAGTAGAGAGAAAACACAAGTCTCTAGAGGATTCTTAGCAATAAATTTTATCTTATAAAAATTTTATCTAACAAAAAATCGAAATGTTATCGTGTGAAAGGGCCTTTATTTCTACTACATAATTATTATTATTTATACACTGTGTGCAAAAAGTCCCGGAACCCCTTAATAATTCGCAAATGCGCTCATTTATCGAAAAGTCTTCCAAATAAAGTTTATAGATATATTTTTAGATCTATTTTATAAAAATATGTTTACATGTATCCTGTACTTTTAAAATATGAAAACACTTATTAATAAAAACAGAATTGACACAAAAATAACTTGTAAACACTTAACCTATTTAATTAAATGTTGGAAGTGATGAACTAAAAGGAAGAATAAGAAGAGAATGTGAAAACATTACTCCGAATATGCTACAAAATGTTACAAATGCTTTTTATTACAAAGTAGCATATTGTCAAGCCGTTCAAGGAGGTCACTTCCAACATTTAATTAAATAGGTTAAGTGTTTACAAGTTATTTTTGTGTCAATTCTGTTTTTATTAGTAAGTGTTTTCATATTTTAAAAGTTAATAAATATTTACATTGTATTTTTTAAACCCTTGTATCTTTTAAACTAGTGAGTTTAGGTATAGCATATGTTACACAAAGTCATGTTAAAATTTTGTGGAGAATTCAAAAATCCAATAAAATATACACCATTCCATTTAAAAAAAGGTAACTTGTGTCTATATCTTCGTTGTGATGCCCCCTGTACATGTAAACATATTTTTATAAAATAGATCTAAAATATATCTATAAAATTTATTTGGAAGACTTTTCGATAAATGAGCGCATTTGCGAATTATTAAGGGGTTCAGGACTTTTGCACACAGTGTATATTAAAACTAAAACTTATTTTTTTTACAATCGATTTTTTGGATTCTACAAGAATTTTATAATACTTGAGTAAAGTAAAAATATATACATACCATGGCGAACACGACCTTAGATTAAAATATACAGGGCTGAACAAAAATCTTGAAAAAAGAAATATAAAGAATAATTCACGTATTTGATGGTTTTCTTTTAACTCCATGTATGATATTTAACTAGGTACCAATGGTACCATCCACAGTATTGCTATTTACACAAAAAAAAACTTTTTCTAATATTACCTACATGATACTTATCCTAATTTAGATGTCATGAATTTTCTACATTTATATTTCCTAAAGATATGATTTGGTTTTTATGATTAGACCTAATTTTAGACATTACAACGACAAAAACATAATATTAAATATATTCTAAAATTTAAATAGAATTCAATACTTTCTATAGTCTAACGCTAGTACAGTCTTTATTTTCCTATATTTTTTAACAGAAATTAATGAAAATGAACTTGGAAATCCACGTAATGTAAAGTCAGATATTTAAAGAAAAAATGCGGCATATGGCAGCTATGTAAAGTATCTTAAAACAGAACTTTTTAAAAATTATACCTATGTTTGTTTAATACTATTTTTTTAAACCAAATCCTTATTTTTCTTATAATAATATATCCTAAAAATTTAGAGTGTGAAGTACAGCTAATAATTACAACATATTTTTCTGAAAAATTCAATCATTTTGGCAACCTTGCACAATACTTTTGATTATAACTACCTTTAACTCTTTAAATAGTGGTTTTCCAACGCCCATGTCACAAAAAGACTAAAATATCCTTACCGATTCAACCCCTATCCCTCTGAAACTCCTCCAATTCCTCCCTGGTAAAAACTATTTGCTTATTACTTATACTACTCCTTAAATTACTTTCTAATTCAGACATTTGATGGCTGTTCGCCGCCATATTGCTGAAATCACCGGCCATTTTAAGATTGCTGACGTCACCGGCTGCGAATTTGCTTTGGCGGTGTTGCCGTTGATGCCGAATGTGCCTGGCGCTAGGGAATTGCAACGTTGCCAGCCGTTCCATTCGTTCGCGTTCGGCTAGACGCTGGTTTTCTTCGTGGATTTTCCGGAGATTGCAGGCGTTAATACGGGCGCTGTTGTAGTGTGAAATGTCCGTGTTTTCGGGGAATTCCAAATAGCAGATGTCTACGGTTGGGAGCAGAGTAAGTCACTGAAAAAAATAAGGAAAAATAAAGATTTGTTACGAGGTAGGTAGCCATGATTTTTATTTACGCGATTACGCGGTGATATTGCTAGCTTATATCAACACAAGCGAAAATCCCATGCAAGTCTTTGAAATGTAGCTCATTTCATTTAAAAATCGAAAGATTTTTACATTTTTACTAAAAATACTTACATCCTTTTTCAAAACGGCAGAACCGAAAACCCTACTCAGGAGTATATTGCGGGTATTCCAAATTAAAATGTACTTTGTGAAAAAAGATCTTCTTTTTTGACAGTTAGGAGAAAAACTCCTGTTTTTCCTGTCATTTAACTGGATCCTTTTCACTAACTAGTTTCGCCTGCCTCACATAACTTATCAAGCTGCCGCCACACATTGGGCGAAGTTGTGGCCGAATTATTTGTCGAAACATTTGGCAAACTATTTGTAAATAATATATGAACTGTCAGTTGATTTAAAACTTGAGTGTTTTTTTCGTAATATCTAAAAAATACGATATACAGGTTGAAAATAAGGCTTGGATCGGAAAATTTGGAATTTTTAGGGCCCTATACACACTTTTACTCGAAACTATGCCCGATTAAAATACGAAATCTCGCTAAATAAAGCTGAAAGCGACATATTTCGTATGGAAAATGTTGGGCCAATCAAGGCGAATGCAGACGAACTACCCGTCCACATAATGGTTGTTTGCAAAGTTTGTCGTAGTTGGGCCAATCTCTTGCGGCGGCATCAAAGTGGCTGTACCGGCTCTATAGTGAATAACACGAAAGAAAGAGTCTTATATGAACAATGTCATTGTTCAACGGTAAGATATAGTCTTACCGTTGGTTCTGTGAGGCAGGCAAAACTAGTCAGTGGAGAGGGTCCAAGGAAATGACAAGAAAAGCAGGAGTTTTTCTCCTAAATGTTTAAAAGAAAGATCTCGTTTTCCATATGTTATTACGACAGTCGGAATTTATTTCCATTTACTTTCTAAAATGTGTGTTATTTGTATAGCTCTTGTAATAATGAAAAATATTTAAGGGATATTTCTTTGTTGGCTGCTTACAGCAGCTGTAAGCACTTTTATTTTTTTGACAAATCAATGACGTCAATCTTACAGCAGCTCACAGCGGTTTTTAGCGGCGTCGGGACATTTCCTGACCACTGTCTAACAGGATGAAAAAAACGGAGGGGGAAATATAGCCGAATTTGAGGTTAAAAGTCAAACAAAATTGACTAAATGTATACTAATAATAATAACAATAGTGTGTGGAAACCATGTGAAGGATTAATTTTCCTGCCATTAAAAATATTGCGCATTTTTGTTTTAAAACTGGAGTTGACATTTTTCAGGTTATATTATTATAATTTTTTTATGCCATTTGTCATTGGCGGTAAGCGCTTTTTTTATTTAATTCACACTATAATGACGTCAGCTGTTAGACAAGCTTGTTAGCAGCTGTAAAACAGAAGAATTAAAAAAATTTCCCTTTACCTATAAACGGTTGACGTTGAATTTCTTCCAAGTAAGCTATGAATTCGGTCAAGTTGGTCTGCCTGGACGTGAGAGGCGTCCCGGACGATGGTGGGGATTGGTTTGGGAGTTGCTGAAAATAAAAACAAACATTGCTGAGGTCCCATTAAAAATGTATTCTTTGTCGCTTATTTTATAAATTTAAATATATTGCGCATGCATTTACATGCTTTTATTTTAAATTTTAATGGCATGAAAACATATGAAGAATCAGAGAAAACAAGGATAAATGTCCAGTCTTTACTAAAAAATAAAGCCAACAATACTAAATATGATAGCTCAACATCTAAGTACACAGTGCAGTCCATTGAAAATGAATCACGCTGTGTAATATTTCTAAGAGGACACATTTTTGTGTCAAAGTTTTCTCTCCCAGAGTTAGTCCTTTTCCCCAGCAACACATAAGTCTAAAAATGGTTAGGCAAGTCAAATTTTAAGCTCATTCTAAAAGGTATTAAATTCTCTTTTTAACAGTTTTCTCTCTCTCTCTCTCTATTTTTTCTTGGTTTTGGTCCCTTCAGGTCCAATCCACCACTCTCCCCCTTCCGGACTATACTTTCCAAGGCTTCGTCGGCGGAAAATCTGGATAATCGAGCTCGTAACTCCCAGAAATTCCAAAAGAAAACAAATAATTCAACAATCGATGCAATGCATAAATTGTCGGCTGTCAAACCAAGATCTGCTACTGGTGTTACGTATAACCTTCACTTTCACTACTGACAGTTCCCATGGCACGCCCATTTCCTGCCATTTGAGAAATACCTCGTGTTCACCACCAAACAGGATACTATCAGCTTATAGGAATCTTCGCTCACAGCGCTTAGATCCAGAAGAAAAATGCCGTCAATTTAGCGTGAATCTTTCCTTGATCCCCGAAGGTAAAAAACGTTCGTACGACACCTCTAGCCGCCACTCCGGGAAGAACTTTGTAGACCCCTACGCACGTCCGCACTGTCCGGAGGTCAAACAAAGAGTTTTTCTTTTAATAGTTTTCATTTTTCAAATGCGGTTCAGTATTAAATGTTTTCGAGTAAATTTACCTTGAATAGAGTAAAAATGTTTACATTAATCTCTTTTTCCTATGACTTGTCATATAGGTTAGAGGAAAGTATCGACAATTTAATGCAAAGTTAGTAACTAAATATATTCAAACAAATCTGTTAAAATACAATTTGTGTTAAGTGTCTTGTTGCCGATTTTCATTACAAAGTTTAGCGAAAAACTGCTTTTCCTGCGACCACTTGTGAAAATAGCATATAGCACACTGATTTCATGCATAGAAAATGCGTTATATCACACCAATGTTGCAAAGTACTTTACAGCACTAGTGTTGCAAAGTACTTTACAACACTGGTGTGATACATATTATGATGTCATTCTAAAAACTGCTATTGGTTTTACAAGTGACATATTTATTGTAGTGACAGTAAAAAAACTTTTTATTTACCTTAAACGGTAGAACCCAAATTAGCGAAAGTCATCTTATTTTATATTTATTAAAATTTACGAAAAAATAAAAACATAAACAAAAATAGACATAACCACAAAAACAACTTTCACTGACTGGCACAGTGTTGTCAGGTAAGTAGATCAAATTAAAAATCTCCCTTCTACCTTTGAGCACGTACTTTATAGAGGCAGCCTTGCCGCTTGACCGTTCGACCTAAAGCGCCAGAGAAAAAAAGCCTATAGATCAAATTCCTTCCTCTCTTTCTTCGTGTACTCAAACAACTAGTTAAATCTTTTTTTAATCCCTAATTAAACCTAAGGCTAATACACACTTTATGAATCCACTTTCTTTTATCCATTCATAAATAGAATCAGACCCTTCCGACGTTGCCAAATGCTTTCCATATTTTGCATGGTAACTGACCTTTGGTAGTCGTTTTTCCTTACTTTTAATACTTTAGGTTATGCATTTACAATTTTCATATTTTTCTTAAAAATATGAGGAAAAACTGTTATTTTTACTTAATTTTATATGTGATGTTCAGTTTCATTAACTCGTTTTACCAATTTTACCCCACCCAGCACCCCTTTTCACTCCCCGGTCCCGTAAGTTTATTTACTGATATTTTTTAAAAAACGGAATATTTTGGATATGCACCACTTACGTTTTATTTAGAAGAGCGTCTAAAATATGTAAGAATCGATAATTTTTAAAAACACTTATAACAGCAGAAATCCGTATTAAACTATTAGCGTTATTACCTAACAAAACCATACAATTTTTATTAAGTGAGGGCCTTTTTAAATTCCAAAATGATAAAAGTTATATAATGCTTCTAGGTAGGTGATTTTCGATGTAAAATATTGTCAAAACAGTATAATATAGCAGTGAGGAAAAGTATATATCACACTAGTGTTGCAAAGTAAATATCACCCTAGTGTTGCAAAGTTCTCAATTGTTTTTTATTTTTTCTGAACAGACAAACTTTAATTTATTTTTTTTTGGTGAATAATTTGTGGTCGTAGGAAAAATAGTGTACAGTAC
Organism: Listronotus bonariensis; assembly: GCA_014170235.1. Classification (NCBI taxonomy): domain Eukaryota; kingdom Metazoa; phylum Arthropoda; class Insecta; order Coleoptera; family Curculionidae; genus Listronotus; species Listronotus bonariensis. The sequence continues at coordinate 146,887 of JACEGR010000701.1, forward strand.
TCGTGTGAAATTAGTCATTTTCCACACTTGTAATGTAATATACTATTGACACTTTAAACATTAATAGAAAACCACAACAGCGATAACATACAGCCCAGCATAGTATTTTTAGAGCTACTGCAGCTTTTCCAATTAATAAAGACAGTGATATTTCAATTTTTGCTACTTTATTGATCCCAAATACACAGTACACACACACAAGGTATTTTAAAACAAATGCGAAAACCTGAATGACTCCTTGTTGGGACTGAAAAAAATCACTAACTAAAAGATTTAAAAAAAACCTCGAATTGTTAAAAAAAAAATACTTTTTTACACTTTATGTAGTATACTAAAATGGAATAGTTTATCTTCATGTTAACAATTTAAAAAACAAGTTTGTGGTCTTGATTTTACATTCTATTTTTAACACGCTTTTATTAGCTTGGGTTGTAACTATCTATGTATCTATCCATCTATCTATCTATCTATGTAACGGAATATTTGAGCCTAATTTTTACCAACTTCCAGCGATTCAATTTCTTTGAAACTTTGCACACGTATCAAGGACCGATGACAATGCAATAATTTAAAAACAGTATCCCGTTATCCTGATTAGGACCGCCAGGATAAATAAATTCCTTTACAGATCCTCTGTGTCTCTTGACAAAAATGGCGAAGGAATTTTTAGTGAATAAACTGAAGCATTTATTTTTAAAAACTAATTGATATATCGAACTAAAAATGAAAAATAAATAATAGTTTAAAAAAACTAAAAAACACGCTTTTATATGCAACCGAACTAAAAATTAGAAAATAATTTTTCAATACAAAGAGTTTGTCACTTCAGAGATAAAAGCGTGGGGTGCTTAATATATTAAATGTTCTAATTATTCTATTTGCAAATATCTATAAGGGAAAAGTTATGAAAAAATAGTAAAATGCACCCCACGCTTTTTACTCTGAAGTGACAAACTCTATGTAATGAAAAATTATTTTCTAATTTTTAGTTCGGTTGCATATAAAAGCGTGTTTTTTAGTTTTTTGAAACTATTATTTATTAATAAAATATGTTTTTATTCTAAGCAGAGACAACAATGAGACGAGTAACTGGTCCTAACAATTTGTCCATTGTATTTATCTCTTTCTGGTTTAACGCAAGTTCTAATAAATATGTCTTGTCTTTCAGCATGGCAGGCTATCGTAGATGGAGCAGTCATCGCTTTGCCCTGATTGCCAAGTTGTTTACAATTTCTGCATGTAAACTTTAATGTCCTTTTTTGGCTCACATCTAATTAAGAGAAAGAAAATATACCATGAATCGAATATTTTTAACTTGACAACGTTTGCCGCAGGCAGTCACGCCGAAATGTTATTCTATATTTGTGTTTGATATTTTTCAATGGCCGATTGATTTGGATAGTTTGTTTACATTTTCTGTGATTTATTGTGTGTTTCGTGGTTTTTACCTTTAATTGGACTTTGAATATTGACTTTTATTAGTGATCACAGTGTATATATTAAATTTGTGCTTTTCAACAGATAATTTAAGGTAATATTGACATGGTTATCTGTAAGAAAAAAATCTTTATAAAAACCAAATAAATGACATTTTTAATTAGGTGTGTGTAATTATTGAACTAAACCCCAATATTTTATATTAATAGGAAACAAAAACAAGTACCTAACATTAAGGGCAAAAATAGCACAGCTATATAATTTGAATTTGGCCGGCAAACGATAAAGTCGACTCACGCGCCATCTGCGTTTGCTTTCCTTGAAGACAGACAAGGAAGATCCAGCAGCTATCTCTCTCTCGGATAATTTATTTACATTTAGTTGCTCGTCTCATTGTTGTCTCTGTTCTAAGAATAAACATTAAAAATCCTGTTTTTTCTCATCTTTGTAAGGGTTGATTTTTAACCCCATGTTTATACCTCAAACTACCCTTTATTTTGAACAAGAAATCACATCCTAATTTTTTCGCATTTGTTTTGAGACACCCTGTACAAGCACTATTAGTTGGTTAATAAGCACACTCACAAACTCCAACCGTGCATGAAGCTCCTTTGAAGTATCTGTCAGCTCTCAGGGCTTTCCCTCTTGATCTTCCACCAGGATCGCCAGACCTAGGTTCTTGGCAGCAGATCTGTTCCAAGCTTTCGTCGCGGGCTTGACGCTGAGTTCCACCCATCGCGAGTTCTCCGTGACTACTTTGCTGTCGGAAAAGACGACGTTTCACTGAAAAATAGAGAAGAATCATTAACATTTCTTTTAAAACAACCCCGAAAATAATATTGTAGCGCAAAATTGGGACTGCTATAGTAAAACTATAATTGTCTTTGCCTGAACTGAAAATTTGGTAATTTTGAAATTACGTTTAATTGAATAATTCTCTAATAAGACTCGCTTATTAAATTTTTTGAAACTTAGCACGATGGTTTATCGGATTGGTCTCTTCAAAAAGTTATTTTACATTTTTCTGTAAAATGTACAGGGCAGCCAATAACTAGCCCCTATAAAATTTACATGGGATTTCCTATGTTTCGCTCGACAGCAATATACCAAAAAAAAAAAATAAAATTGTTTACCATCAATTTTACCTCGACGCTTTTTCTGTAACTTAGTGTACCAGTACACAGACACTCTCAACAGTTTATCTTCCTCAACGCTATCCAGGTTCTCGCAGTCGTCTTTCTTCGGATTAAATCGGTTCGTGCCGTTCTGAGGAAGTCTGTAAAGCCGTAACGTCGCCGACGCGATGTTGCTGTTCTTGTTGTCCGTGTTGTAATCAAAATCGAAATAGAGATTCATAATATCTTCGACATCTTTCCAGAGCTCTTGATCTTGATTTTGTGGTATTTCACCTAAAAATTGTAACATAATTCATTGAGGATGCAACCAAAGTTTACAGAACCGCAAAATAAGTTGCATCACTTACGCGAAAAGTGTTCTTATCGTGAAGTGAATTTCATTAATGGCCGAGGGCTATTACTTACATGACGGATAGAAACTTCTGATTTTTTCAGTGATCTGATCGTCGTCCAGTGTGGTGGTGTTTAATATTTTGGGAATTATATCGGTTATGTTGAAATCGGTTAGTGGGGGGTCTTCTGGGGCTTGGTAAAAGTGGAGTTGCTCCTTCCTATGTGACTGAGAATTTGAGACTTGAGATATTCCACCCAGTTTTCTTTGCGTAATCTAAAAATAAATACAACATCAAAATTTTATTTTTAGACTATGGAGTTTTTAAAAAGGGCAGTTTATGTTATGAAGTTATAGTAAGAACATTTTAAAAGTGCAAATTCGGTACCCTTTGAAAATAATACAAAAACATAAAAAAGGCCGCCTGCAATCGGACTATTTTATACATAAGCGCCGCTATCCTTTGCAGGGACGCGCCGATACACTATGGAATAGAAATTCATTATTTTGGCCAAAAGCAACTTTGAAATTTTAATGGCTGATGCTGTGTATTTCAAAGTAGATACTCCAAACTACATGTACGCAAAATTATAAAAGAATAGGACGACTTCTATTGGGTAATAAGAAACTTGAAAATGTATTTTAAGTAAACATAAATATACAACATTTAATCTACTTAGTTTATTATTAGCCTTGTTTACTAAAAAAAGTAAAAGAGTTTAAATAATAAGAGCTATTGTTGTGTTTCCGATGCAGTCTCGCGAAGTCTCGCTACTTTTGTCAAAGATTTTTTTACCTTTTTCTTTATCAGTTTTTGTACTTACAATTGCCTTCCTACTTTTTGCTACTTCTAAGTGTAAAGACAGATACAAGATTTTTTATAACTTACAAGGTTTTCCATTTTAAATTTTAATATATGTTTTCTCCTACACTGTATATCCTAAAAGATAAAAGCATTCTGATGAAAGATATGGATTCTACAGAATCTACCCAACAAAACAGTGTTTTTATTTTTTTTTATACGTTACAAAATAAAAAAGTTGGGAAGATGTAGGTATCCCTATTACGCTTTTAAGAATAATTTAAAATTATTTTTCAAATTTGGATGGTCATATTTCCAAAACTAATTGAGATAGGCACATCAAATGTAGTATTTTTTTAAAGCATTTTAAAAGATTTTTTTGGTGGTGATATAATATTTAGGGTATTCCATTTAAAAAATTATACCTGTTGTCGTACCCTGTATATCATATGAGATAATAATTATCGGATTACTGATTAGAATACTACCGAATTAACCAAACAAGCTGACATTTTAGTTTATTTTGTACAATAAAAAATAATAATGTTAAGGGGAGTGTAAATTTATAATAACATATAATAAGTTTTAGGTTTCCAAAAAGCATTTGTAATATTTTATAATATCTCTTCAGTAAAAAGCACCTCATTTTAAGTTAGATTGGTAAGTTTCAGAATTTTGACTAAAAAAATTAATTTCTATCCCATAGTGCGATGACTAGCTGCATCAACCGGCATATCATAAAAGAAATTTAGCAAAAGAAATTTTGGAAAAACCATAAGAGATACAATAAAAATACTAAAAAATACATTTCACTGAACAACTTCTGCATTTAACTTTTTCTTGTATCTCTTATTGTTTTTCCAAAATTATAGTATTTAATTTTATATGGGACACCCTGTACATAAACACACATTATGCATGTGCATTATTTATGCACATTTTAGTTCCTTGGATGGTAAAAAATGCATTTTATTGTCATTAAGAAAAAAATAATGTAATGCCATTATCTAAAAGGCATATTTTTGCCAAAACCTATTTAATGATGGATGCCATCATCCTAAATGCATTTTTTTCAGCATAACTTATTAATGATGGATGCCATCATCCTAAACGCATTTTTTTCATCATAACTTATTAATGATAAATGCCATCACATTATTTGCAACACGTGGCCTAATAACGGCCAATTGCCCATTTTGATGTCTTTTTGATACCTTTTTGCCAATGCCTTGCCGGCAAAAAATGTTATATGGGTATGCAATAATTTTTAGGGGAGTGTATAAAAAATAAGTCCTTTAAAAAAAATAAAATGTCAACTATAGAAGGTTAACAAACTGTAAAACAACCAGACTGGGTTGAAAAAAAAGGAAAATTCCTCAGTTGCAAAACAAAATAATAACATTTGCATTTTGAGTGCGAAAAATGAGTTTTTAGAGCGCTACCTGTTTTACCGACGTCGATATAATGTCCAGGTGTCGTAATAATTTACCCATATTTAACTGTAAAGTCATGGCGAAATGAATACGGGCATTTTTGCAGACGTACAGGGACGTATTAGGAATGATTCTTAAGTGTCTTTTGAGTATGAAATAATTTTTATACGGGGTATACACCATGAGAGTCCCATAAAATAAAAAAGAAAAATATAATTCGTTTTAGGATTTAAGTTTTCTTACAAATAAAATATATTTTGTTCCACGACCGTTAAAAAATGCTTTTTTCTAATCGTTAACATAAAGTTCCCATATAACATTTTTTGCCGGCGTTGTACATTTAATTTACTGGCATTGCCAACACTCTTTAATGGCAAGGCATTGGCAAAAAGGTATCAAAAAACGCGAAAGTGGGCAATTGGCCGTTATTAGGCCACGTGTTGCAGATAAAGTGATGGCATCCGTCATTAATAAGTTATTGGCAAAAAAATGCGTTTAAGATGATGGCATCCATCATTAATAAGTTATTGGCAAAAAGATAACAAAAAGACACGAAAGTGGGCAAATGCAGATACTCCCAAGCAGCAAGCTGACGTCTTATTGACGAAAATTGTCGCATATACTTTTTTCTAAAAGCTAAAATGATGCGATATTTTATTTGAAAATTAAAATAGGAAAAAACTCCTTACTGCATGCAATTTCCTTGCAATGCAAAGTACCATCTCTCGGAACACTGTCCAACTTGGAGATGCAGATTTTTACACTAGCCGAAGATATTTCTTTCAAAGCTAAGTGAGATCACCTACCGCAGACCGTTCTCGAATTATTTTTGTCTGGTGGGTACGGTTTAGACGATAAAAAGCGAAGATATTGCAGAAACGTAGTAGTTTATTGTCCATTACGCCATCTATCGGTATGTCAAAAAAACTATTAAATATATATAATATTTTTATTAACACGTCTTTAAAACTTTTAATAAAGTTTTAAACAAAATGTTTACAGCTCCTAACAGTCACCTTGAATATCTTGCCTTCTCGACTAGCCATCTCCAATTTATCACACAACACACACTTATTAGGTAATGAATACATGTAATTATGTCTATTAAAAACTCTTTTCTTTAAAAAAGAAACTAAAAAGCTAGAAAACCACGTAGAAAACAAATGCACAAAGCGGTCACCTTCGGTCGAAATTAATGTAGCTAATTTTACCATCATTTTATTTTTATTCGCTCCAAAATACATAATAAACATTTTGTTTGACCTAATTTTTATTTGCATGATTTTTAACAATAAAATGTTATGAAAAGGCCATTTCCTTTAAATTATGTAAAAAAACATAAAATAATGTTGTTTAGCTGCCATTATAAATAAAACAGATCAAAAAATTGCTTTAATGTTAGTTAAATACCAATGTTAATAATATGGTTTAAAAAGTATGAATATGCGTTGAAGGTTTGCCTTCAAAAATCCAATATTTATTTGCCTGCAACAAAAACGCGTGCTTTATTTAATCAGGATTGGTATGCCGCCATTTGTTTTGTATGCTTGCCGGCAATTCGCCTGCATGTAAAATTTATTGGCAATTAAGTGTTTATTTAGGGTTGACTTTTTAATGCGTATAAGATGTTGGCATAATATTGCCACCAATTGCCAATGCTTTACCATCAATGCCAATATGAAAAATGTACATTGCCGGCAAATAGTGTTTGCTGGGTTAAAGTGCTTCATTCGAAAACCGCACATAGAGTGGTAAAAAGTATTTTTTTTTAACTCGAAGCTTTTTTTCACACTTTGAATTAGTGTTTTGTTTTATTGTCTACTACAACAAACTTAAATATCAATTTATGCAATGCAACAGTAAACGCGATATCAACTGAACCAAACGGTCAAGTTACCTTTGATTTCGTCATTCTTTCTTTTATTTCAATGGTTTTAAAATTTGACAGTTTGCAAATAAATGTAATAGAGATTATTGATAATTAATAATAATGAGGAATTTGGATGACTAAGAAATTAAAAAGAAATGTATACTGTTTTAGTATTATTTCTGCAAAAAGTAAGTACATACGATTTTCTAAAATTAAATAATAAATGTATAGTTATGAAGAGGATAATTGTCTTTTAAATAATAAGGAGGCTATGATTTTTTGTTGCAATATAATGACTGTGCTGCAAAAATTAAAACTAATAAGTTCAGGTAATTAAAACATGTATAACATGGTATTTTGGGAAATTTTTATACGCTCATGGAAAAAATATAGTATGTAACATATACATAAAGTGCCTTTTTTACCCATGGGAAACTACCCATTCGTAAAAAAAGTATCACTTTATGCACTTGTTACATAAATTACTATTAAACAACAAACAAGTTACTTTTTACCACTTTATGTAGTGTACTAAAATGGAAAACTTTATTGTTCTCATGATAACCATCAAAAAAACAGCATGTCTTTAACCATTGTAGTAAAACAATATTATTATCCCTTCTAAAACCCTATTACGGCCCTGATTTAGTTGCATTAGACAATATTTTACAAGATTTTTACAGACAGTTCGAATTTTTACAACTAGTAGACTCGCAAACATGTGGACTTGTCGTAGCCATGTTGGGGCTAGGCTTGTCCAGCGGACAGGCTGGGCTATTACTTTCTTATTCTAATAATTCTTCTATCACTAATGTCTAGGTCTGGTGCATAAGGCGGCTGGACGTGGGATAAAGGTGTCCATATACGAGCAGAGTACTTCGGTAGATTTTAAAAGGAATAATAGATTGTTATTTGCAAATAATACATAAGTTGTGGTTTAAAAAATTTATATAGGAAGTTAGAGGAAAAAAGAATGACAATGCAAGATGTATTCAAGAAAACATCAATTTTAGGTTTAAAGCACTGACGTAGATAATATTTTCAAATTACTGTATCTAAAAATACTTTGGTAAAGGAAATTTGTATTTTCAAATTTGCGAAAAAAAACTTGATTTCCTCACCTTCCCCACATTTTAGGGAAAAAATTTAATAAAAATCTTTTATCGTGGATTCTTCCTTTACCATTTTAAATATACAGGTCATACCATATTATAAGAACCTTCATGGGCAATTTTTGCCAATTTTTGGAAATCAGAGGGTTTAGAGCGAGCCAACATTTATGTTTGTATTTAGATCGATTATACAAGGTCATAAACAAGAGATTTAAAAAAAACACGAAAAAAAATCACAAGGGCTTAAATCAGGAAAGCGGGTTGGTCACTTAATGAACCCACGGCTATGCTGGTAAAGGTTGTTTGTCTATCTCTACCTGTTAGTAGCCCGTAGAATATTGTTTTTAGTTTTACCCAAATGTTTTTTTTTAACTTTAGCTCTGTAACATTATATTTTTAATTTGTAACCACATAAAATTTAAAAATCAACAGAAACTTCATTGACTTGGGTGTATTAAGGTCTAATCACACATAACCGCAACGAGCCCGCAGCCGTGAGTCTCGCTGGTGAAATGTAGGGGGATGCGGTGCAAAACGTTTTGTGTTTAATAAAATTGCAGTAATATAAGTCTGCTATACTACGTTTTAAATTACACCTGAACGTAAAATAAACCTTCACAAATAAGGAAACAATGTTTTACCTTGTATACCTACGTTACTCAAAGTTTGGATAAAAAGGATTAAAAATAAGTAGGAAAATATGTTTTAGAGGAAAGCTATTTATGTTTTAAGGGCATTCGGAATAAAAACAGAGTCATAAATACAGGATCATAGTCACCTAGATGCAATACTTAAAATGGCTCTCAAAAATCAAGTAGACGTAAACATTTTTAAAAATGTCAAATTACTATTTAGAATTGTTTTATCAATCCAAAAATATTAAAATATACAGGTTGTTCCATATAAAAATTTAAATTTGAAGTTATTTTCGGTTAAACCAAAAGTCACCATTAAATGAGAAATATGCAAAAACACTTCCCTTTCCATATCCTTTACATTTACAATCAGACCGATATTTATTTCGTTCTGAAAACGATGCCGCCAATTACACAAAAATAATAAAGCAAATAAACCCTTTTGTGAACAATGATTTATTGCAGCAAAAAATATTCAATCCGACGACTACGCCACGCGTTACAGGTTTTATGGTACGCCAGAGACGAAATAAGAAGATGTTTTTAAGTACGTGATACGATTTCTCGCAATATGTTTATTTATTTATCTAAAAATATGTAATCAGGCTCTGTCAGAGGCTATGTGCTTTCGAAAAGGTTTGTTTACTTTATCATTTTTTGTGTACTTGGCGGAATCGCTTTCAGAATGAAATAAATATGGTTTTAACTATGCCAAGTCTCATTTTTATGTGTCTAATACTCCAGAAGTTATGGCTTCTCTAATAGGTTCGTTAACACCCACCGCCCCCCAACTTTAAGTATTTTAAGGTATTTTATACTTGACCACATGAGTTTCGGCAAAGAATACCAATCCATAGAACCCTCACAAGTGAGATTTCAGCGTACCCTAAAAATTTTAGTACCTACCGCGACCAACAGATGGCCAAAGTAGTACGATGTCGCTTTGCTAATACGATTACCATCAGAAATTGATAGAGTCGGCCCGATCAGTTAGAGTGAGGATATACGCAAAATTTAATAAAAATAAAATCCCCGATAAATGGTAGTATCCATAAGATTATAAAATTTATGATTTCAGAATAGATATATCTGATGGGTTTTTGACAAAACATCGTAAGCGACATTCGTCAGTTTTACGGGAAACGTTTTTTTTTTCATTGGCTTTATTTCATATGAAGATATGTTCTATATTGGTTCCGCGGTTCATTTAATTAATGGTAGTTATTTGGGTACACGCCAAAAAAATAAATTAATAGTACCAAAAACCAAAAAATAAAGCAAGTAAATAGAGAACTAAAAATCGACGTTTTGGTGGCAAGTCGGCCACCGTTGTCAAGATAAATTAAATAAAAATAAAAAAATTAAAAATTAACTATTATTTAGGTTTAGAATTTTAAAATTTTTAGATTTTTTTAGGAGATTCTGAAAATTTTGACATTAAATGTTAAATATGTTTGTTTTGTAATTCAAATTAAGAAGAAATCTAAAATAAAAACATTCAGATCTCGGTTTTTCTTTAAAAATAACGCGATGGGAAGAAAAATCGTTTCCCGTAAAATAGGCGAATGTCGCTTACGATGTTTTGTAAAAAGCATCGATATATTCTATTCTGAAATAATAAATTTAATAATCTTATGGATACTGGGTCCATTTATCGGGGATTTTATTTTTATTAAATTTAGCGTATATCCTCACTCTAACTGATCGGGCCGACTGCTCGTCAGCGACTGCTATCAATTTCTGATGGTAATCCTATTAGCAAAGCGACATCGTACTACTTTCGCCATCTGTTGGTCGCGGTAGGTACTAAAATTTTTAGGGTACGCTGAAATCTCACTTGTGGGGTTCTATGGATTGGTATTCTTTGGTTTCGGTTTCGGCCGGAAAACCAGTTTCGATCGGACTTTAGTGTATAAAAATGTATGTTTCAAAAAATAAGCTCTAGCTCGATGTGAATTTCAAAAGGAATACAGTGGAGTGTATGGCCAGCTTTCCGGTGGTCGTGCAGACTTCCTGGTCTGCTGGACAAATAAATGTTTCTAGTGATTAGTAATAGCTTATTAGTTGAGTTGCACGCTGCTGTTTTAATTATCTTTGTCTAGACGACCTGAGAGGTGTAAACGACCTTAGCATAGGTCCAGTACACGGCCGCAACCCGATGGGTTGTTCTAGGAGATAAAATATTATCTTTTCACATACTCTCTCTGGGTGTTACCATTCAAATTTAAAGGCAATGCTGGGCAATTTTACTTAGATTTGTCAATTTAGTAGAATGGTCAACTTTTATGCGATTTTGGGTGTTAACTTCGGTTATAGGTATTGGTTTTAAATAATAGACGTCTATACTAACAGAAAATAGAAAAATATTGCACAGTAAAATAAGGCCAGGCACTAATAATACCGGCCTTATTTTGACATCTGAGCTTGCGCAGATACATGGTGGGATAATGACTCCCTTAATAAGGATAGTGCCTCGCTTTATTTATGTCCGTTTTAGGTCATGCCTTATTTTCGCTTTCTCTCCTCTCTATTTTTTTCTTGGTTTTGGTCCCTTCAGGTCCAATCCACCACTCTCCCCCTTCCGGACTATGCTTTCCAGGGCTTCGTAGGCGGAAAATCTGGATAATCGATCTCGTAGCTCCCAGAAATTCCAAAAAGAACACAAATAATTCAACAATCGATGCAATGCATAAATTGTCGGCTGTCAAACCAAGATCTGCTACTGGTGTTACGTATAAACTTCACTTTCACTACTGACAGTTCCCATGGCACGCCCATCCATTTCCCGCCATTTGAGATATACCTCGTGTTCACCACCAAACAGGATACCATCAGCTTATAGGAATCTTCGCTCACAGCGCTTAGATCCAGAAGAAAGATGCCGTCAATTTAGCGTGAATCTTGATCCCCGAAGGTAAAAAACGTTCGTACGACACCTCTAGCCGCCACTCCGGGAAGTGTAGTCCTCTACGCACGTCCGCACTGTCCGGAGGTCAAACAAAGAGTCATAGACAAGGGACGGGTCAGTTATTGTTCAAAGAGTCCATGCCTTATTTTGGTCTCATTTTAACTTCGGAACAGTTCGTGTAAACCGAACGGCTGCCGAGCACAAAATAGAAAAATTTTCGAAGTAAAAATACTTTAAACCTTCCTTTTTCAAATGCATGTATTTAATTGTGTAAAACAAAACCCTTCAACACAAAACAATAAGGAAAAATGACTAAAATGTTTTCCTTTTTTTTAGGTTAATGGTACTGTCAACATGATTTGCAATAACTCTAAATTATGGGTACAAGCACTATTTAAATAAGGCCGGTATTAATAATTCCCGAGCTTAATAAGGCAACTTGCAATAATTCTCTAATAATGATTTTGTCTCAATTAATTTCAAAATGTTAGCAGCCTTACCTGGAATATTGCAGCTGCCACATAGAACATATTGATGGACAAAAAATAATATGTGATTTTTTTGGCACCTAGATACCTAGACACTGCCACTCTTCAATTTTGTTTTAGGAATAAAGGCTGTTTCAGACGACCACATTTCGGCACGCAGTGTAATAATGAGAGTAGGTATAGTAAGAACACTTTAAAAGCGAAAATTCGGTACCCTTTGAAAATAATACAAAAACACATATAAAAGGCCGCCTGCAATCGGACTATTTTATATAAAGGCGCCGCTATCCTTTACAGCAACACGCCGATACACTATGGGATAGAAATCCATTATTTTGGCCAAAAGAAACTTTGAAATTTTAATGGGTCATGCTGTGTATTTCAAAGTAGATACTCCAAACTACATACACGCAAAATTATAAAAGGATATGACTACTTCTATTGGGGTAATAAGAAACTTGAAAATGTATTTTAAGTAAACATAAAGATACAACATTTAATCTACTTAGTTTATTATTAGCCTTGTATACTAAAAAAAGTAAAAGAGTTTAAATAATAAGAGCTATTATTGTGTTGCCAATGCAGTCTCGCGAAGTCTCGCTACTTTTGTCAAAGATTTTTTTACCTTTTTCTTTATCAGTTTTTGTACTTACAATTGCCTTTCTACTTTTTACTACTTCTGAGTGTAAGGACAGATTCAAGATTTTTTAGGTTTTTTATTTTAAAAATTAATATGTTTTGCCCTACACTGTATAACCTAAAAGATAAAAGCATTCAGATGAAAGATATGGATTCTACAAAATCTATCCAACAAAACATTTATTTTATACGTTAAAAAATAAAGTTGGGAAGATGAATCTCTATTACGCTTCTAGGAATAATTTAAAATTATTTTTCAGATTTGGATGGTCATATTTCCGAAACTAATTGAGATAGACACATCAAATGTAGTATTTTTTAAAGCATTTTAAAAGATTTTTTGGGGTAATTTAATATTCAGGGTATTCCATTTAAAAAATCATACCTATTGTCGTACCCTGTATATCATATGAGATATTAATCATCGGATTACTGATTAGAATACTACCGAATTAACCAAACAAGCTGATAATTTAGTTTATTTTATACAATAAAAAATAATAATGTTAAGGGGGTGTAAATTTATAATAACATATAATAAGTTTTAGGTTTCCAAAAAGCATTTGTATTAATTTATAATATTTTTTTTCAATATTTGTCCAGTAAAAACACCTCATTTTAAGTTAGATTGGTTAAAAGAATTTTGACCAAAAAATTAATTTCTATCAAATAGTGCGATGACCAGCTGCATCAACCGGCATATCATAAAAGAAATACAGCAAAGGCGGCCGCGAAGACAAGCATGCCGATTTATTTGCTTTAACCTTTTTTGTGTTTTTTTTCTTATCAAAGAGCACCGAATTTACATTTTTAAACTGTTCCTTCTATATATTAACTTGCTCTTTGCAACTATACAGGGTGTTTCCTTATTGCGGAAAGAAAATTTAAGGGTGTATTCCGGAGTTATTTTTATGAAAAAAATACATATGAACATGGGTCCTTAAATTTTTCGTTCTCAAGATACGGGTTGTTAAACTTTTCAAAAAACCTAAAAAAATTCAAAAATCCTTTTTTAGTAAAATTTGTTAGACTAGATATAAACGTTATTTAATTAAGCATTTCTTGTTGTTATTTTGTAATTGTTAATAAGAAGTTATAACACTTAATTAAAAAAAAATAAAATGCCCCAATGTTTCTTGTATGGTCCAGGATTATGCAATTTAGCGGATTTTATTTATTTTTTCTGAAAAACTAAGCAAGGTACTTTAACATATAAAAATACAAAAAAAAGTTATTTTTAGGTGTTTCATCCGAAAAAAATGTAGAAGTTGCAAAAAGTCAGTGACGTACATTTTTTTGTCAATAATATTAGCTAAGATGCAGTGGCGCATTTACCAAAGGCTGAGTAGGCTGAAGCCTATGGCGGCATTTTTAGGGGTTCGACAGATTATTATTTTTTTTTTTGCTCTTCAAAATTATTTCTGAAGGAAAAAAGAAGAAGAAAGGGGCGGCGAAAATAAAATAGCCTACGGGCGGCAAACATGTAAGTGCGCCTCTGCTAAGATGCGTCCCACGCCTTCACTGGGTTTCACTAATTAAAATTAGTCTAGGGCTTAATAAGCTTCCTATTTTAACAAACACCACAGCCAAATTTTATTAAAATCGGATAAGGCATATTTAAGATATTATTAAAAACCCGATTTTCTTTTTAAGTTTAACACCCTCTATCTTAGAAACAAAGCATTTCGGAACCTACGTTTATATCAAAGTCGGTCTATATAAGGTCACGACATTCGGCCATATTGCTTTGACGTGTTATGACGTCACATCTCCCACTTTTCGGCCATGTTGTTCAGTGCCGGAGATATACAGTTTATTGATTAGTAGAACAATCGTTTACACAACAGTTTTTAATTGTTATTAAGTTGTAAATTCTTTTACTTTAAATAAAAAACATTTGGAATTACATCTTTCAACAAATATCACTTCCAAAACAATGCAAAATGAAATGCGCAAATTCTAGACGCCACTGGATTGATCTTCAGCTTTGATTTTTACCCAGTCTTGCCAACTTTTCTTCGAGAAGTGCCCTTCCTTGCGTCCCCGACCTCGAACCGCCTAAAAGTTGAGGATATGTCGCAATCTTATAAATATAAAGTAACCTTGCGTTTATATGACCTTTTTCATAAAATTGGGTCGACTTTAAAAAAAGAGAACGGTCTTTGTTTGCCTGAATAAAGGGTGTTCCTTAAATACATGGTAATCATGGTAATATCCGCAAAAAGTTGAGATGAAGTTAACTTTTTTGCGTTTTCCACTGGATTGTACGGATTTTTAAATTAATAGCCAGGAACTATAACCTTAAATTAGTTGATGAGCTTGATGATGAGAAAAGGCGTTAAAGATCCATTTTAAATAAAAGAAGTGTTATGGACGTCATTAACTACACTTATTTTAATTATTTACTTCAGTATGATATTTGGCGAAAAAATGATATTTATCCTACTTTTAATACGACCAAAAAGACAAAAAATACGGCACAGGTTTTCGGTTAGAAAAAATTTTTTAGAAAGAAAATTTCATAGCCAATACCTATTATACTTTATTAAAGGAGTTAAGACAACATGATGATGAAAAACACTTCAATTATTTAATAATGTCAAAAGCATTTTGACAAATTGTTACAGAAAGTTGAGTCAACTATTAGCAAGTCCCACACAGTTCGTGAGCCAATAACTGCAGGCGAGCGTCTAGCTTGTACTCCAAGGTAAATAGGTAACAAAAGAGTGTATGTGGTAAATAAAAGACTAAGACAAGCTATTAACCAAAGTTGCCTAATTTGCTGGATTTATTATTATCCATTATCCAATCCATTTTCCATCCCACAGACAGATGATGATTGACATCTATAGTGACCTTCACAACCGTAGTATCAACCAAAGAAAATTCTAACATAAAATCACCATATTCAAAACAAAACGCTTTAATATTTTCCGCTACAATGGACGTGTCAGCGGATTTTCTACGCGTATTTTCAATACGCGGGCGGAAAACCGCTCTCATGAACAGCCGGCTCTACAAAGTCTGCCCACTTTGTAGAGCCGGCTGTTGTTTTTTTGTGAAGGATCAAAGACTCTGTTAAAATTAAATTTTTAGGCGATTACCTAAAACAAACTTTATAAGTAAAAATACAGGCAATCTAAAATAACTTTACCCCTTCCGCATCTTACCCCTAACCAAGGTTAGTTTATATCTATAAGGTTGCGACATATCCTCAACTTTTAAGCGGTTCGAGGTCGGGGACGCAAGGAAGAGCACTCCACGGAGAAAAGTTGGCAAGACTGGGTAAAATCAAAACTGATGATCAATCCAGTGGTGTCTAGAATTTGCGTATTTCATTTTGCATTGTTTTGGAAGTGATATTTGTTGAAAGATGTAATTCCAAATGTTTTTTATTTAAAGTAAAAGAATTTACAACTTAATAATAATTAAAAGCTGTTGTAAACGGTTGTTCTATCAATACAATAAACTGTATATCACCGGCACTGAACAACATGGCCAAAAAATGGGCGATGTGACGTCATAACACCTCAAAGCAATATGGCCGAATGTCGCGACCCTATATAGACCGACTTTGCCCCTAATTACTTTATTTTTTTAATTTTGCTTTTTCTAATTACATGGTAACTAATAAAATATGTCTAATAAACGATTAGCCGTAGGTTGCGTTTTAATAAGAGCAATAAAATTACAATTAAGACGGAGTTTACTATACAGTTAGCATCGAGGAATTTGAGAGGCCAATTCAGAGGTGCAACCGAGCCAATGCACACGCGTCTCAGATCTCAGATTAACTTGACAGCTCATGCGAAACTTCAGTTGTGGACTGCAGGTCATTCGAATATAGTTTATTCCGTGGAATATACATATTTTTTAATATGCATAAACTATTATAATTTCTAAATTTGTACCTAAATGTCCATGGCGATTGATACAAACACGGGATTTTAAAAACTTAACAAAAAATCACAAGGGCTTAAATCAGGAAAGCGGGCTGTCCACCCTGTGAAGTACAAGATGTAAAGGCCAACATTCGGGTAGAGATTGCCAACATTTCCAATGTTATGTCATTAAGGACAGACCAACAAAAGAATTGACGGTTGGCAGAATGTGTCGAAACCATTTTGCAATATCAGTATAGTTGGGGCCAGACATAGTTCATTATGAAAGCAATGCCGCAAAGTAGGCAAAAATCAATATGTAAACAAACCCTTTCGTAAACAATAATGTATCAGCAAAAAATATGAGACCCGACGAGTTTCTGGTTTCTTAAGCTACGCGTCAGGTTTTATGTCAGAACAGAGACGAAATAAGAGATTTATTTTTAGTACGTGATCCGTGTTTAAGCAATGTCTTCTTTATTTATCTAAAAATATGTAATCAAGCTTTGTCAGAGGCTATGTGCTTTTGAACAGGTTTGTTTACCTTATCATTTTTGTGTACTTTGCCAAAGTCGGTCTATATAAGGTCGCGACATTCGGCTATATTGCTTTGACGTGTTATGACGTCACATCTCCCATTTTTCGGCCATGTTGTTCAATGCTGGAGATATACAGTTTATTGTATTAGTAGAACAACCGTTTACACAACAGTTTTTAATTATTATTAAGTTGTAAATTGTTTTACTTTAAATAAGAAACATTTGGAATTACATCTTTCAACAAATATCACTTCCAAAACAATGCACCCTGTATATTATTCTAAATGTCTTAGCACTATTCCATTAAAAATTGAGTGGAATAAACTCTATCGAAAATTGAAACAAGCCAACTGTGATCGGTTACACAATCACTTAAGATGAAAATTGCCGTCTAGCCTAGCTCGGAATGCACAACAAAAATGAGTGTTAAAAAGTGTAGACACAAACCAGACAAGCAATGTGCCAAATGGGACCATCCAAACTTCTAGAACCCTAAAAGTAAATTTAAAAATATATATTTTTAAAAATATTAAACAACCTACAGTCGCCGTTGAAAATAAGAAAAGGCATATTTTAAACTTAGGCCAATTAGATTGGACCTATCTTTGGTAATGTATTGTTAACATCTACAAAGATTTGCAGTTTCTTCACTACAGAAACGGCGCCAGCTTTTTTTTAAGTTGAGCGATATCCGGCAGAGAAATTTAGAGGGTGGGAAGTAAAATGTGCAGTGCAATATTGTTATTATATGAATACAGGGCGTTTAAAAATTCAGTACAAATATTTTAGAAGCTCATTTTTAAGGTCCTATAAACTGAAAACAAAACCCCCTCCAACCTGCAGTCATCGCAAATTGGGGAAAAAAACTGTGGCAACATTTTCGCATCAAATTTCACGAAAATTTGCACATCCCTATCAGTTAAAAAGTTATATTTATTGTATGTCTTAAAGGTAAAAGGTCATGTAGCACCTCGTTTTAAAGGTCCTTGAATCGTTTTGCATAACGCCACTTTGTTTTTGAAAGCGGCGAGGCCGTTCCAGACTTTACAAGCCAATTTCATTAAAATCGCACTGTTTGTACGGTATTTAAACCAAATTTCAAACGGTTCTAAGTGTGGAACGACTGGGCCGATTTTCAAAAACAAATTGGCGTTAAGTAGAGAATTAAAGAGCCTTTTAAAACGCGGTTCTACATGATTCCCATTTCTATTTGAAAAAAAGTCTCACTCAAAATACAAAGTAACTATTTTAATATCATCATTGTATTTTTTTTTGTTAATAAATGATATACATTTGGTCATTAAAATTTTATATAGGTACACATATCTGAGGGAAAAAAATTTGGATTTTTTAAACATTTTATTAGAATATTTCATTTTATATTTAAATTTTACACTACAATCCGCTTCTAATGACATAGCGCAACATAGTGGTAATTTTTAATATTGCGACCATAGATCATTTATTCAAGAATTCCATAATTCGGACTACTTAAATATGAGCTGACTAAATAATTTATATTAATGGAATGGTTTTTAAACATGACTTTTTGCGTTCAATTAGCAGGTTGGGCAAACGGTTGGGCGAGAGCAATTTAGGTTAGTCGTAAATTTATTTTTTTCCATTTAATTACACACACTTTATATTTAAGCAGTCAGTTAAACATAAAATAAATTAGCCTTTTAACTATTTAATTTTTAAGTAAAATAACTCACAGACTACACAGTATTCCAATATCCGATTAAAAAAAAATAGCGAGAACAAAAGTGGGAAATCTGGCAACGGTGAGGACATTTCTTAACAAGGTTTGAACGAAAGGTCTTTTTTCTTACCTATTTAAAAAATTCACTCATCACTATACCATAAATTTAATAAATTTATCGTTTATTTTTTAATAATATCAATATATTTTTCTGTACATAAACCTTTATTCCTCCTCTATCTACCTTAATACCCGAATATAATATAGTGGCAAATCTACAAAGATCAAGTTTCGTAATTTTTCTTTGACTGTCTGGAAAATGAGGCCAAAAAATTTACTTATGCTGTGGTGTGTCTGTCTGGGCCAGATTTTGCATTTTTTATATTATATGTAGTTTGTATGGTATAAAAATTACGGTTATTGTGTGTTCAGTATATTATTCTAACCTGGCAAAATTCAAACATGTATGAAAATAATTTTAAAAAATTATTAGAAAAAAGTGTATATCTTTTTTTTACGATAACCATGAATACTCGTATTATTAAGCCGAAGTATTATGTACCATCTCTGGTACGGTGGTAAAGAACGTTTTTTTGACAAACCACGGAGGCTAAAAGCCTAAATACTAACGTACCATGGGTGTCTTAAGCGAGGTAAGAGGGAGTTTGTTGACACGGGACTTAAATACTTGAAGATTTGGGGGAAGGAAAGACCTCCGCGGGCAGCATTTTTCACAATCTAGAAACTCTAGGAATAAAAGAACGACCAAAGTGGAGAAGTTCGGGGTCTGTCCACAGCCCGACGATGGGCATGTTTAATATTTAACTCAGAAGGTCCAGGGTTCGATCCCCAGCCAAGGAGATATGTTTGGATGGTAGTTATTTAATAATAACATCCAAGGAGCTGTGAAATGCAAATACTACATGTTTCAGTGCTTGGACAACGTTGACGGAACAGGGGAAAAAATGGGTTAAAGATCTGATAACTTGACATCCACGGTACTCTGGTACTTTGGCGTAAGCCTTGTGGGATGTCACAAAAAAACGTTATAGCCATATGATCAAGCTGATAATTGGTTTTGTTTGGACGCGAAATCATGCTTCGCGCCAGATGAAAAAAATCAAGAGACAAAATTTGCTCAGAAGTAAATGAATATGTTAAAAATATTGTTTTCGCAATTCAGGGACTAAAGTGGTTACTTTAGTCCCTGGGGACTAAAGTGCTGCTTTAGCAAACTTTTCGCTTTGGGATAAAAAGTTGCACTTTAATCCCTTGTGCATAATATAATATACTCTGTTCACTATAAATAGGAAAAATACCTGAACAAAAATGTATTTAATTGGTTGGAAACGTCAGTAACCCTGGTTACGACATTAAAAAATGAATTTTATTGCTACAGTAACCTGAGTTACTTACTAGGTATTCATTATCAATTTATAGTGGCCAAAGTATAGATATTATTTCCAAAAAAGTTGTAGCGTATCTGTAGCTCATTAAAAAACAGATCTAATTTTTTGAAACACCCTGTATTATACGTGTTTAGGTTTCCCTTATGTGTAATGTAGGCCGGCATAATGAAATTAAGGAAGGAAGCATTGTTTAAGAAGACAATTGTCTTGTTTACATCCTTAACAATTTTTCTATTGTATAACTCGATTACACATACTCTATGCTCTATTATTTCGATAATTTAAACCTATGACGAAAAAAACTATTTCTTGACTTTAATTAAAAAAAAAAAAAAAGAAAGTATACATGATCTTAAAGTAACAGTTTAATAAACGGTTTTCTGCTATTTCAAGGAGTTTTAAAAATTATTGATACTTACATATTTTAGACACTCTTCTAAATAAAACGTAAATGGCGCACATTCAAAATATTTCGTTTAAAAAAAGATCAGTAAACAAACTTAAGGGACCGGGGAGTGAAAAGGGGTGCTAGGCGGGGTAAAATTGGTAAAACGAGTTAATGAAACTGAACATCACATGTAAAATTAAGTAAAAATTACATTTTTGCCACATATTTTTGAGAATAAAGATAAAAAATATGATAATTATAAAATTGTTAATTCATAACCTAAAAGTAAGAAAAAAAAGGACTAAAAACATCAGTTATACCCAAGCTTAGTTTATATTTATAAGGTTGCGACATATCCTCAACTTTTAGGCGGTTCGAGGTCGGGGACGCAAGGAAAGGCAATCCACGAAGAAAAGTTGGAAAAACTGGGTAAAATCAAAGCTGATGATCAATTCAGTGGCGTCTAGAAATTGCGCATTTCATTTTGCATTGTTTTGGAAGTGATATTTGTTGAAAGATGTTATTCCAAATGTTTTTATTTAAAGTAAAAGAATTTACAACTTAATAATAAATAAAAACTGTTGTGTAAACGGTTGTTCTACTAATACAATAAATTGTATATCTCCGGCATTGAACAACATGGGCGAAAAATGGGAGATGTGACGTCATAACACATCAAAGGAATATGGCCGATTGTCCCGACCTTATATAGACCGACTTTCGGTTAAAAGATGAACGCAGCCACAAGATGTTGTGGTGACAACCAAAATGTAATTTTAGCAAAATAAGAACGCTACTGAATCATCTATTAAAAGTGTCTCGTTTCTATTGTTTTTTTCACCCGCCTATGGGTAACTCCAACTTTCTGACAGTAATTAGTTATCTCCATTTCATAAACTTTTAGCTAAAACAATGCCAAATTGTAAAACAAGCCACTCGTAATTTTTGCCAGTCTAGCCGTCTGGGACGGGAAGTCCTTGTTCCGAAGGACCCTGAAAAAAGTTTCGTTTTAAGTGGAAACACGTGGAAACGAGGCCACTTTCACCGAGTTTCACATCTAATTCCGTCTGAAGTGAAGTTCCGTTTTTAATGCCTTTCAGACGTCTAGATCTTTTTCAGCACAGTCGATATGAAAAACAACTGAAGTTGGGTGAAACTATATCCCAATGGAGAAATTAATCCTTTATATCAATTTTAAGTACTTTTGTCGCAAATTAAAATAAAAGATGAAGAGTAACGTCATAAATAATTTTTATTGAACAAAAGCGAAATGAAAAGTGTATATAAAATGTATACAGCATGTCCCAGGATGGGTGTTACAAGAGGACAAATGGACCAAACATTTTTGGGAAAACTGGTCGCATGGTCCAAAACTAATGAATACAAAATTTTACCTCCATTGGTATTATACAGGACGTTTAAAAATTTTAAAATTTTTGGTCCATTTGTCCTCTTGTAACACCTATCCTGGGACACACTGTACAGAGTGTTACAGATTGTTGTTAAGAAAATGTAAGGGCAAATTCTACTATTAAAAATATGGAAAAAAAATTATACAAACATGGATCCGCAAGTTTTCGTTCTTAAGATACAGGGTGTTAAACTTGTAAAAATTTATGGTTTCTCTTTAATCTCTTACCCAATTTTGTTTTAATTTGGCAGTATTATTTATTTATTTTTTTAATCTTTGGACAAACCACGAAGGCTAAAAGCTTAAATACTAACGTACCGTGGGTGTCTTAAGCGAGGTAAGAGGGAGTTTGTTGACACGGGACTTAAATACTTGAAGATTTGGGGGAAAGGAAAGACCTTCGCGGGCAGCAGGTTCCACAATCTAGAAACTCTAGGGATAAAAGAACGAACAAAGTGAGAAGTTCGGGGCCTGTCCAGTTGGACCGTATAGGGATGCATACGCGCGGAACTATACTGGACAATTCTTCAGAGCAGAAGCCATGGAAGTACCTATAAAAAAGCGATAAATCCCCCACAGCCCGACGATGGGCAAGAGAGGAAAGCCTTTCTGTAAGTGAAGGATCATTAATGAGACGAATAGCTCTTCTTTGAATAGAATCAAGAATGTTTAGGGTTGTGGGGGACGCCATGCCCCAGATATGAGAACAATATTCCAAGGGAGGTCGGATTTGGG
The DNA here is from genome assembly GCA_014170235.1 of Listronotus bonariensis. NCBI lineage: Eukaryota > Metazoa > Arthropoda > Insecta > Coleoptera > Curculionidae > Listronotus > Listronotus bonariensis. The sequence continues at coordinate 169,743 of JACEGR010000701.1, forward strand.
ACACATACAAAGTGTATAAATTAGAAGGGGAGAAATACTTTTTGGCTCGAAAGAGAAATCCAAGCTTTTGAGGCAGCCGTGGCTATAGATACAATGTGTTTATGCCAGTTAAGGTTACTTTCAAATGTGACGCCCACAAGATTAAAGGTGTCTTTGCTTTGTAAAACTTGGCCGCTCATAAGTAGGGGATGAGTATTTGATGACTCTTTTCGCGGCAAGGAACATGATTGGGTTTTGGATGCATTAAAATGGACGAGATTTTTGGCGCCCCAATCCAATATTAAATTAAGATCCTGCGAGAGAGATATCTGCATCGCTCTGCGTTTGTTTTCCAAGTCAGGTTTAGTGATGGGTTTAGGAACCTGAAAACTGGAGTGAAGGGTACTATCGTCGGCGAAACTATAAATGGAGTTAGTTGTGGACGAGAGAAGGTGGTTGATGTAAAGAAGGAACAATGTCGGTGCCAGAACTGAGCCCTGAGGGACTCCAGCATTTACTTGGTGAAAGCTTGAAGAATGGCCGTCCACAATAACTGATATACGACGATCAGATAGATAACTAGAGAGCCAAGTAAAGAGTTTAGTTGAAAGACCATAGGAGGGAAGTTTATTAAAGAAGTGTCCAGACCTGGTCAAAAGTTTTGGATATATCAAGAGCAACGATCTGGGACTCACCTAGAAACTCAAGAGACTTATTCCAGCAGTGTGATACGAAGGAAAGAAGATCTGCTGTAGATCTTTTGTGGCGAAATTCATACTGCCTGTCATGCAAAATTTTGTGTTTTTCTAAGTACTTAAGAATTTGTGAATTAATTAATTTTTCCATTACTTTACAAAGAACTGAGAGAATTAAAATTGGTCTATAGTTAGATGGAAGAGACTTAGATCCTTTCTTTGGAATGGGTTCGACACGTGCAGCTTTCCAGCTCTCCGGAAAGATACCTGTGTCGTAAGAAATTCGAAAGAGCCGAGTTAAGATTGGTGCAAGTTCTGGAGCACATTTTTTGAAAACGATTGCTGGTATGCCATCCAGCCCAGACGATTTCTTGGTGTTAAGAGAAGAAAGGATATGCATAATGTATTTTACCTTAAAAATAATATCGGGCATTTTATGAGGAACTGGGGTAATAGCTGAAATTGAATGATTTACGGTAGGGTCAAGGGTTGAATTGGCAGCAAATTGTTTAGCAAATAGTTCTGCCTTTCCTTTAGCGGTAGAAATAATTTCATCTTCCAAAGTTAATGGCGGAAAAGAACTGGTACAAAAATTCCTACTTATGTTTTTCGCAAAGGACCAGAAAGATTTGCTGCCATTTGAGCAAGAAAGAACTTTGTTTTTAATACGATTGTCGAAGGAGTCTTTGGCTTCAGAAATTGTTTGATTGTAGTAGTTTCTTGCTTCAATGCTGGCCTGTCGGTTTTCTGGACTAGGCTTTATGTCTCCTATTTTGTTTTTCTACCTTGTTTAGTTTAGGAGAAAAAAATCAACTTATTTGCATATTTTTAGGTCATAAAAGAAGCTTTGCAGGGACTTTTTCTTGTAAAAAATAGGTTTTATAATCTTTCATTAGCAGTTGTATAACAACAACAATAAATACCTATTTATATAGGGTGTAAACCTTATACCCAGTCTCCCAATTTTTACTAAAATAAGCGTTTTTGATTTTTTTTTAGTTTTTTTGAAAGGTTAAGCACCCTGTATCTTAAAAACAAAAAATTTGCGAACTCATATTTATATAAACTTTTCTTATATATTTTGTGATGTAGAATCTGCTCTTAAATTTTCTTAACAATATTCTGTAACACTCTGTATACAGGGCGTTCAGTAACTTTACCGACAAACTACACAAAAAAATAAGAACAAAGCTTCATATAAACATATGTTTAAATTTTAAACACCCTGTATGTGGCATAAAATTGTGTTTATTGTGTTAAAAGAAAAACTGCTTCTAAGTAAATTCCGTAGTAAATACAATTCCAGGTTAACAGTTTTCAGACATAACACAATTCTAGACTAAACATCAAAATATGCACGATTAAGCGAAATTTTGAGTACGTATTATTTTTTGAATCGACATAAAAAAATTTAAAATTCAAGTTTTAACACAAATATTAGCTTTGTTCGCGGGTCTAGTAATGAACCGATTCTGAACCAGAACCGAACTGGTTTAGAATTGTTTTAAAGCGCATGTCTATAGTTATTTATTAGTTCGGAATTTTTATTTACCGCAAACGATTTTCTATACAGCTGAGCATGTATTCTAACCTAGCCTTTGGGTTAGGATTTTTCATGGTTAAATTGGATACCAAAAAAATTTTATTTAAACAAAAAAGTAAATTGTTATACTGTCGAATGCCACTCGAAGTCTCTCGGCGGAAAACGAGGGATTCCCTGCCTCCTCTCGTTTTTAACATAAATATGTGTATTTAACTAAAGATAAAATTCAAACAACAAGAAATGGTAAAATCTTGTAATATTGTCTATATTTTTTAATTTAATCTTTATTTATTTTATTGCATACATACATTCATACGGAATACAATTAAAAATCCTTTGTTTAAATACGCTCAGAATCACAAAAATATAAAAAAATATTCAACAGGTATATTAACCCGCATAAAAAGTGGCAGAAACAAATAAACTGTAATACAATGGTTTATTTCTGTACCACAAAAACAGAATATAGCTGACCATGTCGACAATGCGCATGAAATTCCGAACTGAACTTTTAATTCCAACAAAAATCCCAGGACTGCTAATCAGGTTACGAACCGGTAACGAACTGATTCCATTGTAACCCGCGAACACAGAACTGTTACTATAAATTCAGGATTTTACTAACCGCGAACGCTGCTTTATTCACTGCGCATGCGAATAGTCCCAGAACCGGTTCAGAATCGAACCCGCGAATAAAGATATTCCACTTCTGAACAAAAAAACGGACAAACTAAATTTTGTTCAAATTCAATCTTGAATACCTTTTTGGTTCTTTGACCGATTTTAATTAAATGTTTGATCCACTTGTAGCTCCTTTCTTCAAGATTATTATTTAATATGAGGATTGCAACAATTTTTATAGGATTAGCTGTTGTACAGGGTAAAGTCAAATGTTGCATATTACCCCAAATTTTTGAACCCCTGTGGAATAATTTAACGTCACAATTTTCTATCAGTGTATTGTATTTTAAATCCCCATCCTTTTTTTATTTATACAGGGTGATTCAAAAATCGATCACGAAACTTAAGGTGGTGATTCTACTTGACAAAATAAGGGTAGAGCTTCATATACATTTTTTTCAAAATGTCATTCGTTTTCGAGTTACAAGCCGTCAAATTTCAATTTTTATTTTGGTTTTTTTGCCATATTGCACTTATTTTTTAACCAATCAAGTTGATATTTGGCACACAAATCGAGCTTTGCAGATTCTAAAATTTTAAGAAAAAAGTACTTTTTAAATACCGCCAGAGGGTACTTTACCTAAAGCTTAAAAGTTATTTACATAATAACTTTTTATTTTGACAGATATCGCAAAGCTGGGGGCGCCATTTTATAGCAGTCAAAAACTTAAAAATAAGGTACTTTTCAATCCAATTACCTACATACAGGGTGTCCAGTAACTTAACCGACAAACTTTACGGGGCGATTCAACAACAGAAAATAAGAAAAAACTTCATATAAACATATGTCCCAAACGTCTTGATTTTTTTTTTTTTAATATATAACACACCGTAGGCTTTTAGCCTTCGTGGTTTGTCCAAAGATAAAAAAATATTTCGGAATGCAGCTGTAGTTTAGCAAAGTTTTGACTCTGCATTAAAAACCAGTTCCGGATTAACCTATAAGCGAATTACGCAATTGCTTAGGGCACCACTTTGTGGGGGGCACCATAAAGAGAAAGAAAAAGCATATGGGCTAGCACATTCATAGGTAAGGCTGATCCGCAAAATCCATTTTGTGTGAGATTTATAGAAGGGGCCCCACAGGAGTACATTGCTTAGGGCATAACAGAGTCTTAATCCGGTACTGTTAACAACAAAGAATTTATTTAAATAATTATTTCTCTTGATACGGTTAACAACAACCAAAAACGCAGTCACGCACAGCGTAGTATTTTTATCGCACATAATAAACATAATAATTTACGACCAATTTAATTCACCAAATTAAATAATAATCTCGATTGGCCCACAAATTCCACTAAGGAATTCGTTGATTGTGAGTTATAAAATAAGAGAGACCGCAATTCGCTATCTTGCGTCGTTTACTCGCTACATCTTGTTTCCTAATTTTTGCGTTTTCTTTAATCCCTTATAACTTTTTTATTTTAAAATATTTTTTAATTCTGTAAAAACAATTCTACAGCAAATTTTCATGCAGATTACAGATATGATTTTGGTTTTTTTTTCTAGGGTGGCACATTTTTGACTTATTTATTTATTTTTGGAAATTTTAAATAAAACACCCTGTATATTTTTCACTGTTAAAATGGTTAAAAAATTACCTTTTCAAAAATGCGTCACACTTTATATTTATTTTTAGACGTTTCTCAGATATTGCATATTTTGTCATTTATGACTGATATTGGTTAGATAGTAGGCCATGAAATAAGTAATTATGTTTTACTTTAAACAATCTTGTTATAACTTTTGTTTTTTATGGACTGCAATGACGGAAAACCGTTTTTATTAATAATTTAATAACAAAATAAAACTTTATTTAAAAACCTTATTTAGATTATTTAGAGATTAAGCCTTGAGATGAAGATTAAGTCTTGAGCCGTATTTCAACGAATATTTCTGACCAAAAATTAAATTTAGAATAAGTCATTAGTTTTAATATTAATGGTATTTAATTTAATGTTTGTGGTTAAATTTATGCACATTATTACTTCTAGTATCTAGGCCAGGGGTATGCAATTAAGTAAATTTTATTATTCTCAAAGAGTTAACAGGATAGAAATAAAAGGGCTAAAAAGCTGTGTTTTTACTTCTATTTCTATTTCTATTTTTTTCTTGGTTTTGGTCCCTTCAGGTCCAATCCACCACTCTCCCCCTTCCGGACTATGCTTTCCAGGGCTTCGTCGGCGGAAAATCTGGATAATCGAGCTCGTAGCTCCCAGAAATTCCAAAAAGAAAACAAATAATTCAACGTTCGATGCAATGCATAAATTGTCGACTGTCAAACTAAGATCTGCTACTGGTGTTACGTATAACCTTCACTTTCACTACTGACAGTTCCCATGGCACGCCCATCTATTACCCGCCATTTGAGAAATACCTCGTGTTCACCACCAAACAGGATACCATCAGCTTATAGGAATCTTCGCTCACAGCGCTTAGATCCAGAAGAAAGATGCCGTCAATTTAGCGTGAATCTTTCCTTGATCCCCGAAGGTAAAAAACGTTCGTACGACACCTTTAGCCGCCACTCCGGGAGAACTTTTAGTCCTCTACGCACGTCCGCACTGTTCGGAGGTCAAACAACGAGTCTGTGTTTTTACTTGCTTAGTTTAAACCGGTTTAAATATAATAACAAACTTGCTTAAAAGTCAGTGGCGTCCATTTTTTTGAGAGAAATCCTTGTTTACGTACCCTCTTTTACTAAATTTTATTGATTGCATGCTAAGGTATGTACATACACTAAAGTGCTTTACACTCTGCGCCCTCTATTATCGGATCCGTTGGTATGAAAAAAAAGCCTAGAATTAAATTTGTAAAGAATTTTGTGTTCTACAACTTTTATAATAAATATAAATGCAATTAAAAGTAAAGGAAACGAGATATTCGCAAAAAACTGATTTTATTGACATTTGTCCTGTCATTTTTCGAGTTCCTTACACGATATGATAGGGGAATTTTAGGAAAGTATTTTTTGTACCAAAATAAAGGTATGTACAGATTTTCAGCTTATTCCGTGAGATTCCGAGGAGTGAGTCTAAGCATAAAGTAACATACCTACGGATAAGAGAAACCATGGCATGCTAAAATATTCGTACCGCTTTTGCGGCAGGCTCAGCGCTGCCTGGCGGCAGGCTTGTCATTTTGCCAGTTTACACTTTGGTTTACACTTTAAATGCGTCGGTCGAAGCCTCGCCTCGTGTAACATCAGCGGTGGGGAGACACGTAAGCTTACTGAAATGACTAACTGGCGGTATTTCAACGAGAAACGAATAAAATTATTTTGGGAGTTTTCGCATGACCTGTCCTTAAATCGGCTTTTCCATGATAACTCTTATAATTTCCTTACTCTATGGTCTAAGTTAATTGGGCTACTTCGCATATTTTAGAATCAAATTTCAGCAAGCAGCAATACCAGAATATTTGATATGGTGCTATTACATATAGTAATATACAGGGAAACTACTGATTCCTTATGAAAAAATATTAAGATTAACCAAAGACCTATATTCAAAAATTGGTAATAAGAATGATATAGCGCGTCAAAAATAATTTTTAACTTATTTTTATCAGTGTTGGATACGTTTTGAATATTGTAATAAAACTCGGTATTTAAAGAGTTTTTGACGTGACAACGTCTTATAATTCGATGGACCCGGCTGCAAGAACCAAAAATCATGACTTATGTGCTGTTCCATTTAGTGCTTGAAGTGCAAGCGAGATCGCGGAACAAGCGACAAAGAGGCACAATCTCCGCGTCGTTCGACATCTGTTTCTCTCCTACTTGAGTGAGCGTGCAGTAAAAAGTGAATGTGGTGTCAATTGTTTATAGCAACGATAATTGTGGCGATAAAGATAATGATTCTTTCGAAGTTGTCACGTTCAACTATTGTCAGTAAACCGACTTTGCAGACAACTGATTTTTTTGAATTAACTTTTTTGTGGAAACTTGAGAGCGCTACACTACTCGAAGTTTCTCTAGAAAGTCGCAACTATTTTGTGCTACCCTGTATGTACCATCTAAGTATACGAATAAAGTGTATAGTAGGAACATTTTAAAAGCGCAAATTCGGTACCCTTTGAAAATAATACAAAAACATAAAAAAGGCCGCCTGCAATCGGACTATTTTATACAAAGGCGCCGCTATCCTTTACAGCGACGCGCCGATCCACTATGGGATAGAAATCCATTATTTTGGCCAAAAAGCAACTTTGAAATTTTAATGGCTCATGCTGTGTATTTCAAAGTAGATACTCCAAACTACATGTACGCAAAATTATAAAAGGATATGACGACTTCTATTGGGGTAATAAGAAACTTGAAAATGTATTTTAGGTAAACATAAATATACAACATTTAATCTACTTAGTTTATTATTAGCCTTGTTTACTAAAAAAAGTAAAAGAGTTTAAATAATAAGAGCTATTGTTGTGTTTCCGATGCAGTCTTGCGAAGTGTCGCTACTTTTGTCAAAGATTTTTTTACCTTTTTCTTTATCAGTTTTTGTACTTACAATTGCCTTCCTACTTTTTGCTACTTCTGAGTGTAAGGACAGATTCAAGATTTTTTTATAAATTACAAGGTTTTCCATTTTAAAATTTAATTTGTTTGTAAACTGTATATCCTAAAAGATAAAAGCATTCTGATGAAAGATATGGATTCCAAAGAATCTACCCAACAAAACAGTGTTTTTTATTTATTTTATACGTTAAAAAATAAAAAAGTTGGGAAGATGTATCTCTATTACGCTTCTAAGAATAATTTAAAATTATTTTTAATATTTGGGTGGTCATATTTCCGAAACTAATTGAGATAGACACATCAAATGTAGAATTTTTTAAAGCATTTTAAAAGATTTTTTGGTGGTGATATATTATTCAGGGTATTCCATTTAAAAAAAATCATACCTATTGTCGTAAACCCTGTATATCATATGAGATAATAATCATCGGATTACTAATTAGAATACTACCGAATTACCCAAACAAGCTGACATTTTAGTTTATTTTGTACAATAAAAAATAATAATGTTAAGGGGGTGTAAATTTATAATAACATATAATAAGTTTTAGGTTTCCAAAAGCATTTGTAATAATTTATAATATTTTTCCAGTAAAAAGCACCTCATTTTAAGTTAGATTGGTAAGTTTAAGAATTTTGACCAAAAAAATTAATTTCTATCCCATAGTACGATGACCAGCTGCATCAACCGGCATATCATAAAAGAAATATAGCAAAGGCGGCCGTGAAGACAAGCATGCCGATTTATTTGCTTTAACCTATTTGTGTTTTTTTTTCTTATCAAAGAGCACCGAATTTACATTTTTAAACTGTTCCTTCTATAAGTTTAAATTGTTTTGTGTACCCTGTATACCAATATGTCCAATTTGTAAGACACCAAAGCAAAATAACTAAAATATTGTAACGTTGAAAAAAACTTAAAATACGCACCTGTAATTTTAAGATTTATTTATTTATTTTCCCGAAAATTCAGGAGGCCCAGACTACCCAAAACGATGTAATTTAAAATCAAGAATATTTCGGCCAGAAAATTTAAATATTTATACGACAAGAATGTGATTATGTTGCGAAATCGACGTTTTTTAATTGTCTGACACGGAACCAGACGACCTATGTCAAGAGATTATATTTTTCTTCACGCATTAACCTTAAATTTTATGGGTTGATTATAATAAAAGATTTTATAGGAAGGAATAAAGCCTGATTTATAGTTTCAGTAACGTAAGACTTAAGACTTAAAACTTAAGCGTTAAGACGTAAGAAGTAAGCAGTAATGACAAGTCAATTTATAGTTCCTTCTCCTTAAGTTTTTTTAGGTTATGAATATTGTTGTTGTCATTTTTAAAAATGTATTTTATAAAATATAATTTAGGTAGATTGGCTCTATGCTGTTTACAAAGGACATCAACGACAACAAAAATAAAATTTAATGTAAAATGGCCCATAACCAAAAATGTAAACATGAGGCTGCCGATTATCGGCGAAAACGACCGATGTCAACCGAGCTGTAAGACTTAAGACTTAAGAAATAAAAATAAACCATTTCTTACTTCTTACGTCTTACGGCTTAATTCTTACTGCTTAAGTTTTTGGCACTATAAATTATCAGGTTACTTGTCACATGTTCATTTTTCTTACGGCTTAACGTTAAGTCTTAAGTCTTACGTTACTGAAACTATAAATCAGGCTTAAGGTAGTTCTACCGATACCACAAGAGTCAAATGAGTGCTTAAGGTAATTTGACTACCGTGGTATTTATATTTGGCAACGCTGCGTAAAAACAATAGAAATCATAAGCGAAAATCTACTGCAAACATCCTTAAACAAGTTATCGGTTTTAAATTGTTATGTTTATTAGCTAATAAAATTTCTAAACTACCTTTATCATATCACCAAATTAAAATATTTCATTAAAAAGGTAAAACAGTCACTAAAAAAATTATAATAAATTTGTAACCAAGATCCAGTAGCACATAAATTTAAGGATAAACATGAAAATTTTCTGTCACCTAACCTGTCAAACTAACGTAAATATTGATACATCGAACTATGGTCGTCGAGTGGTTCACTTTAAAAACTCGGAAAAACATGTTTCCTAATTATTGCGGATATTTATTATCACTTATTGAATTTTGTAACCGAAAAACGTATTAAACTGGCATCAATTGCCGTATTTGATAAACTTTTTCAAGCGCATTATAACCTTTCGGCGGCGTTGCCACATGTCAGTCACATAGAATATTTTTTAAAAATTGCTTCTATCACAAGCTCTGAAGGTCCGATTTTAATAAGCAAAAATGTTCAGAATTTTTTTCTTTTCTACGTTGATACAACTTTCATTAAAATCTGAACATCAGTTTTTTTGAAGTATTCTATTCTATTCTATTTTCGGTTTTTGGCTTTGACACTTAGTGCATACAGCCATCGTCAAGTGGTTCGAAAATTGGATTGTCGGGTTCTAGACCCCCAGATTTTCCTTTTATTGTTCAAGCTATGTTTTCTGTTTAAAAACAATTTCTTTCTCTATACATGCATAAATTGTGACTGTCTAGCCAGCGGCTGCTACTGGTATCGCGTATAACCGTAACTTTCACTGCTGACGCATGTGTTCAACACCAAAACGCAAAAACTTCAGGCTTTAGGAATCATCACTCACAGCGCTTAGCCCCAGAAGAAAGAAGCCCCAATTTAGCGTGGGTCTTTTCTCGGTCCCCAAGGGTACAGCCACGCTCGTACTATGCCTTCAATAAGCCTACCCGGGAAGTCTATGTGGACCTCTACGTAAACATGAACCGCACTACTCGAAGACCGCGGAAAGAGTGTTTTTTTTTAAGAAAAATAAAATCTGCGTTTTCCCGAAGAATCAATGTTAAAACAAATTATTTTATAATATTTATAACTTTTTTCAGTTCTCTGTAGATCTTTCAAAAATTAACTAGTTGATATTTTTATTTAAAAGTACCAGTATGCCAAGTTCCATAATTTTCTAACCATTAATTCTTACAGCGGTAATACTACCTTAAATAGAGGTTCAGCAAAATCAAAAGGTTTACAGGCAAAAAAGCAACAACAAAGCAGGAGTAATGCGTCATCATGTTTACATGCCTGGATTCTTAGTCCAATATCTACCTATTAGTGTTCTTCACGTGTTAAACCATCTGCTTTCCACGCATCGAAAACCAAAACACAAACGTTGTTAATCCTTAATAAATTATATAAAAGTGAAACGCTTTTATTGCACTAAAAGCTAAAATAAAATCGGTAAGTCCTAACTCCCAGATCGCACCAATATTTTCATCAATCTGGGGTATTGATCAGACAAATAATAAAACCGTAGGGCGTAGCGTATGCAAAGTAAATATTATGATAGAAATTTCAGGTGCCCAACGATTTTATTATTTGTCTGATCAATACCCCATATTGATGAGAAGATTGGTGCAATCTGGTAGACAGGACTTTCCGAAGTATTTTTTAGCTTTTAGTACAATAAAACCGTTTAACATATTTCTTTTATATAATTTATTTTCAAGTTCTTTTTTATCTTTGGACAATCCACAAAGGCTAAAAGCCTAAATACTAACGTACCGTGGGTGTCTTAAGCAGAGTAAGAGGAAGTTTGTTAACACGGGACTTAAAAACTTGAAGATTTGGGGGAAGAAAAGACCTCCGCTGGCAGTAGGTTTCACAGTCTAGAAACTCTAGGGATAAAAGAACGAACGAAATGGCAAGTTCGGGTCCTGTCCAATTGAACCGTATAGGGATGCATACGCGCGGCACCACGAGTTTCTCTGTTGGAAGCTGCAAGAGAAGGGACTATACTGGATAATTCGTCGGAGCAGAAAAAAAACACAAAAAGGTTATAGCAAATAAATCGGCATGCTTGTCTTCGCGGCCGCCTTTGCTATATTTCTTTTATGATATGCCGGTTGATGCAGCTGGTCATCGCACTATGGGATAGAAATTAATTTTTTGGTCAAAATTCTGTAACTTACCAATCTAACTTAAAATTAGGTGCTTTTTACTGGAAAAATATTGAAAAAAATATTATAAATTAATACAAATGCGTTTTGGAAACCTAAAATTTACTATATGTTATTATAAATTTACACCCCCTTAATATTATTATTTTTTATTGTACAAAATAAACTAAAATATCAACTTGTTTGGTTAATTCGGTAGTATTCTAATCAGTAATCCGATGATTATTATCTCATATGATATACAGGGTAAGACAATAGGTATGATTTTTTAAATGGAATACCCTGAATATTATATTGCCACCAAAAAAATCTTTTAAAATGCTTTAAAAAATACTACATTTGATGTGTCTATCTCAATTAGTTTCGGAAATATGACCCTACAAATCTGAAAAATAATTTTAAATTATTCTTAGAAGCGTAATAGAGATAAATCTTCCCCACTTTATTTTTTAACGTATAAAATAAATAAAAACACTGTTTTATTGGATAGATTTTGTAGAATCCATATCTTTCATCAGAATGCTTTTATTTTTTAGGATATACAGTGTAGGACAAAACATATTAATTTTTAAAATGGAAAACCTTGTAAATTATAAAAATCTTGAATCTGTCCTTACACTCAGAAGTAGCAAAAAGTAGGAAGGCAATTGTAAGTACAAAAACTGATAAAGAAAAAGGTAAAAAATCTTTGACAAAAGTAGCGAGACTGCATCGGAAACACAACAATAGCTCTTATTATTTAAACTCTTTTACTTTTTTTAGTAAACAAGGCTAATAATAAACTAAGTAGATTAAATGTTGTATATTTATGTTTACTTATAATACATTTTTAAGTTTATTATTACCCCAATAAAAGTCTTCATATCCTTTTATAATTTTGCGTACATGTAGTTTGGAGTTTCTACTTTGACATACACTGCATGAGCCATTAAAATTTCAAAATTGCTTTTTGGCCAAAATAATGGATTTCTATCCCATAGTGTATCGGCGCGTTACTGTAAAGGATAGCGGCGCCTTTATATAAAATAGTCCCATTGCAGGCGGCCTTTTTTACTTTTTTTTTTTTGTATTATTTTCAAAGGGTACCGAATTTGCGCTTTTAAAATGTTCTTACCATGGATTTCGTAAATTTCTCAAGAGCTTAAGTTTAAATAATAATTCAGCTTAATCCGGCCCTGTCCGCCTTCAATCGAAATTTATGAATGAAACCGCAGCGTCTGATTTCGATGAAACCGGGTCCTGTTTACAACTACGCATCGTAGGCACAATTTGCGTAAAGTCTTCCGATTTTCGATCGGTTATTCACCTCTGATTACTTTATTATACTTTTGAATTTTTTCAACGCAGTATAATGATTTAATTATTTATTTAAGTTATTGTACTGGGTCGCTTGAAAAGTTCTGGCGCACTAACTGTAGCGTAGCGTTGTAAAAGAGGAAAAAGTCGCATTAGCGATGCCCTCTTCTTTCGTTGCCAAAAATCTATCCAATAAGTGTATTTTTAACCAGTTTTAACAAGGAAGAGGTTCTCAGTTCGCCGGCAAAGTCGGTCTCATATAGGGTCACGACATTCGGCCATATTGCTTTGACGTGTTATGACGTCACATATCCCATTTTTCGGCCATGTTGTTCAGTGCCGGAGATATACAGTTTATTGTATTAGTAGAACAACCGTTTATACAACAGTTTTTACTTATTATTAAGTTGTAAATTCTTTTACTTTAAATGAAAAACATTTGGAATTACATCTTTCAACAAATATCACTTCCAAAACAATACAAAATGAAATGCGCAAATTCTAGACGCCACTGGATTGATCATCGGCTTTGATTTTACCCAGTCTTGCCAACTTTTCTCCGTGGAGTGCCCTTCCTTGCGTCCCCGACCTCGAACCGCCTAAAAGTTGAGGATATGTCGCAACCTTATAAATATAAACTAACCTTGGTTCACCGGTACGTTTTTTTTTTGATAATACGCGATTACTCCGGCGTTCGTAGACCGATTTTATAAATTGTTTTCTTATTTGAAAACTGCACTTTTGCGAAGGTCTCATAAAAACCAAGCCAGGGCGAAAGGTACTAGATCTTTTTTTTCTCTCTGCCCTACGTAGTTCGTGCGGCAATGCTGCGTCTAGGTAGGGAATATGCTCAGACAATAAAAATTAGATCAGGGGCATATTTAGAACCGACAACTTTGGGGTTTGTTTGACCTCCGGACAGTGCGGACGTGCGTAGAGGACTACAAAGTTCTTTCCGGAGTGGCGGTTAGAGGTGCCGTACGAACGTTTTTTACCTTCGGGGATCAAGGAAAGATTCACGCTAAATTGACGGCATCTTTCTTCTGAATCTAAGCGCTGTGAGCGAAGATTCCTATAAGCTGATGGTATCCTGTTTGGTGGTGAACACGAGGTATTTCTCAAATGGCGGGAAATAGATGGGCGTGCCATGGGAACTGTCAGTAGTGAAAGTGAAGGTTATACGTAACACCAGTAGCGGGTCTTGGTTTGACAGCCGACAATTTATGCATTGCATCGATTGTAGGATTATTTTTTTAGAATTTCTGGGAGCTACGAGCTCGATTATCCAGATTTTTCGCCGACGAAGCCCTAGAAAGCATAGTCCGGAAGGGGAGAGTGGTGGATTGGACCTGAAGGGACCAAAACCAAGAACAAAAAATAGAGAGAGAGAGAGAGAGAGAGAACTTTGGGGTAAAATTTACCCTTTTCACCGAACTAAAACAGTAGTGTTTTTTTAGCAAAAAGCAAAAACAAACATTTTTTAAAAAATGAAAGCGACTTCAAATAAAGTAATAAATCTTAATAGAAAGTTAAAAATAATTTAAAAAATATCGGGAAATAACATGTGTGTGTTGTGCACAACAACTCAATGGTAACAACATCATTTTTTTATTATTTATCTGATTAATACCCTAGATTGATGAGAAGATTGGTGCGATCTGGTAGCTAAGGACTTACCAAATTATTTTTTAGCTTTTAGTTAATAACCGACATCATTTTTATTTCAATACAACCGACACAATTTTTTTATATAATTTATTTTCAAGTTTTTGGCTTTGTTGTTAGTTGATACTTCTCGTTCTACTGAGTTCATTTAATGCGTCACACACATGGTTTCTTTCCTGACAATTTGTTTTGCAATCTAACTCTTCTATAAATTGGGTGGGAGACCTATTCTTGGATCCCAAATTTACATTTGTTAAAAAAGTTTTTTTTTTTTAATTGGTAAATATACCTACACTATAATCAAGTTCTTTCATTAGATACCCATATTGAGGTACCTGTGGAAAATACATATGTAATCCGCCATTTTGTCTCTGAATGTGGAAGACAATGATTCAGTAGTAAAAGAAGAATTTCGGACTTCCATTGTCTTCAGTTTACACTTGAGAACGGACAGAGATAGTACTGCCCGAAACGTTGTGTGAATAAATTAATAAAGACAATGGAAGTCCGAAATTCTTCCTTTACCGCCATTTTGTGATGGCGGCCATCTTGGATATTAATTTTTCCGTGGTGAATTATATTCCACCAATCGGTCCTTTTCATTTGATACACATACTGAGATTGTTGTGAAGTAACATATGAAGTAACATATAATCCGCCATTTTGTATCGGCGGCCATCTTGGATTTACAATTATAAAGAGTATATTATATTGTATTGGCATCAATATTAAGAGTTTGGACCAAATATCAGAATGAGCTGTCGTCAAGAAGGGAGTAAAAAATAATTAATAATAAACGAATAAACTTGGCAAGCTAAATAAAATCGTTAAATTTTTGAATGCGAATTATTGTTAGCTTAAATCATATATGATAAAGTGTTTTATTTAGGAAATCTACCTAATTGGGCCGATAAGGGGAGGGGTAAAGGCAGGGCCGGCCCGAGAAAAAGTGCCTCATGAGGCGGGCTAGAATTTTGCCGCCTCTACAACGAAAATAAAATTTGAGGTAGAAAATTTTTAAATAGCAAAAAAAAGTTCACACGTCTCTTTCTTATATTTCTTAATTCACCACATTGATCTTCTTTTCCTGTGTTCCTCCTTCACACATATTTTTGGGGACCAAAAAAAGGTCCACCACTTTTCTCATTTCTCAAATTTTAAAAACTAACTTTACTTGAAACAGGATCCTTGTGGCCCCTTTACGATCATTTTGCCGGCACTCTAAACATGCCGTCAGAGGCAGTCGCACCCCCCGGCCCACCCCTCGGGCCAGCCCTGGGTAAAAGGAATTGTTAACCTGTAAACCCCCTTAATACACGCCACTGTCTCGAAATACAAAATAAATTTTGAAATTTGCCAATCACTTCTGAAGTTTAATTAAACTCTCCTATCTTCCAATGCATATGTTTAAATTTCCCAAGAAATTCCTATATTCGATGAATGCGACCACCCGAAATATATTACTAGGAACCTATAATGACTATCGGAAATATTTCGCAGAATTTCAGGTCCATCATCAATGATGGATGATTAAAATCCAGGAAGTATCTTTTTAAATATGTATTTGGTAATAAAATTCTTGGTAGTCCGGTCAGATCAGACGTTTTTATTGAAGGTTTTCAGACAGGTAAAAAATATTGGAGGTTTTTACACATTTATTGTCTTAGGAGACACATAAATGTATGTACATGGATTTAGTTGTGGTTAGTAGGTAAAAAAGCACAAAACCAATATTTTTTAATTTTGTATCTATGTCGTTACCAAACAAACATATCAGAACGAATATAGCACAAACAGTGTTAAAAATGTTTTAATAGGTGTCATTAAAAAAAAATTATAAAGTCTTTATATAATACAGAGTGTCCCAGAATATATAGACACTTTTCAAAATTCATACAGATTACATAAAAATAATGTAACATATTTCTACAATTTTTTTCCAAGGCCACACTTTACAGAGAAATGTGCCATGTAATTTTTTTGTTATTCAGCATGACGGTACTAATATATGAGTTTTTTTGTTCAATATTATAAATAAAGCTGTTAAAAGATTTTAAATTTAAAACTTAATTTTTTTTTGGTTCATTCTGTATTATTTAAAAATATACGAGAAAAGCGACAACAAAGGTTGATTAATCGTCATCCAAGGCGAAATGTTTACATGCGGGTATTCACGTTAAATTGTTTCTTTTCCTCACATTGCCTATAAACGGCTTAATTTGACTGATTCTGAATATTTTATTAACTAGCATATTGAAAACTAAACTTAAGCGACTTGGCAACGTTGCAGTTGCAAATTTAGAAATAATGATATTTCATAATCAAGTTTTGCTATTTGTTGTTGCAGTTAATACTCTATTTTTTAAAGAATTTTTGACTTATGAGATAAAATGTAATAAAACATAAGAAAATAGTTAGTCTACAACTATTGTTAAGCGTTTGAGTGGTTAACATCATTAATTTCGTTAAAAATTCAGCAATGAAGCAAAAGGTGCGAAGTCAGTTTTGGTTTATCTGCAGTTCAAGTCTTAATAACGAAGAACTTACGCTTTATGGCTATATATAAAGTTTATCGAAACACTGACTATTATCCTTCTTTGTGTTATTTAGGTTGTCAGACAATGATGCCTAATATTTTTCGTAAAATTTAATAACTAATTAGGTAATTTATTTAAATATTCTTCGCCAAATTGAATCTAGATCTAGGTAATAGTTCGATATAGCGGTTTTCGCTATTATAAGAGATTTTTGAAAAAATTTTTTCAGGGCGTTTCTATAGGTCGATTATGACACAAATCTGTGTGCGCGTTTTCCAAAATACATTTCTATAATTTAATATTAATAAAAACATTTACGGGACGGTGGAGTGAACAGGGGTGCTGGGTGGGGACAAAACAGTATAAATCCAACGTCAAACACAAGAAAACATTAATACACTGCACTCGGGGCACATGAAAAATGTAAATTAATTTTGAAAAGTATTCAGTTTTTCGAAAAACTATCCCACACATACGGGATATCTCGTGCGCCATTAATTAAAGAAGGAAAATAGGCGCATTCATTTTGGTCAGCTGATAACATGAAGTTCGTCATTATGAAAATGAGTCTTGATAGAAGTAGCGTTGCCAAACTTCTTATAAAGAATTAACACCATGCCTATTTTGGATATTATCCATCATTTCCATGAGAAACAATGGTATTTTTTGTAGAAATGCCTGCTTCTTTATGTTTAGGTATTTTCCTTTTTTCTTTACAAATTATTATAGGAAGAAGGAATAATTTAATTTTTCATATGAATTTTGCCCTGTATCTTCCTTTTTTTTTTAAGTTATTGACACTTTCTCACTTTATTTGGCAACATCGCAAGACATTTATAGTTCTATTGCAAACTCTTCTTTTTATGCAGTGACAGCCATGGCGGGATTGTTTTAATATTATTTATTTTTAATTTTTTACGCAACTTTTTGGACATTTTTGTAAACAGAAAGTGCGGTGTGTACTGTGAAATACTGTTTTTGGGCGTTTAATGTAGGATTTCTACTGTTTCGTCCCCACCCAGCACCCCTGTTCACTCCACCGTCCCGTAATATGTTTTATTAATAATAAATTATAGAAATGGATTTTGGAAAACGCGCACAGAGATTTGTGTCATAATCGACCTATAGAAACGCCCTGAAAAGAATTTTTCAAAAATCTCTTATAATAGCGAAAACCGCTATATCGAACTATTACTTTAATTTGTAATTATAAAAAATGATTTCATTGTACTCGATAATAATATATAACTTCTTTTAGCAAAGGAATCTTTTAAGAAACAACGTCGCATGTATTTTAAAACACCCTGTATAATTCCCTTGAAGAACAGTAAATTTCAGGAAACACTTAACATTCTTTCAAATCACGTCATATTACAACAATTATCTAGGAAACTATAATTTGTACACCTGCACCGACTTGAAAGAAACCCGCCAATATTAATGTTTTTACGCATATATTTAAAAAGATACATTACAATCTAGTGAAAGTTGGAAATTGCGTATTTGTGTGGGTGAGTTTTTTTGGTTAATTGCGTTGTTAAGTGTAACACCTGGCACGCATTACTAACAAAAAAAAAACAAAACGTTTTAAATACCTTTTAATTTTACTGAATGAAAAGAAAAGCAATACATACGCCATTTGTTAACCTTTTCGTAAACTCACAATATCATTCAAGGATTGCATCATTTTCTTAGATTTCGAGTATCTATACAGGGTTCTACAAAAGTTTGTATGAAATAATAAAGAAAAAAACATTATAATATGTAAAAATAGAATATCTTATATATATTCACTTTTAAAGCCATTTGAGGTTCCGTTTGACGAGTCTACCATAAATTTTTTTATATATATATGGACAAACCACGAAGGCTAAAAGCCTAAATACTAACTTACCGTGGGTGTCTTAAGCGAGGTAAGAGAGGGAGTTTGTTGACGCGGGACTTAAATACTTGATGATTTGGGGGGAAGGAAAGACCTCCACGGGCAGCAGGTTCCACATTCTAGAAACTCTAGGGATAAAAGAACGAACAAAGTGGGAAGTTCGTGGCCTGTCCAGTTGGACCGTATAGGAATGCATTCGCGCGGAACCACGAGTTTCTCGGTTGGAAACCGTGAGTGAAGGAACTATACTGGACAATTCTTCAGAGCAGAAGCCATGGAAGTACCTATAAAAAAGCGATAAATCCCCCACAGCCCGACGATGGGCAAGAGAGGGAAACCTTTCTGTAAGTGAAGGATCATTAATGAGACGAATTGCTCTTCTTTGAATGGAATCAAGAATGCTTAGGGTTGTGGGGGACGCCATGCCCCAGATATGAGAACAATATTCCAAGGGAGGTCGGATTTGGGACACATATAAAGTGTATAAATTAGAAGGGGAAAAATACTTTTTGGCTCGAAAAGAGAAATCCAAGCTTTTTAAAGCTGCCGTGGCTATAGATACAGTGTGTTTATGCCAGTTAAGGTTACTTTCAAATGTGACGCCCACAAGATTGAAGGTGTCTTTGCTCTGTAACACTTGGCCGCTCATATGTAGAGGATGAGTATTTGATGACTCTTTTCGCGACAAGGAACATAATTGTCTTTTGGATTCATTAAAATGGACGAGATTTTTGGCGCCCCATTTGGGATATCTGCATCGCTCTGCGTTTGTTTTCCAAATCAGGTTTAGTGATGGATATAGGAACCTGAAAACTGGAGTGAAGGGTACTATCGTCGGCGAAACTATGAATGGTATTAGTTGTGGACGAGAGAAGGTCGTTGATGTGAAAAAGAAACAATGTTGGTGCCAGTATACTGAGCTCTGAGGCACTCCAGCATTTACTTGGTGAAAGCTTGAAGAATGGCCGTCCACATTAACTGATATACGTCGATCAGATAGATAACTAGAGAGCCAAGTACAGAGTTTAGTTGAAAGACCATAGGAGGGAAGTTTATTAAGAAGTGCGGCATGCCAGACCTGGTCAAAAGCTTTGGATATATCAAGAGCAACGATCTGGGACTCACCTAGAAACTCAAGAGACTTATTCCAGCAGTGTGATACGAAGGAAAGAAGATCTGCTGTAGATCTTTTGTGGTGAAATCCATACTGCCTGTCATACAAAATTTTGTGTTGTTCTAAATACTTAAGAATTTGTGAATTAATGAAAATTCCTGATTTCGTTACTTCAACCATCTTATAGTACTTCCCTAAAAATAAAATCTTTTAACTAGCCTTGAAATGTGTTTAAAAAATAAGGGTTGCCATTATACAGGATGTGTCAAAAATGTTGAGGTTTTTAATTTAAAAATATCCTTGAACATAATTTTTAAGCAATCCTGTAGAAATACCGTTGTTTAAATCACATATTTAATATATTTGTTCCAGCAGAATGTTGGAAACATGTTAGCAACAATCGTAAAACGCAGAAATTGTTACAAACATTAGTTAGAAATGTTGGCAACAGTTTTCTGCTGGAACGAAAAAATAAACAAGGCGTGCATACTGCTTATACTTCAATACAAGAAAGGTTATGTTAAAAATTGTCAGTAATGTTTGAAGAAAGTTTGCAAACTTTTCAAACAGTTTCCAACATGTTTCCAACATCTTAAAACTACTGCCGGAACAACAAACAATTGTATAATGTTAGAAACATGGCACTGCTGGAACGACAAATTTGACGTGCGCAGAATCCGAACGGTTGCAAACAATTCTGACAAGCTGCTGGAACAAACCTAATATAAAATGGTTTTTATCCGGTAAACAGATGTGGTGCAGGTTGCTTCCTAATTCGGATCTTAAGACATAACAAAACAATATGTTGTAGTTGTTTACTCTTGACAGTGAGACACTTTCAGGGGCGTAGCTACCGCCGGGACCCTTGGGCTACAGGCATAGTCGTAACTAGCCACTGAACCTGAAGGGGGCCTAGGGGGGCCTGCCGATAGCCTGGGGGTGCCTGGACGCCACTAAAACGTTATTTGTACACATATACCATATAGGTACATTTTTTCTGGAGGGGGAAGCCTGGCAAGATCTGGGAGGGGCCCGGCCCTCCCCGTAGTTACGCCGATGGCTACAGGTGCCCCGAAACATGTGTAAGCAAAAAAATTAGGTGCTGGAAAACTACAAAACTGCCGGCTGAAACTCTTTGTTTGACCTCCGAACAGTGCGGACGTGCGTAGAGGACTACAAAGTTCTTCCGGGAGTGGCGGCTAGAGGTGTCGTACGAACGTTTTTACCTTCGGGGATCAAGGAAAGATTCACGCTAAACTGACGGCATCTTTCTTCTGGATCTAAGGGCTGTGAGCGAAGATTCTTATAAGCTGATGGTATCCTGTTTGGTGGTGAACACGAGGTATATCTCAAATGGCGGGAAATGGATGGGCGTGCCATGAGAACTGTCAGTAGTGAAAGTGAAGGTTATACGTAACACCAGTAGCAGATCTTGGTTTGACAGTCGACAATTTGTGCATTGCATCGATTGTTGAATTATTTGTTTTCTTTTGGAATTTCTGGGAGCTACGAGCTCGATTATCCAGATTTTCCGCCGACGAAGCCCTGGAAAGCATAGACCGGAAGGGGGAGAGTGGTGGATTGGGCCTGAAGGGACCAAAACCAAGAAAAAAAATAGAAATAGAAATAGAATAAAACTGCCGGCTAAATTTGAAAAGCGGCCCTTTGGTACGAAGCCCCTACAAGGCACGCTACGCCAATGGACACTTTGTATAACTAATTGTTACTTTGTATATCAAAAGCTCGATTTTAAAGAGTAGGTACCCAAACACAATGTTAATTGCGCAGGTCAGGAATTTTAATTAGAAATACCATCTTCTTATCTACTTAAAGCGTAAAGTAGTGTGTTTACATTTTTTATTATCTATTTTGACAGACTACTTACATAACTAAGAACCAATAAATTTTTAAAAACAACACTCTACAGTTTTATTTTATCGTAAATGACCGAATGAGTTTAGTTGTGTTATTTAATTACCCTAAATTTTTTGATAAGAAATCAATGTTAGTTTAAGAAAACTAAAAACCATTCGTATTATAAATAAAAAACATGTTTGTTATTATTTCGTTCTTTCAAACCAATAGAGATATTTTGCATCTCTTAAAATAACAGACGTTTTTTGGCCTCCTTATGGTTATCGTTATTAAACATAACGATTACGGCAGCAGTTTTAGACAGAGATTTTGCAGCCTCTTTTAAGAAATATATCTTGCGTCTGCGCTTTCGACACATAACCTTATTTTTGCCTGTGGTTCACCCACTTTAAAGTTAACGAAAAATCAGTATTTACTTTTATTCTTCATAAGATATAAATTCATATTTAAATATATGCAAACACTTTTATTGATTTCGTTTTTTAAAGTAGATGCAAACAATACAGTATACGCAAAACACAAAAAGTAAGGTTAGGTTTGGTAGTAGAATAAAAAGCAAGTGTGCCAGATTGTTACATCTTAATTAATTACTGATTTAGAATATGCGTAAAAGTGCAAGTCCGTTTTAATTTCTTAACACTATTTGATTTTTATTACTGCTAAAGATTTTTCGCTAATTAGAGCCTAGGTATAAATGATATTTTAATTAATACTGCATAAAAATTTTAACCTTTTAAATAATTAATATTAAAATTTCTACAATCCGGCAACCACGCAGTTTAACAATAACGATAACGATAAGCTCTTCGGTATTCATCCGTAATTAAAGGAGTCCGGTATGGTTAATAACGATAATGGATCATGTTTGCGTTACTGCGCAGTCTCAGAATAACGTTAACCACAACGAAATTGCAAAATAAGGGGTGCAAAATGTCTCTAGTGTGTATAAAGAAGGGGAGAAATACAGCCAATCCATTGAAAAATGTAAAGTCGCATCCAGACTTGCAACAATTCGTCACACATCCGCCCAAACTAACCAACCTGTTTGCGCACTTCTTTGACGCCAAAAAACCGACTAGCTCTGAATCACCGGCGAATCATTCGCCAAGCCCTTGAAACCACGTGAATTCCGTCCAGATCCACGTACGCGCTATGAGGCGCGGTATGCGGCGTGTAGCGGCACGGCGAATTGTTGCAAGTCTGGATGCAGCTTTATACAAACCCTTATTTTTAATGCTTAATAGGATAAGGTAATAGAGAGATATGAGTACTTTGGTTACCGCCTACGTTCGTTATTTACGTAAGGCGCTATTTAAATACCGCATACGGTATTTAGTGTTTGTTTTTAGAGATATGGAAGTCGCCGTATTACGAGCGGTTAATTACACCTGTCTGCGAATTTACAAAATTAAAAATAAATGATCCTTTAATCTGCGAATACTAAAGTTTTTCCCGTTATTTCAAACACATTTTACTGTAAATTTTCCCATTTTTCCAGATGAATTTTGACTAAGACATTCTTTCAGAAAACCAGGTCATTGTCGGCCGACAATCTTAACATTTTCGTTTCTTTTCCACCTGCAACATTTATCCGAAAATAAAAAAGCAAGACTTTATTAAAGATTAGTAGTTTAACTTTACTCTGTGGCTCTATTACATAAATATTTGTAGAAATCGTCGAAATAAATAATAAACCCTTATAAAATAAACAAAGAAAAATATTGTGCGCATGACAATTCTATTTGCTATTTTAAATAGCACACGACGTTATCAGCCCGCAAATTACTCAATGCGGTAACGTTATTACCACCAGCGACGGTAAAAATCGAATCGCGCATAACTTAACTGTCATAATAGTGCTTACGTTAATACCGCATGACGTTACAGCACCACCCATATCTCTCTAATAAAAAAACGACTTATACTGAAAACTCTCCTATGTTCAAGCAAGAAAGTTTAGATTTATTAATTTTTACTAGTTTAGTTCTGGTTAGTGTATAAAGGTAAAACTTCAGTGCTAAAAAAATTATCTTAATGTCACAAATTAACGCTGTTTCAACCCAAAATCACACACATACTCATTGTTACCTTTCGTCAATATGCCGCTGGGTTCTTAAAATAATAAAAATATTAATAAGTATATAGTGTATACCATCAAGTAATACAGAAGTTATTGATTAAGAAATAGACATGAAGACATTTTGCATCTCTTAAAATAACAGACGTTTTTTGGCCTCCTTATGGTTATCGTTATTAAACATAACGATTACAGCAGCAGTTTTAGACAGAGATTTTGCAGCCTCTTCAAATAAATGTATATTGCATCTGCGCTTTCGACATATAACCTTATTTTTACCTGTGGTTCACCGATTTTAAAGTTGACGAAAAATCAGTACTTACTTTTGTTCTCCATAAGTTATATATTGATATTTAAATATATGCAAATAGTTCTCTTGATTTTGTTTTTCAAAGTAGAACAATACAGTATAGGCAAAACACAAAAAGTAAGGTTAGGTTTGGTAGTAGAATAAAAAGCAAGTGTGCCAGATTGTAACATGTAAATAGATTACTGATTTAAAACATCCTTAAAAATGCAAGTCCGTTTTAATTTCTTTACACTATTGTATTTTTTCTTACTGCTATGGATTTTTCGCTTATTAGAGCCTATGTATCAATGATATTTTAATTAATACGGCATTAAAATGTCAACCTTCTTAAATAATAATAATAAAAATTCTACAATCCGACAACCACGCAGTTTAACAACAACGATAACGATAAGCTCTTCGATATTCATCCGTAATTAAAGGAGTCCGGTATGGTTAATAACGATAACGGATCATGTTTGCGATACTGCGCAGACTCATAATAACGTTAACCACAACGGAATTGCAAAATAAGAGGTGCAAAATGTCTCTATGGCCTATTCCAAAATTTTTTTTTCCTAATGAAATAGACCTATACTGATGTAAATTTATGAGAATTTTGAAAAAGACAATTAAATTCTTGACCGATATATAGAGTGTCCCAAAAAAAAAGCAAACATTGGTCAATATATCAACCGCAACACCTACTGTTTAGAAAACCAACTAACAATTTTACTGTATTTTACGTTCAAATTTATACACTTTTTAATTTTTTTAACTTTCATCGCACAAAAATAAAAAAAATCAGATTATTTATTCGAAAACCGCAGAAATACTACCCGTTAGTTTTGGAATACCAGGTATATACTCAATGTACAGTGTGTAATTTAATTGATGGCTAAAAATACAGGGTATGATTCCTTATCTTATTTTAGGAAGAAAAGATCATATAGACATATGTCCTAAACCTCTTAACTTTTGAGATACAGAGTGTTAAAATTTCAAAAAAATATTTTTTAAATATCCTAAGTATTCTTTACCCATTTTTGTTTTAATTTGGCAATATTATTAATGACAACTACCCCCTTCATTTATCACTAACTTGATTACATTAAGTAAGTCCAGTGGCGTCTCGAGAGGCAACTGAAGGAATATTTCCAACAAAAAACGCTACGCCACTGACTGTGTATATATTGTGTACCGGGTGTTGCTCCGTCGAGCGGGACATAGGGAATTCCATATAAATTTTGAAGTGGTCCAATATTGGCTCCCCTAATTATTATAGAAGAAGATATAATTAGGATTTTTTAAAGAGCACGAAAAGTGTAGTAAAACACAGTAGAAACAAATTTCAGCTCTTCTCAGTCCTCGATTTAAGAGTTAAATGCTAAAATAAGTTACAAATCTCCTATCTTCTTACCCGCCTTGTATTATTAGAAGTTTATAATAAAATACTAGAAAAATTATTTAACCTCTTACTCTCAAGTTGTCAGATCAATGTCACATCATTCTTAAATAATGATCTACTTGAATCAAGAAAAAATCACTATTATAAAATGGTTTTACCAGGGAAATAGTTATCGAAGAGTAGCGGACATGTTTGCAGCCTATTTTCCCAATAGGCCAATACAGGCACAGTAATCAATAATTGCAAATGTGAAGAAAATCGACGTGATCTTTTGCTAAACGATTTTTTTCTATGGGGACATTTAAAAACTAAGCTACCAATAAAAATATGAAAATTTAGTCCAGCTAAGGAATGCTATTTCCGCTGAATGTGCCAGAATATCGATGTACCAACTAGCCAACGTAAGAAATGAGTTTTATAATCGTTTGGGTTATTCTCTGGCAGTTAATGGAGGAATATTTGAGCTGATATTTTAGTCATAAATTGACTTCTAAATGTAGAAAAATTTGTTTTATTGTCTTGCGTAACTGTGAGTGCATGTGTTGGAATTAGCTGTAAACTAAAATGAAATGCGAGGATTCTTTTGAAATTCCCGTATAAAATTGTTCAGTTTTGGCAATGACATTATAAATTAATGATCTAAATTATCACTAATAAATCGATATGGTGTTTTTATTGTTGATTTCTAGAGTACAGGGTGCATAATGAGATACTACCTTGCAGAAGTATTAAGCAGTTTACTCTTTACTGGTTGGTTAAAAATGCTCAAATTTTCATTTTGGGTGGAACTTACTGTGCTCTTCAATAAGTCCTAATAGTAGTTTTTCTAAAATAATTAGGGGAGCCAATATTTGACTACTTCAAAATTTACATGGGATTCCCTATGTCCCGCTCGACGGAGCAACACCCGGTATAATAGTTTTTACTAAAATGAGTGTTTTCGAAATTTTTAAGTTTTCTTAAAAATTTTAACTCTTTGTATCTCAAAAGTTAAGACGTTTAGAACATTCATATGAAATTTTCTTTCTAATATAAGCTAAGGAATCATAATCTGTATTTTCAGCCATCAATTAAATTACACCCTGTATAAAAAATTCTAGTAGTCAGAAATAAAATTCGATAAAATTAAAATCAATAAAAGAACCCAAATCCAATTTTCTCGTTTGAAAATAATTTTCACATAAAGAAACTCTTAACTTTTAAAAATACTGTTTTGAATCATATTATGTATATGCACGTTAAATATAGATTTTATGACCGAAAATTTATTTTTGTAAATTTAATTTAAAATAAACGGTGAGAGTTTTTGAACCTTTCTCATAAATTAAAAACCAACGAGTCTAATTTTTTGTAAAAACCGTTTTACACAGACGAGAATTATTGTGAAAAATCTGGCCATATTTAAGGCCTGGCCACACATAACCGCATCAAGGCTGCACCGCCCTAATCCATAATTATAGAGGAAAGTGTGGCAGATTAATTCGAAAAAAAATCAAATACACTTTTCATAACCTCAAAAATATAACAAACATTTTTGTCAAGCCAAGTCGATAGTTATACAGGGTGTTCATTTGAAAACTTTCTACTCAAGTTATCTTCGAAACGAGACAGATTTGAGAAAATCGCCGAAACACGTCAAGATATTTATTGAGGAGGAACGTTTTTACAAAAATTGGACGGCGCTCCTTTAACCCCTTAACCACCAGGGCCACCACCCCAAAATTCTTAAATGAGAAGGCGGGTCGAGTGATACATCATTTTAAAGCTCCTGACGAGTACGTTATAACCCTAGAATATGAAGTCAATATCTTCACCTATTACAAAATGGCGGTACTTTAAAAATTACCTAAATACCTGATTTGGATGGTCATATTTCCGAAACTAATAAAGTTAGATGTACTTAATGTGGTATTTTCTTAAAGCTCATTTAAAGATCTTTTTAATGGTAAAATAATATACAGGGTTCTTAAATAAAAAATATGTACATTTCTTCTACCCTGTATATTACTACCAGTATCACCATTAAAAATACCTTTAAAAGAGCTTTAAGAAATCACCACATTTGGTACATCTAACTTTATTAGTTTCGGAAATATGGCCATCCAAATCAGGTATTTAGGTAATTTTAAAGTACCGCCATTTTGTAATAGGTGAAGATATTGACTTCATATTCTAGGGTTATAAAGTACTCGTCAGGAGCTTTAAAATGATGTATCACTCGACCCGCCTTCTCATTTAAGAATTTTGGGGTGGTGGCCCTGGTTGTTAAGGGGTTAAAGGGCGCCGTCCAATTTTTTGTAAAAACGTTCCCCTCAATAAATATTTTGACGTGTTTCAGCGATTTTCTCAAATCTGTCTCGTTTCGAGATAACTTGAGTGGAAAGTTTTTAAATGAACACCCTGTATGTATGTATATCTCTTTGTTTAAGTAAAACAGATTTTCCTACTTATCTCTGTTCCTTTTTACCCAAACTTTAAGTGAAGTACAGGTAAAACTGTGTTATCTTATTTGTGAAGGTTTATTTTACGACCAGGTGTAATTTAAAGCGTAGTATAACAAACTCATATTACTGCAATTTTATTAAATACAAAACGTTTTGCACCGCATTCCCTACATTTCACCAGCGAGACGCACGGTTGCGGGCTCATTGCGGTTATGTGTAGCCAGACCTTCATTGTATAATTACTAGTACAGTGCCGTTAATACAATTACTTTAAATGAATTAGTTTAAAACCTGTTGGATTATATTGTTGATGAGGTATATAAAAAAAATACTCATTTAAATTCGTGTTCAAAAAGTTAAACCCAAATACTAATACTTTTATTTTTTCAGCTCCTGATCCAATATTCTTTTTAGAAATAAGTCTAACCATAAGGCTCAAAATAGACATTTCGGGTATCAGACTGAGCAAGTTTGGTGACTGTAACCCTTACCATTTTTTAGCACAAGGTTTAAAAATTGCATCCAAAACATTGTGGTAAACTTGTCCGACAAAAAGTGACGCGTTCGCCCAGTCCGACACCCGAAACATCTCAAAATTAACAGCCCAGGGTAAAGCGCTGCTTCCATATATGGCGGTGCGAATATTTGTGGTAGACTAGTCAAAAGAAATACCCCTAAATATGTTTTAAAAGGGTTCCTATCATGAAGTTCATTTATTGCTGGCCCAGAGACCACAATGCGCGTAAAAACATTTTTTTAGCACTCTGTAGATTGCAAGCGAAGCCAAATAATAATAATTATAATCGCTTAGCAAAATTTTAACTTAAAAAAGTAAGTCTCTTGTTTCTATTACGTTTATAAGTGTAAAAACTAAGTTACAACCAACCAGAACCAACCAACTAACCAACAATACAATCCAACAGGTTTAATACTAATGTACGAGTATTTAAAGTCATTAAAGTTTAGTTCATATACTTCCAAAATGCGATTTGCGAATTGCGGTTTGGTCGATTTCTAACAAAGCATTTGAAAGTCGTTAGAAATTGACCAATCAGAACACGTTTCGTAATTCGCAAATCGCATTTCGCAATATATGAACTAAGCTTAACCTGACTAAATTTTTAAACCAAAATAATTATAAAATATAGCTTTTACTTACCTATCTCTGGTTTTAATGAATTGATCACTCATATTTCTATTTCCATCGTTGTAGTTCAAAACCACCCCATTCTCCCCTTGGGTTGTTTCACTCACTGGTTGATCCCCTTGCATTTGATCATAAATATCTCCTTGAACTCCTTCCAAATTCGTATCTTGCTTTTCATCAGAAGACTTCACTTCTTCGTCATTAACAATATGTTTACCACGTTTCGCGCTTATCGAATCTTCAGTGTCTTGTGAATGTTCGGATTTTTAAGGTTATGATGGTTTTCATTGTGCTTAGACAGCATTTCATCGTAATAGTTACTAAGAAAATTATCCAAAGCATGTTCGAAATCGCGTTTAGAATCAAGAGGGTGTCTGTGATTCGAACTTGGTGCCCCTATCGCTTGAGGTAGTAAGCTTAGGAAAAATATGGTACATACAAGAAAAATAGGGGAGAGTGGTAATATAGTCCTTTTTAAGAGGCGTAGAATGTTTTTATCAGGCATTTTAATTTTCTGGTGAAAGTAACTTTGTCTATTGGTTTGTGAACACTTTTTAGAAAGATACACAAAAAATGTATGGTAATTCCAAATTTTTATCACGATTTCTTTGGAGGTGTAGAAATCTGAAAAATTAAAAAAGTTATTTTAGTTTACTTACTTTGGTTTTTTCTACCTATGTACAGGGTGATCAATATTCGTCAAACTATTATTCCTTCAATTAGTAAATTAGTAGCTTTTTTAATGCTCTTTAAGAAAAGGCAATTGAAAATCGTGTTTACAAGTTAGAGAATAAAATAGCATTTTGGTAATGGAACACCCTCTATATTTTATTTCCATTCGAAAGTTCTATGAAAGAGCTTTAAAAGAAATCATGTAATATGTCTAATATTTAATAGTTTTAGAAATATGGCCATACTTATTGATAGTAAACTAACATTTTGAAATGAAAGACCTTGTATATTGAAGATATGCTCTATATTGGTTAAGCCGATTCATTTATTGGATGGTCTTTTGTTGGCTACACGGCTGGAAAGAATGGGACCGCTTCGGTCCTGTCCAGTATACGAGCACCTGTTCAGCCTTATCGACCCCTATGAACTGGTCGCGCTCGAAACAAAATAAAAGAAAAACCTCCCAAAAACTCAAAATTCTAATTAAATCGACGTTGTCAAGTTAAAATAAAGTAAAAATAAAAATAAAGAATTAGCCAATATTTAAATTAGAATGATTAAATTATGCTTTTAATATCGCAAACTGAAAATAGTTTGACATATGTGTCATGAGTGACACATATGTCAAACTATTTTCAGTTTGCGATATTAAAAGCATAAAATTTAATCATTTCTAATTTAAGTGTTAATTAATTTTTTATTTTTATTTTTTTACTTTATTTGTAACTTGACAACGGTGGCAGACTTGCCACCGAAACGTCGTTTTTAATTAGAATTTTTGGGCTTTTGGGGCGTTTCTCTTTATTTTATTTCAGGCGACCGGCAAGTTCATAGGGGTCAATAGGGCTGAACAGGGTCAGCTCGTATACTCCGGGACCAGACCGAAGCGGTCCCATTCTTTCCAGGCGTGTACCCAACAAAAAGACCATCCAATACCTTGTATATTGTATCACAATTAAAAAATACTTCAAGAGGCTTTAAGGGAATACCACATTTAATATGTCTATCTCTTATAGTTTTCTTATAGTTTTGGAAATATTGCCCTCTAAATTTAAACATTATTTTAAATCTCTAATTTATCTACGTCTCTAAGCTATAAAAGCACCAAGCTAGTGCCATAGATAAAATGATGATTCTATCTACCTTTTTTTAAATTTTGAATAGCCATATTTCCAAAACTTTACGATAGTAATTTTTCAAAATTCTACTGTATTTTACAAAATACTTATCTTTAAAAAACACATGTTTCTAAATTTAATAGCCAGGACATGACATATTTTAGATATTTTTAAAAAATTATTGTTCTCAAAAAAATATTCGAAAAATTTTACATAAAAAATTATGGTTATTTTGGGCACCATAATTTTTTTTTTAGTTTCTTTAGCACAATTATTTTTTATACTTTTAAATAGTCCTTTGATAATTTTTAGAGAAAACCCCTCGGAAAAAACTGCATATTTTTATACGGAGAAAAATTGAGATTTTGTCTAAAAAAACATTAATTTCCGATTTTTTCTTTATATGAAATTTATTTATTTATTATTTTTTTACCTAACCAATTTTATACGTATTTCAGATATATGTATTGTTTTTACTTTAAATAAAACAAATATAATAATATATGGTTAAATGGTAAGTTTTTTTTTATTTGACAAAATTTTGAAAAACAAAAAAGCAATATTTTTATTTTATTAAAAAAATGGAAAACATCTTTTCAGAAAAAAATACAGAAATGTATACTGGGTACAATAATTTTTTCCTATATAGTATTAAGAACAACTTCTTTTTAAATTTGGATACTGTATTTTTTAAAAAAAAGATCTAACAATGATTTTAATAGATGCGGAACCTTAAGATGTTGTTATACAGTGTGTCCCAGGATAAGTGTTACAAGAGGACAAATAGACCAAAAATGTTGAAATTTTTAAGCCGTCTTTTTGGGAAAACTGGTCGCATAGTACAAAACCGATAAATACAAAATTTTACTTCCATTGGCAATATACAGGGCGAGTTATAACTAAAAATATAAAAAATGAGCAAAAGTTAGGTACCTTTATTTTTAAAAATAGGACAAAATTATATAATTTAAATTTTATGCCAAATTTTAAAGTTAAAAAAATTAAAGTAAAAAATACATAATTTTTGTCAATTTTTACATTATGCATTAACAGTTATTAAAACATCTGTAGCTGGATAACCATGGAAGAGAGAAGAAAAATATTAATGGCTGCTATGTCACAGCCAACTTTAATTTAAATAAACATTTGGACTAAAAATTTGTAAAAACAGATTTTACTAAAAAAGCACAAAAAGATAGGTATAGGCAACCTATACACCATTTGAAAGAGTATTTTATTTGTCACCATGTAACGTAAAATAATACGGGGTGTGTCATTTAAAATAAGAGAGATATGGCTATTTGATTTTCTGAAAAATTGAAATTATTTTTGATCACCCTGTACAATATTTGATCTTGATTTGACCTACGTATGATATGGCAGACTTTTTCTAATCTTGTTACACATTTTAAAGTCTAAAGTATTAAAAGTGTTAAAGTAAAATCAATTTAATTTTACCTCTGCATTTTTTAAAAAAATCAAATATTACAAAAACGAATAAAATTAGACACTTAGTACTATAAACAAACTTGAGTTATTTTTTAAAGTAGAATCTAAAACCGTCATAAAATATAGGGTGTTCCATTTAAAAAATATAACTTTGATACGTCACACTTTTTTGAGACACCCTGTATAGACTAAAATAATTTTATACTGTGGTCCTATCCGACCTGTATATGTTTCAGTATTTACTTTTTTGAAAACCCCATGGTTATCCAGCTACAGACCGTGTCTGAATATGGTAGGCCACCCTGTATATATATATATATATATATATATATATATATATATATATATATATATATATATATATATATATATATATATTAAAATTATTAAATATTCTTTTAAATTTTGCTCTCCTCTGCCAATTATTTAAGTTGTAATAAGTAATGTAAAAATAACAATTACATTTTTTACTACCAAATGGAGTAATTTTGTCTTTATTAGTTTTGGACCTTGCGACTACTTTTCAAAAATTTCGTTTAAATATTTAGAAAAATTTGGTCTGATTGTCCTCTTGTAACACCTATCCTGGACACACTGTATATAAAATAAGAAAACATATTAAGCTTTTCGAAGTTTTATTTAAACCTGAGAAAATTTAACAAGGTCCAAACAATATAATCTTATATATGTATTTTTAGAAAATATTTAATTACCTTAATCAATAAAGTAGACAAATTTTCCCAAAAAACAATACCGAATATTTCGAATTTTGTGTACACTTTTTGTTTATTAGTTTTTTTGACACAATAATTTTATTAATTAGGTTTTCAATATTTTTCGTATTTTTTGGAGCAAAATCACGACACTTCAAGATTTTCGGGCAAAATACAAAAATAAGAAATATTTTTCCAAAGTTTCTTCGTACAGTAAACCCGTATTATTTTTCCAAATTTAATAAAAGTATACGAAAATTTGAATAATATTTTAAGAAAATCACTCTGATTCCTTAAACTCGACCGCGGCTAGTTTAAAACTAAACATCTTGCCGCCTTTTAATAATAGACACTAGACGCGTGCGAAAGAGAGAGACGGCGATACGCATGAGTTCGTCCTTGTCTCGTCGCGCTAGACTTGGCGGCGACAGCTCGCGATTGGATAAAAAATGTTGCGAGTACGCGAGAGGTGTGAAAAATGTCGCGTTAATTTATACGGTATATACAGTGTGTCCCAGGATAGGTGTTACAAAGAGAACAAATGGACCAAAAAATTTTTGAATTTTATAACGAAATTTTGGGAAAACTGGTCGCATGGTCCAAAACTAATAAATACAAAATTTTACTCCAATTGATATTATACAGGGCGAGTTATAACTAAAAATATGAAAAATGCCCAAGATCTAACTACTTTTATTTTTTTAAATAGAACAAAATTGTATAAGTAAATGTTGTAGAGAATTTAGTTTTATGTCAAAATTTGAAGTTAAAGCATGAGAGTGAAAAAAAACCCATATAACATTTTTGCCGGCAAGCGCATTGGCAAAAAGAGTAGTCAAAGAGACATCAAAATGGGCAATTGACCGTTATTGGGCCACGTGTTGCAGATAATGTGATGGCATCCATCATTAGTAAGTTATGATGAAAAAATGCGTTTAGAATGATGGCATCCATCATTAATAAGTTATGATGAAAAAAATGCATTTAGGATGATGGCATCCATCATTAAAAAGGTTTTGGCAAAAATATGCCTTTTAGATGATGGCATTACACTATTTTTTCCTAATAACAATAAAATGCATTTTTACCGTCCAGGGAACTAAAATGTGCATAAATAATGCACATGCATAATGTGTGTTTATGTACAGGGTGTCCCGTATAAAATTAAATACTATAATTTTGGAAAAACCATAAGAGATACAAGAAAAAGTTAAATGCAGAAGTTGTTCAGTGAAATGTATTTTTTAGTATTTTTATTGTATCTCTTATGGTTTTTCCAAAATTATTAGTATTTAATTTTATATGGGACACCCTGTACATAAACACACATTATGCATGTGCATTATTTATGCACATTTTAGTTCCCTGGACGGTAAAAAACGGATTTTATTGTCATTAGGAAAAAATAATGTAATGCCATCATCTAAAAGGCATACTTTAGCCAAAACCTTTTAATGATGGATGCCATCATCCTAAAGTGCATTTTTTCAGCATAACTTATTAATGATGGATGCCATCACATTTTCTGCAACACGTGGTCCAATAACGGCCAATTGCCCATGTTGATGTCTTTTTTTGATACCTTTTTTGCCAATGCCTTGCATTAAAGAGTGTTGGCAATGCCAGCAAATTAAATGTACAACGCCGGCAAAAAATGTTAAATGGGAATAGTAACTGTCAACTCTTTACATTACTCATTACAACTTAAATAATGGGTAAGAAAGCAAAATAAAAGAATGGTAATTAATTTTAAATATTTTTAAATAATTCGATGCCTTAAGCCAAGTATTCTAAAAATTGTTAATGCATAATGTTAAAAACGGACAACTGACTTACTTTAATTCTCTAACTTTAAATTTTGACATGAAATTTAAATTCTACAACATTTACTTATAAAATTTTGTTCTATTTTTAAAAATAAAGGTGCTTTACTCTTGGTCATTTTTATATATTCTTTAGTTATAACTTGTCCTGTATATTACCAATCGGAGTAAAATTTTGTATTTTTCAGTTTTGGACCATGCGACCAGTTTGTCCAAAAGGACGATTAAAAATTCCAAAATTTTTGGTCCATTTGTTCTCTTGTAACACCTATCCTGGGACTCACTGTACAGGGTGTGGCGGAAATAGGGGGCTACGCAGAGGTGGTCATTAGACTGGGCCAAACACAATATTTTTTTCAAACGCTACTGTTAAAGTTTCATTCATGATGATAAAAAAATATATATTGAAAGTAAGAGCCTTTAATATTATTATTAAAAGAACTATCATCCCGACTAGCAGTTTTTTAACATTTTTTTTTATGTAAAACTCGCAAATTGTTGATCTAAAAATTTAACCAACATAAAAATTAAATTCTCTACCAAAAACTCTCTTCGTAAATTATCATCAGATCAGCCGTTCCCATGTAATAGGGCTAGGGCTTTGAACATTGAACTATTTTTTCAATTTTGTTTCTTAAGTTTGGAGCTTTGTTACTACTACAAATATTAATATTTAAATAAATCCAATACATATTTTTAAAGGAAATTTGATGAGTTACAGAAAAGGTCTCTTAACATTTCTCAATAAA
Organism: Listronotus bonariensis; assembly: GCA_014170235.1. NCBI lineage: Eukaryota > Metazoa > Arthropoda > Insecta > Coleoptera > Curculionidae > Listronotus > Listronotus bonariensis. The sequence continues at coordinate 205,401 of JACEGR010000701.1, forward strand.
TTCACTCCTTTAAAGGTACTGCCTAGATTTGAGAATGTTTAAAATAAATTCAAAAATTTACTAAATATTGCAAAAAGTTCTTTTTCATAAAAGATAACAAGCAACCAATCCCATTCATAGTTATGCTGACGATAGTACCCTACACTCCAGTTTTCAGGTTCTCAAACCAATCTCTCAACCCGAGACTTGGAAAGCAAACGCAGAGCGATGCTGATATCTCTTTCGCAGGATCTTAATTTAATATTGGATTGGGGCGCCAAAAATTTCGTCCATTTTAATGCATCCAAAACACAATCATGTTCCCTGTCGCGAAAAAAATCATCAAACACTCACCCTTTGCTTATGAGTGGCCAGGTTTTGCAGAGCGGGGGCACATTCAACCTTGTGGGCGTCACATTTGAGAATAACCTTAACTGGTATAAACACATTGTATCTATAGCCACCACGGCTTCAAAAAGCTTGGATTTCTTTTCCGAGCGAAAAAGTATTTTTCTCCTTCCAATCTATACACTTTGTATGTGTCCCAAATTCGACCCTCTCTGAAATATTGTTCTCATGTCTGGCGAATGGCATCCCCTACAACCCTCAGCATTCTTGATGCCATTCAAAGAAGAGCTGTTCGTTTTATTGATGATCCTTTACTTACTCAAAGACTTCCTTCTCTTGCCCATCGTCGAGCTGTGGGAGATCTATCGCTCTTTTATAGATACTTTTACTGCTTCTGCTCCGACGAATTATCCAGTATAGTCCTCCTCTTGCATCCTGGTGCCGCACGTATGCATCCCTATACGGTCCAACTGGACGGGCCCCGAACTTCCCATTTCGTTCGTTCTTTTATCCCTAAAGTTTCTAGAGTGTGGAACCTACTGACAGCGGAGGTTCTCTTCCTCCTCCCAAATCATCAAGTTTTTAAGTTCCAGTGTTAACAAACTTCCCCTTTACCTTGCTTAAGACACCCACGGTACGTTAGTATTTAAGCTTTCAGCCAGAGGGTGATTCTATATTGGAGACATTAGGAAACAAAACTTCATATGAACATATGTTCTTAAATGTCTTAGTTTATATAACTAAGGGGTGTTAAAAATGTTTAAAGAAATATTGTTTTTTATAATACCTTTTATACTAATTCGAAATATTTTTATAAAATTTGAGGGCGCCACTTTATGCATCAAGGCATTTTTTTAGTATGCAAAAATAATAAAAAAACAGTGTCGTGCATGAAGAGTTTAAGGTGTATACTTTTAAAGAAAAAATGATACACCACTGTATTTTTAAAATAAAAATGTTTTTTTTAGTTCCATTAGTTTGGAACAAATTTGATCTCTTGTCATCTTTTTATTAAATGGAAACCATTTCTCGGCAGGTCAAATCTCTATCCAATTAAAGAATGAAAAAAGTGAAATTTAATAACAAAGGGTGATTTTTATTGTAAAATTTAATATTAACGATACGAGATGACCTTGCCGAGAAATGAGTTTTTCTTTATTTACGGCTAAACCGTACATCCTATAAAAACAGTCAAAGTCAAATTTATTACCTTAAATAAATTAAAAACAGTATATATTTTTAATTGGGAAAAGCAGTGGCATGCCATTTTTCTTTAAAATATTTACTAAACCTCATGGACGACACTGGATTTTTTTTCCTGGATGCCAAAAAGAATGGCTTTTGGTGCATGGAAAGCATGCCACAATTTTTCAAAAATATCTGAGTTGGTATAAAGTTATTATAAAAAAAAGAATATATTTTTGGTAATTTTCTAGAAAATGGGGGACAGCTCCGATTTTGACGAAATTTGGTATACGGGGGTTTTGGGGCGCTGATCACGAATCTGAAGAAAATTATTTGGCGAGAGCATTTTCGTTCTCGGATATCCATCATCAAAGTTCAAATTTGAACTAAGCTTATTTTCATTATATTCCCCCTTCTTTGCACTGATTTCAACGGTTTAAAGCTAAACTGTCACACAATATTTGATTTTCACCGCTTTTAAAACCCCGTTTTTCTATGTTTTTTACATTATTTTTGCATTAACAAGCTGCATAGCTATACTTTGAATCATTTTAATCCCAGTTTGCCATGAAGCCCTATGTGTATGTATGGTTTGCCGGACCATCAAGAAAAGCCACACCAATTTAATTCAAAAATAATGTAAATGAAAAAAACGAGGGGTTAAAAGGTGTGTAGTACTATACTTTGCAAGGTAAAGGTATTCAAAAAAGAAGATCATAAATTGAAATGAGATAGTTCAATTGTCAGTGGTGGCCGTATGCAGAACCGTCAGATCAGGTTATGACCTGGAAGAATTACCATTTTTAAATTTTAAGACACGCTAGTTCAAAAACCAGGACGTTTAGGATATAATATGTTAATATAAAGTTTTTCTTATTTTTATTGTAGAATCAACCCCAAGATCGATCAATATAAGGTGCGACATTCGGCAATATTGCTTTGACGTGTTATGACGTCACATCTCCATTTTCGGCCATGTTGTTCAGTGCGCCGGAGATATACAGTTTGTGCATTATTAAAACAACCGTTTACACAACAGTTTTTAATTTTAATAAGTTTGTAAATTCTTTTACTTTAAATAAAAAACATTTGGAATTAAATCTTTCAACAAATGTCACTTCAAAACAATACAAAATGAAATGCGCAAATTCTAGACGCCACTGGATTGATCATCAGCTTTGATTTTTACCCAGTCTTGCCAGCTTTTCTCCGTGGAGTGCCCTTCCTTGCGTCCCCGACCTCAGACCGCCCAAAAGTTGAGGATATGTCTGAAACTTATAAATATAAACTTACCTTGGAATCAACCCTCATAGTTTATCGCTAGTGTTATTGGACACCCTGTATTCCAGATACCCTTGATAGTTTGGCAGTTTTCGGATAAATAACAAATTTATTGAAATAGATGAAAATTTATAGCATGTTCCTGATGCAGGGGCGTACTTGACAATTTCTTTGTAAAGAATAAACTTAATGTTTTTTTTTAAATTTGGAATATTCCAGGTGTCAATAAATACTATTTTCTTCTTTCTACCTAATATAACAATTTTGTTAAAAATTAAAATATTATATATTAGTAATATTAAATCCCAGATTTTTTAGAACATCTGGTAATAGTTCGATATAGCGGTTTTCGCTATTATAAGAGATTTTGAAAAATTCTTTTTCAGGGCGTTTCTATAGGTCGATTATGACACAAATCTGTGTGCGCGTTTTCCAAAATCCATTTCTATAATTTATTATTAATAAAAACATATTTACGGGACGGTGGAGTGAACAGGGGTGCTGGGTGGGGACGAAACAGTAGAAATCCTACATTAAACGCCCAAAAACAGTATTTCACAGTACACACCGCACTTTCTGTTTACAAAAATGTCCAAAAATTGTTTAAAAAAATTAAAATAAATAATAGTACAACAATCCCGCCATGGCTGTCACTGCATAAAAAGAAGAGTTTGCAATAGAACTGTAAATGTCTTACGATGTTGCCAAATAAAGTGAGAAAGTGTCAATAGCTTAAAAAAGGAAGATACAGGACAAAATTCATATGAAAAATTAAGTTATTCCTTCTTCCTATTATAATTTGTAGAGAAAAAGGAAAATACCTAAACATAAAGAAGGAGGCATTTCTACAAAAAATACCATTGTTTCTCATGGAAATGGTGGATAATCCCCGAAATAGGCTTGGTGTTAATTCTTCATAAGAAGTTTGGCAACGCTGCTTCTATCAAGACTGTCATTTTCATAATGACGAACTTCATGTTATCAGCTGACCAAAATGAATGCGCCTATTTTCCTTCTTTAATTAATGGCGGACGAGATATCTCATATGTGTGGGATAGTTTTTCGAAAAATTTAATACTTTTCAAAATTAATTTACATTTTTCATGTGCCCCGAGTGCAGTGTATTAATGTTTTCTTTGTGTTTGACGTTGGATTTATACTGTTTTGTCCCCACCCAGCACCCCTGTTCACTCCACCGTCCCGTAAATATGTTTTTATTAATAATAAATTATAGAAATGGATTTTGGAAAACGCGCACACAGATTTGTGTCATAATCGACCTATAGAAACGCCCTGAAAAGAATTTTTCGAAAATCTCTTATAATAGAGGAAAACCGCTATATCGAACTATTACCGAACATCTGACGATTTAATTGAAATCAAAGTTAGTTGAGGCCTTTCCAGAGTTTAATAATGTAAATATTATCGAAGATAAAGAAATAAAATTATTTGTCAGCAACCAATCGATTACATCATCAGATTTTTTAATTTTGTCTAACTTATCCATAATAAATTGAAAAACACTTAAAAACACATTTAAAATATTACCAAAAACACTGCTATACTTACCAAGTAACACTAAAACAATTTACTGAATTTTTTTATTAGTCTCGCCGTCACGCCATTCGGAATAACTAAATCAAAACAAAAACAAACACACAAGTAACACGAGCACTAACGAAGGCCAACTGAGGCTAGCCTCCTATGGCGGCTTACTTTACGCGACGAAAATTTAAAAGCGGGATGTTTGTCTTTGCTTGATCGGGCTCGCGATGTTGTTTTTTTAATGCGGCCAGTAGTATCGGCTAAAGGGTTGCCTCCCTTGCTACGTATAGCATTTATTATTTAGGGTTTCTTCGTTATTCAAATTGTCGCGGTTCGTGGGCGGTTTGTTGCAGTGTGGTACGTATTAATAGTGTTAATTTGGGAATATTATGTACGTATATTAGAAATTATTGGTAAAGTAATGATACCCAAGCATTTTCAGAAAAAATATTCCTAATTTTTTGTGAATATCTTTAAATTTATTGCCATGAATACCCTCAAATTTTATGGGAGGCTAAGCCTCCCTTGGCTCCTCTGACGAGCCGCCATTGCGAGGTGTACTTAAAGTTAAATAATTAAGTTTAACAGGCAATTTGAATTGAGAATCGAGGATCGTAATCCCACTACTGGTTTCTAAAAGCTTTAAACGCGTTTTTTTCTCAAAACAGTGATTTTGAAAACGGTAACCACGATATCTCGAAAACGTCTGAACCGATCGGTCTCAAATTTTGACACATGCTTCTTAAATATATTTTGTAACAATTATATAAAGTTTTTTTTTTGCCATAGATATTTGTTTTTTAATAAATAGTTTAAGGCCTAAATTTGGGACCCGAAATCGATTTTGTGATTGAGAACCCGCCTATTTGTCAAACAATTTTTTTCTCTTACTCCTTTGATTAATTTATATATTATACATTTGTAAAACTAAATGAGTTTGTTTTTTTTTTTATTTGAGGTTATCTAGTCCAGAGTCTTTCAAAATATTTTTCTGGGTTTTTCCGTACCTATAAAAAGCGTTGATAACTCCCCCACAGCCCGGACGATGGGCAAGAGAGGGAAGCCTTTCTGTAAGTGAAGGATCATTAATGAGACGAATAGCTCTTCTTTGAATAGAATCAAGAATGCTCAGGGTTGTTGGGGATGCCATACCCCAGAAATAGAGAACAATATTCCAAGGGAGGTCGGATTTACGACACATATAAAGTGTATAAATTAGAAGCGAAAAAATACTTCTTGGCTCGAAAGAGAAATCCAAGCTTTTTGAAGTTGTTGTGGCTATAGATACAATGTGTTTATGCCAGTTAAGGTTATCTTTCAAATGTGACGCCAACGAGATTGAAGGTGTCATTGCTCTTTAAAACTTGGCCGCTTATAAGTAGAGGATGAGTATTTGATGACTCTTTTCGCGACAAGGAACATGATTGTATTTTGGATGCATTAAAATGGACGAAATTTTTGGCGCCCCAATCCAATATTAAATTAAGATCCTGAGAAAGAGATATCTGCATCGCTCTGCGTTTAATTTCCAAGTCAGGTTTATTGATGGGTTCAGGGAACCTGAAAAACTGGTGTCGAAGGCGTACTATCGTCAGCGAAACTATGAATGGAATTAGTTGTGGACGAGAGAAGGTCGTGTGATGTGAGAGAAGAAACAATGTTGGTGCCAGAACTGAGCCCTGAGGGACTCAGCATTTACTTGGTGAAAAGCTTGAAGAATGGCCGTCCGCAATAACTGATATACGTCGATCAGATAGATAACTAGAGAGCCAAGTACAGAGTAGCAATAGCTAGAAATTAAACCTAACTAAAAATAACAACAAAAAAAAAAAAGATTTTAAAATTTCTTAGTACGACCCCTTTTATTAAATTTTTCTAATACAATTTGTGTTAATATATTTGCCAAAATAATTCAATAGGCGCTTCCAGACAAATTTTTTTTCAAATGTAGGCCACAAGTTGCATCATTTCCGATTTTTGGTTACCGACAGTCTGCCCTTGGTTGTACCTTTCTTTGTCGGTGTAAAACACTTAGATGTTTTACATGATTCTTACAAGCCACATTCGGAAGCCTCAGACATTACATAAATATTCTTTACAAATATTTACCAATGATGCAATACCAAAAAAGATGTTAAAAATATATGTATTAAGCACCATAGTAACCAGCGAAACTTGTCCATAAAAAAATTTGGTTAATACAGAGACAACAATGAGACGAGTAACTGGTCCTAACAGTTTGTCCATTGTATTTATCTCTTTCTGGTTTAACGCAAGTTCCAATAAATATGTCTTTGTCTTTCATCATGGCAGGCTATCGTAGATGGAGCAATCATCGCTTTGCCAGTGGTTGCCAAGTTGTTTACAATTTCTGCATGTAAACTTTAATGTCCTTTTTAGCTCACATCTAATTAAAAGAAAGAAAATATACCATGAATCGAATATTTTTAACTTGACAACGTTGCCGCAGGCAGTCACGCCGAAATGTTAATCGATATTTGTGTTTGATATTTTTCAATGGCCGATTTGTTTGGACAGTTTGTTTACATTTTCTGTGATTTATTGTGTGTTTCGTGGTTTTTACCTTTAATTGAACTTTGAATATTGACTTTTATTAGTGATCACAGTGTATATATTAAATTTGTGCTTTTCAACAGATAATTTAAGGTAATATTGACATGGTTATCTGTAAGAAAAAATCTTTATTAAAACCAAAAATTTTATATTAATAGGAAACAAAAACAAGTACCTAACATTAAGGGCAAAAATAGCACAGCTATATAATTTGAATTTGGCGGGCAAACGATAAAGTCAACTCACGCGCCATCTGCGTTTACCTTCCTTGAAGACAGACAAGGAAGGGCCAGCAGCTATCTCTCTCTCGGATAATTTATTTACATTTAGTTGCTCGTCTCATTGTTTTCTCTGGTTAATATACATGCCAAAACATAAAAGTAATTAATCCTTAAAAACAATCACAAATCAATTGCTATGCAATACCTTTCTTAATATAGAATCAGAGCTAATTCACTCGGCCGCATTTTAAATTGTTGTTATGGGTTTATATGGCAAAGCAAAATTTATGAAAATTCGCTAATGTCGCTCGGTAAAAACTAGGATTGGTTAACAAGAAAGAAGAACTAATTGACTTATTGGTAAATATTTGCATACATTTTATATTTGCATAAACGGTTTCTGTTTTGAAATTCATTTGTAATGTGTCGTTGTGTCTTTCTCTATTGTTTTATCGAATATTGCAAACTTTTTTGTATTACCAGTGGATCAATTATGCAAAAAATATTATAAAAAAAGTAATACAACAAAGTGAAACTCTACTTTGATCGAGGCTGTCCGTAAATAATTATGTTTATTTAAATTTTAAGAAGATAAACATAATATACAGCGCATCTTTAATTATTTCCACCCCCCAACAATTTATCAATAATTAAAAAAATGAGAACTTCGGGATATGAAATTAATGCATAAATATTGCATAAATACTATATTTTAGTGTGATGTTTTAATTGGTAATATAATATACAGGGTGCCTCATAAAATATATATATATATATATATATATATATATATATATATATATATATATATATATAAACGCCATTTTCTCCAAAACCAAAAAAGTTAGGTTATGGAAATATAAAAGGTTTAATATCAGGGGTGACCTGTAGAATTTGAAACCACAAAAATATACAGGGTGTTCCATTTAAAATGACAAAGTTTATATCACTTCCGGTTAAACCGGAAGTAATACACAGATAGTATTATATCTAAAATTGGCCCTTCCCATTAAATGTTTTCCCAAGATAGCGCCCAGCCGCCATCTTAAAATTTTCATCTATCAATTTAATTTTTAAAATATAGTATTTATCCATTAATTTTGTGTATATTTTTTCTTTGGACAATCCACGAAGGCCAAAGGCCTAAATACTAACGTACCGTGGGTGTCTTAAGCAAAGTAAGAAGAAGTTTGTTAACACGGGACTTAAAAACTTGAAGATTTGGGGGAGAAGGAAAAGACCTCCGCTGGCAGCAGGTTCCACATTCTAGAAACCCTAGAGATAAAAAAACGAACGAAGTGGGAAATTTGGGGCCTATTCAGTCGGACCGTATAGGGATGCATACGCGTGGCACCACGAGTCTCTCTGCTGGAAACTGCAAGTGGAGGGACTATACTGGATAACTCGTCGGAGCAGAAGCCGTGAAAGTATCTATAAAAGTGCGATAGATCTCCTACAGCTCGACGATGGGCAAGAGAAGGAAATCTTTCAGTGAGTAGAGGATCAATAATAAGACGAACAGCTCTTCTTTGAATGGCATCAAGAATGCTGAGGGTTGTGGGGGCGCCATTCTCCAGACATGAGAACAATATTCCAAAGAGGGTCGAATTTGGGACATATATCCCAAAGTTTTACTTTTTACATTAATTAGTTCAACAAATAAAAGGAGGGGGCAAGGCATTAAAGAAATGAATTATTGGTTACTCACAAAATTTGCCCCACCTAAAAAAGTCGCCGGCCGTTCCTGCTGAAATACCCTATACAGCGTGACGAATCCACTGATCTTGATATGTTATAACCTGCGCGAAACAAAAGTTACATTTCATGGGCGAAAAAACCGGTTTGTGCGCAAGCCAGTTGAAAGTAAACGCATCCGGCGCCATACAAACTATCCGCATTATCGGAAAGAACTTGTCGACGGCGCGGCGTCCTGGTTTTCTGTTCGAAGTACGGTAGCTAATGAGCGTCACGGTCAGACCGCGGATGGAGGGCACGGGGTGCCGGTGTTTGTATTTTGCCACGGCTTTTAAGTGCGCATGTTCGTCCACTCACTGCGCGAGGTCATAAAAATCCGAAAAATGCTTCTTGCCACTGCGAATCTAAATGTAGGTTATCTATGGACGAATCAAATCTTAAGTAAATAATGAAGTCCGTTACTGCACGATAATTCCATACTTCGTAAAAAATTGGTCCAAAATTTTGATTAATTCAAGACGCGACGTTTTAAATTTTAGATTTACAAATCACCGTCTGGCTGAGGCGAAAAAATAAGAAAAACCTTCAAAATATAAAAAAATAGTAAAATCACGTAGTATTTACTAGGTATAGGATAAACACGTTTTCTATGCGAAAGTAGATGGCTAAGATTGATTACCAGTTATACAGGGTGTCTCAAATTGATAATGGATGGGATCTCTGAAGCAATCAAAGTTTAGAGAGATTGTAAGAAAGCCTTCTTGAATACACACTTAATATTTTAGTCAAATGGGGCTACCAAGTGTTTCCCGGAGTGGCAGCTAGAGGTGTCGTACGAACGTTTTTTACCTTCGGGGATCAAGGAAAGATTCACGCTAAATTGACGGCATCTTTCTTCTGGATCTAAGCGCTATGAGCGAAGATTCCTATAAGCTGATGGTATCCTGTTTGGTGGTGAACACGAGGTATTTCTCAAATGGCGGGAAATAGATGGGCGTGCCATGGGAACTGTCAGTAGTGAAAGTGAAGGTTATACGTAACACCAGTAGCAGATCTTGGTTTGGTGTTTTAGACATGGAAAATTGAATTGAGATATCGGCACTGATGCCACATTTCCCAATTTTTGTACTATATGTTTTTTTTTAATGAAATGCCCCATTTATTTTTATTTCATTAAATTAGGCCGATCAAACGAGGGGTCCATAAGGCCATCAGCCTCTTAACACCACTTATATTTTATTTTATAGTACACTTTATGACAAATACAAAAAAAAATAATTTACTCACCGACAAACTTAACCAAACGATTCTACAACAAAAAATAAGAAAAAAACTTCATATAAACAAATGTCCTAAAAAAAACTTTTGTCGGTTTGTTACTGGACACCCTGTATGTATGTAGGTAATTTGATTGAAATTGATGAAAACTTTAATGTCTATTGGTGCCTAAACGGTGAGGTTTATCGACTTTAATAAAGAGTACCTTATTTTTTAAGTTTTTGATTGTCTATAAAATGGCGCCCCCAGCTTTGCGATATCTGTCAAAATAAGAAAGTTATGATGTAAATAAATTTTAAGTTTTAGGTAAATTGCCCTCTGGCGGTAATTAAAAAAAGTACTTTTGTCTTGAAAATTTAGAATCTGCAAAGCTCGATTTGTGTGCCAAATATCAACTGGATTGGTTAAAAATAAATGCAATATGGCGAAAAAACCAAAATAAAAATTGAACTTTGACGGCTTGTAACTCGAAAACGAATGACATTTTGTATTATTATATGAAGGTCTATCCTTATTTTGTCAAGTAGAATCACCCCCTTAAGTTTCGTGATCGATTTTTGAATCACCCTGTATATGTTGTTTTAGCAGTTTAAAACATTTAGGATTAGTTAAAAGTTTCAGTACTTTTTACTAACCCAGTTTATAGATGGTTTGTTACCTAAAGATTTTTTTTTGGTTGTCATATATACCGAAAGGTCCATTACCCCCCTGTCATAGAAAATGAAATTATCTACGTCAGTGCTTAAAAATCAGCATCTTATTGTGGAACAACCTGTATATAAGGAATATTGAAAACATCTCAGTTTATTGCACTTTTATAAACAGTGTAATTTAAATAAATACATAATGCCGCATATTAAAAATGTATCAAAAAAAGGTCATCAAACTGCCCAAAAACCCACACCGATCTGCAAATCAAATGACCAAAAACAGCATCTTTTATGTATTTTAAGTAGGTGTATTCACTAGCTTCTTGTGCATTAGTCAAATAGATTTGCAAAGGCTAGTCTACAGGCATATACAGGGTGATTCAAAAATCATCACGAAACTTAAGGGGGTGATTCTACTTGACAAAATAAGGATAGAGCTTCATATAATATTTTTTCAAAATGTCATTCGTTTTCGAGTTACAAGCCGTCAAAGTTCAATTTTTATTTTGGTTTTTTCGCCATATTGCATTTATTTTTTAACCAATCCAGTTGATATTTGGCACACAAATCGAGCTTAGCAGATTCTAAAATTTTAAGACAAAGTACTTTTTATAAATACTGCCAGAGGGCATACCTAAAACTTAAAATTTATTTACATCATAACTTTTTTATTTTGACAGATATCGCAAAGCTGGGGCGCCACTTTATAGACAATCAAAACTTAAAAAATAAGGTACTCTTTATTAAAAGTCGATAAACCTCACCGTTTAGGCACCAATAGACATCAAAGTTTTCATCAATTTCAATCAAATTACCTACATACATACAGGGTGTCCAGTAACTCAACCGACAAACTGTACGGGACGATTTTACAACAGAAAATAAAAAAACTTCGTATAAACATATGTCCTAAACATCTCTAGTTTTTAAGCTATGGTGTGTTAAATATTAAAAATTTTTTTATTTTGCGGGTATCTGTCAAAATAAAAGAGTTATTATGTAAATAAATTTTAAGTTAGGTAATGTGCCCTCTGGCGGTATTAAAAAAAGTACTTTTGTTTAAAATTTTAGAATCTGCAAAGCTCGATTTGTGTACCAAATATCAACTGGATTGGTTAAAAAATAAATGCAATATGACGTATAAAACCAAATAAAAATTGAACTTTGACGTTGTAACTCGAAAACCAGACCAGTGTTATTTTTCAAATACTTGATTCACATTGCTTAAGAAGTGGATCGACTTGTCACAAGGTCTGTCTGACCAGTGTTAGTTTAGAGGTGGCCGATCCATATTTATAAATTGTAGTAGTCTAGACGCATTACATAATTCAAATTAATTTAAATATGGCTGCCGTTGCCGGCTGGCCACACGCGTACCATGTGTCATGTTCTTTAATGGATTCTATACCTACAGGGTGTTTTGTTACGAGGGTAAGTATCACTAGGATAAAAATTATATTAGGAGTTTAACAATATTCCCTGGATATAGGTAGGTTGGAATTTTAAAAGGTGAGTGCGCCATTGCAAAGAAGATTACTTTCATTAAATACATTTCTGGACAAAAAAAACTGGACAAACAAAATTTTGATCAAATTTAATCTTAAATAACTTTTGTTTTTTGACCCCTTTTAATTATCTTCTGATCCAGTTGTAGCTCCTCCCACCAAGATTATTATTTAATAGCTTTGTTCGCGGGTCTAGTAATAAACCGATTCTGAACCAGAACCGAACTGGTTTAGAATTGTTTTAAAGCGCATGTCTAGTTATTTATTAGTTCGGAATTTTTATTTACCGCGAACGATTTTCTATACAGCTGAGGATGTATTCTAACCTTGCCTTTTGGTTAGGATTTTTCATGGTTAAATTGGATACTACACAAAAAAATTAAATTCAAACAATAAGGTAAATTGTCATACTGTCCAATGCCACTCGAGGTCTCTCGGCGGAAGACGAAGAATTCCCTGCCTCCTCTCTCCTTTGCTTATATACGGTCAGAATCACAAAAATATAAAAAAATATTCAACAGTTATATTAACCCGCATTAAAAGTAGCAGAAACAAATAAACTGTAATACAACGATTTTTTTTCTATACCACAAAAACAGAAAACAGCTGACCATGTCGACAATGCGCATAAAATTCCGAACTGAACTTTTAGTTCCAACAAAATCCCTGGACTGCTAATCAGGTTACGAACCGGTAACGAACTGATTCCATTGTAACCCGCGAACACAGAACTGTTACTAAAAATTCAGGATTATACTCACCGCGAACGCTGCTTTTTTCACTGCGCATGCGAATAGTCCCAGAACCGGTTCAGAATCGAACCGGCGAACAAAGCTAATATAGGAATTGAATACAGTTTTGTAGAATTAGGTGTTATACAAGGGCAAGCCAAATTTTGTATTTTGCCCAAATTTTCGAACAACCTGTGGAATAATTGTCCGTCACAAATTTTTACGATTGTATTAAATTGTAAAGCTTTATCTTTTCTGAAGATTTCCTTCTTCTTATTTATATCGGTATATCCATTCTGAAAGGAAATACAAATTTTTAAATGGGACAATGAAATTTATGTATCGGGTGCATAGATAACCTACATTTATATCCGCAGTGGCAAGAAGCATTTTTCGGATTTTTACGACCTCGCGCAGTGGGTGGACGAACATGCGCACTTAAAAGCCATGGCAAAAATACAAACACCGGCACCCCGTACCCTCCGTCCGCGGTCTGACCGTGACGCTCATTAGCTACCGTACTTCGAACAGAAAACCAGGACGCCGTCGACATATTCTTTCCGATAATGCGGATAGTTTGTTTGGCGCCAGGTGCGTTTACCCTCAACTTGCTTGCGCACAAACCGGTTTTTTCGCTCATGATATGTAACTTTTGTTTCGCGCAGGTTATAACATTGGCAATCCATCGAGATCAGTGATCGGGTGTCAACTTATAATTTTACATCACCCTAAAACAATACAAATATTGGTTTGTTTAGTTGGTTTCGTAGTTTCTAAATCAGTAATCAGATTTTGTTATCTCCTGGGATATACAGGATACGAAAAAAACGTAAAATCCAAAAAAACACCCTGTATATCATATCACCAGTAAAAGGATGTTTAAAAAACCTTAAAAATTTACTATATTTGTCATAGTTATCTTTATTAGTTTCGAAAATATGACTATTCAAATCTTGGTATGGAGAGCCAGAGCGTCATTCAAGACTCAACTCAGGGTTAGTTTATATTTATAAGGTTGCGACACATCCTCAACTTTTAGGCGGTTCTGAGGTCGGGGACGCAAGGAAGGGCACTCCTCGAAGAAAGTTGGCAAGACTGGGTAAAAATCAAAGCTGAAGATCAATCCAGTGGCGTCTAGAATTTGCGCATTTCATTTTGCATTGTTTTGGTAGTGATATTTGTTGAAAGATATAATTCCAAATGTTTTTATTTAAAGTAAAAGAATTTACAACTTAATAACAATTAAAATCTGTTGTGTAAACGGTTGTTCTACTAATACAATAAACTGTATATCTCCGGCACTGAACAACATGGCCGAAAAATGGGAGATGTGACGTCATAACACGTCAAAGCAATATGACCGAATGTCGTGACCTTATATAGACCGACTCAACTATCCTCGTGAAGTCGTTCCCTATCAAGGGGGAACAGTAATGTTCTAGGGGAGAATAATGTACAACCGTCGAACCCCATTAATTCGCATACAACAAAATATGACTAGCGAAATTCACATGGAAAATGTTATTAGGCCAATTGTCATTCCCCTCCGCCATGAAACTGAAGAGAATTTAATTTTCATGGATGATAACGCCAGACCACATCGAGGCAGAAGAGTTCAGGAGCTTCTTAATGCTGAAGAAATCAACAGATTAGAGTGGCCAGCTAATTCCCCAGACATGAATCCAATTGAGAATCTGTGGGATATTGTTTCCAGAGCTATCCACAATCGCAATCCACCACCTAGAACCCAGGAGGAACTTGCGGTAGCCGCCGTAGAAGAATGGGACCGCATATCGCAGGAATTAATTAATAATTTAATCATTTCCATGCCCAGACGTGTAAACTCATTACTCAGAAGTAAGGGAGGGCCCACAGAGTATTAGCTGTATTTTCTTTTTGTATTGTCATACAGGTAATTTTTGTTTCAATAAACGTTATTTATAAATTAACACTGGTTTTTACATTTTTTGGTATTTCTTTTATTTTAGCCACATACATGAACTCAAAATATTTTTTTCAACTAAATTAAAATCAACATGAACAACACTTTGAATTAGTCCTTTTAATTTTTTCTAAATAAATTAGAAGTATAAAAATTCTAGGGGGTCCAAGACTTTTGGCGTTGTGTGTATTTAATAGGTTTAAACATTTACATTTAAAAAAATGTTCTTAATACTGCCCATTTTTTACGCAAGAAACGTGCGAACATTTTTTTGGCAAAATTTAGTTGCCGGTGTAGAACATAACAAAACAAATATGCATTTAAATGTCGTATTTTTGCCAATACATTCATTTGCCAAGTTTTTTTCTAATTATCACCAACATACATTGTAAATACTAAAAACTTCCTGTCTACTTTCAGAATATAATGTGGCAAAAGAGGTGGTGATGACATAAAATGAACGAATACATCCAAAACCCGCTGATGTAGTAGTTAAAAAAATAGTATGTTTTTCTTTTCTTTTACTTATTTTACTATGTATAGTGTATCTCAAAGTATATCGCTTTGGATTTTGACGGCAGTACTCCAATATACCTGCCGACTGCAATAAAACAGCGGATCAGTAGGTATTAAAGGGCAGAACATTAGGGACGGACTCTAATAATATAAAGATTTATAATTTATTGTTTATTTTAGTAGGTATAATCTTAAAATTACATTAAGAAATTAAATATATGCAAAGTTTTAATAATTATATATAAATTTATAACTATATTATCTATACGTAATTACATTTTTATCTAAATATCTAAATCTAATTCGGTTTCACTATCAGAGTCATCGTTGAGATTAATTACAATACGATTTATGTTGTTTTGTACAGAAATGTAAGAGTCGTCAATTTTTATAATGTGCTGTACTGAATTTTTCCAGCTCTCAACTGGTATATTAGTAATTACATTTTTTATCAAATTTATAACACTGGGACTTAAAGTAGGTGTAACATTTTCTGCTCTAATCTTTGATTTTACTTGGTTCCACAAATGTTCTATGGGGTTAAACATACAGTGATACGGAGGAAGACGTAAGACAGTATGCCCAGCCTGTTCAGCCAAATTGTCACATACATATTGTTTTTAATTGCATATGAATTTAGGATTTCCAAAAGTTGCGCTTTTTGTAACTGAATTCAAAATAAATATCATTTTCTAACAAATATTCCTGGATTTCAGTTTTTGAACTTGATGAAGCTGGTGCTTTGTGTAGCAGACGGCTGTGGTAGCTTGCGTTATCCATGACAATAACACTGTTGTTTGGAATAGTTTTTAAAAGATAATTTTGATAATTTATTCAACACTACAACTAAAATATTAGCAGAAATATTTATATAAATGGTCAAGAGATATTTATACCTGGCCCCCCTGTCATTATGAACTCATAGGTTTGCCCAATAACAATAGGTCATAAATCATTAAAGGTTTATTGGGGTATTGCCCGTCAAAAGCCAAAGCGATATAGTTTGAGATACACTATACAAGGTGCCCCATTTTGGTTGCAACAGCGGGGTATCTCAGTTATTATTATACAGAGTGATCATTCTTAGGTCTGCACTATTGCTAACTTCTTTTACATTGAAAATACGAAGTCTGTTAAATTAGCAAAGTAGAGTAGCATTTTTCCGCTAATTAACGAGTTGCTAACAAAAAAACAATTAAACATCGAGCTTATCGTTTAATTGCAAAAAATATACTTTTTTAAATGGAAGACCCTATACATTATATTACTATTCGATAAGATCTATCAAAGATCATTAAAAAAAAGTTCTTATGTGTCATATACAATTTTTAATAGTTTCGGAGATATGGCCATCCTCGGGAATTTGATAGTAAACTGGCATTTTTAAATAGAACACCCTGTATTTTGTATCAGAATTAAATAGATATTTTAAACAGCTTTAGAAAAATACCAGTTTTGTATATCTATCTCTTATAGTTTTGGAAATATGGCCATTCAAATCTAAAAATAGAAGATTATAATATAATGTCTATTTTATCTTCGACACTAAGTGCTTTTAGCTGGAGCTTGTAGAGATAATAAAAATTTAACATTATTTTTAGATTTGGATGGCCATATTTCCAAAACTATAAGAGATAGACATATCAAATGTAGTATTTTTTGAAGCTCCTTAAGATATTTAAAGGTGATGTAAAATATAGGGTGTTCTTTCTAAAAATGCCAGTTTATTATTAAATTTCCGAGAGTTGGCCATATTTCCAAAACTAGTAAAAATTGAATATAACACATGAGGACTTTTTTGATGGTCTTTGATAGATTTTTCAAATAGTAATATAATATACAGGGTATTTCATTTTAAAATAAATATATTTTTTGCAATAAATCGAAAACCCAATGTTTAATTGTTTTTTGTTGGCAGCACGTTAATTAACGGAAAAATACTACAACTTTGCTAATTTAACCGACTTTGTATCTCCAATAATAAAGAAGTTAGCAATAGTGCTGACATAAACATGATCACCCTATAGATAGAATCTTGCGGTTTTTGCGAACCTGGGCAGATTCCATAACCAAAGCCATCATAGCAATCTTAGTTTCTGAGCTACAGGGCGATTTTAAAAATTTTGCATTTTCATTTGTACCTCTTGGTACAAACGGATTCTTATATAACTTTTACGTAAAATGCAGTGGCATAGTCATAAATTTTTCCAAATATTCTTGTTTTGAAAATACACACACCAATGATGGGTTTTTAATGGAAAACCTCGAATATTTGTCAAAAAATAAATTAATGTTTTACCCATCTATTATTGATCTGTAATACCTTAGAAACGGAATATGTTATGGTAGCAATAATACCTGCTATCACAATTAGGGCATTATAAGCGGGCATTATGATAATGCCCGCTTATAATGCCCTAATGCGCTAATATGGAAATTTTATTTGACTGTATTTTTCCGACTAAAAATAATAAAGTTTGTTAAACATATGTATTAAAATAAAATCAATAACTTACCAGTTCCTGAAAATATGCCATTAAAACGGTTTCGGTTATTTGAAGAATTGCGTTCGCATCTTTCCAAATACCAAATATGCCATACTCCCGATCATACTGTTGCCTTGATTTAACTGGCAAAAGATTTTCGGTCGCTTTTATGGCCTTTTCTCTTATATTTTGTGGAATTTCTTCCATTTTGAGCAAATCGTTAAATAAAAATGCCAACTGACTAACTGATAGAAACATCAAAGTCAAACTTAACACCAGTCATTATCTACTTACGTATACAGGTGCAGGTGCAACTTATTTCTTATATTGCGAATAAATAATGTAATTAGTCATTGAAAAACTCTTTTTGGGTAAAACATAAAGCATTGTATGCACCACGGGCTTTACTGGACTATAATGCCCATCAGGTCGAAATCTGTCGACCTTCAGGGCATTATAGTCCTAGTAACGCCCTTGATACATAAATAGCTATTTCGTTTTTACAAGCTTTTAAAAAGTATGGGTTTATTTTGGTCAGATAAAAAAATATTATGGCAAAGAGGTGACGTCACAAACATAACCTATATTTTCGGATAAATATAATAAATCGAGCGCTCCCTATTAAAAAGTTTATCTTCCTTGGACAACGCCACCACAAATTATCAGCTGATAATTTGTGACGCCACTGCATTCTACGTATAAGAGTTATATTAAAATCCGTGTTTACCTTTTTGATAAGTTTTTAGCCAACTGAGATACAAAGGGTATTAAAGAAACTAAATTCCATATAATTTCTTATGTTGTTAAAATCTATTTGAATAAAATAAGACGCAATTAAACCTATTAATTATTACCCAACACCCAAAATCTACTAACCCAAATAACCGACAAGTAAACCAAAACATTTGCCGGTGAATAAACTTCATAATTTTCATTGATAATACAGCACTTTTTGCGCTGATTTTGTTCAAAATTTTCTGGGAAAAGATTTTTTTCGTTTGTTCCCAGGTGTGCGATTTTATTCTGGGAACTCGTTATATAAAAGTAATTAGTACGATTTGCGTAATTGACGCGCCTTTCCTGTTGGCGATTATGCTTAATGTACAGAGGTGGCACAAAAAACTTGTAACAAGAAAATTAGCGGAGAGCCGTCAACATATCCGGTGGTGCTGCGGCTTGAAGGCTTACTATATTGTTCTATACTTCCGTTTTGTAACCATCCCAGTTCCCTAAAAGGTGATACTCCGACAAACTTTCAGGGCTAATTCTACATTAAAAAATATGAAAAAACTTTATATAAACAATGTCCTAAACGTCTTAGTTTTCGAACTACAGGGTGTTAAAATTTTAAAAAAATTATTGTTTTTTATAATAACTTTTATACAAATTGAGATATTTTTAAAAAATTTGGGGGACGCCTTCTATGCACCAAAACACATTTTTGGTATACAAGAAAAATTAATTATTACCAGTGTCGTCCATGAGGGGTTTAAGGTTAATATTTTTTAATAAAAAATGGTACGCCACTGCATTTGTCCAAAATAAAAGTATGTTTTTAACTCTCATTAGATTTGGAACAAATTTGACCCTTGATCTTTTTTATTTGATGTACGGTTTTCGCGTAAATAAATAAAAACCAATTCTCGGCATGGTCATTTCGTATCGATATGATCAAATTCTTGAGTGAAAAATGACTTTTATTATTTGAAATTCTACTTAAAAACATAAAAAAACTTCATATAAAAACGTGTCCTAAACGTTTTAGTTTCTCGAAACCACAGGGTGTGTAAAACAATAAATTTTAAAAATTATTAATTGCTTTAATTATAAAAAAGATATATATATATAAAAGCGTCAAAAAAGTCAGTAGCGTACTCAATAATATAAGTTACTGTGTCCACTGAGACGCCACTGGACCGAATAATTATAATTGGTTAAATAAGGGTCTTATTACTTTAAATAAATGTACCACATTTTTTCCAAATCGGCATATGCATGTTAAAAATATTTGCAAAAACATTTTTTTCTTAAATTTTAACGCACTGTATCTCAGTAACGAAGCAACTCCGGACATTATGTTAATGGGAACTTTTTACCATAAAATAATATAAGGAATCACACCTTGAAGTTTTGTACCGTTGTTAGACACGCCCTGTATACGTATAGTTATAACTTCGGTAATTGTTTACTTATTGGACACCACGTCGTGTTTTGGGGCGCTTATCACAAATTTGAAGAATTTTTAGTCGACCACGTTTCGTTTCTAGAGATATTCATCATCAAACGTAAAAAGCAAATTTATCCTTTTTTCACTATCCTCTTTCTTTTTGCAAACAAATCTTAATTTAAGGCTAAATTGATACTTACTATTTGATTTCCACCTCCTAAAATTCATTTTTCTATTTATTTTACCAATTTTTCCCTAGGGCCGTATTAACTGTATAAGGCGCCCTAGGCTAGAATTCCCGGAGCGCCTATTTTGCACGAAAAAAATTTGAAGCGCAAAAAAAAGTAATTTCCTCCTTTTCGCACCTATTTTCTATTTTATTTATTACAAAACACCTTATTCATATAAAAATTTGTTCTACTCCCCACCCGACCTAAACTTTTTTTTTAAACTCTGTCTAGCGCCTATTACCCCCTGTCTGGCGCTTATTTTTTTTCATGGCGCCCTAGGCTGTAGCCTAGTCAGCCTAATGGATAATGCGGCACTGTTTTTCCCTAAAACCCAATCAGCACAGTACGCTACAAAGTACGTACATTTTAGAACCATTTTACGTCTTTACGTCCAGGGATCTAAATCGAACATCTTATCAGGGCCATATTAACTGCTTGAGGTGCCCGTGGCTAGAATTCCCAGAGCGCCTATTTTCCACCAAAAAATGTTTAAAGAGCAAAAAACATAGTCCTTCCCTCCTTTTCACACGCCTATTGCACCTTTTTCACAGGGAAATTAGTCACCAAAAATCAAATCCCCACTCAACCTGAACTTTTTATTTATTTAAACCTCCCTGTCTAGCCTAGCGCCTATTTCTCTTCATGGCGCCTTAGGCTGTAGCCTAGTCAGCCTAATGGGATAATACGGCCCTGCATCTTATGTATGTATATCTAATACGTCTTATGTATGTACTTTAAGAAACCACTTATACACGTACATTTACATCTTATATATACAGTGTGTCTAGGTAATTAAGTTGGCGTCATATGAGAAAACATTTTATTATACATTTTACGAAAAAAAGTTATACTTTATAAAAAGTTCTGCATAGTCGAAAACCTACTATACAATTATCAGATATCGAATTGTGTCGGTCGTCTACGAGCTCTGGCCAAAAATGTAATTTTCTCAAGAGGAAAGTACCTGTAATTTTTCTAATATCTAAAATTCGTATAAAGAAAATAAGTATAAATTAAACACTACAAACATCACAATGACACAACACTAAATAAATTCAGAAACAAAAACCTTATATGCGACTATTATACGTAATAAGTGTATTTTGCCCAATAAGCCAGTTAGTTCTTCTTGTCCAATCCACTTTTTTGCAATCCTATTTTTGCCGAGAAGTAGCGAACTATCTCTGATCTATAATCCCAGACCAAGCCGCCGCCTCGTCGTTGTTACCATGGCACGGTTTATTACATATTTAACGACTTTTATATGGCTAACCAGAACTAACCAGAATAACCATTCATGAGCGGATTTTCAAGAGTTCATCAAAAGAGACTGATTAACATAGAGATTTATTCTGTATTGTTTTGAATATGCGTTTTTTTAATGTACATTTATATTTTTCAAATAAAAAATGTATTTGAATTGATTTTTAAATAATATAAAAATTATTATTCAAATTTATTGTACGTGTACTCCAGAGCCCTCCTTGCTACCCGCCA